>RYFJ01004327.1:0-39037 GCA_003991445.1 Oryza meyeriana var. granulata
ATATTTTCACCTTATCCTGGGCCAAATCACCTCCTGGCTGTCCTCAGATCTTCTTCCACTTGTAGTACCACAACAAAATTTGCTTCTCAGCTTTGACTTGGCTGGATAGCCGATCAGAAGCGCTTGGCACCCAGGGGCCGGTCAGCCGGGATCCGACTTGAATTCGTCCAAACCCGCAGCAACTGAATGCACCTGGCATTTGCTTTCGAAGTTGGATCCGACGACCAACTGGCAGGACCGCCAGGGCTTTCCGGTGAATGAAGGCAAGAGGGTCCTATCGAACAGTAAAAACCACTCCTTTATGCCACCTCTTCAACATGAATTTCAAAGGAAGATTGATATATAAAATTTTCTATAAACTCACTCCCAGCTGAAGCACCCTCACCAATCACCTGGACCTATCTGAAGTTCGGGCTTATGTTGGAACAAGTGCCTGAAAAATTTAAATTTGGCTTCTACACCCAGATAGCACCGGCAAGACACAATAGATAGAGATTTCCAGGAGGTTGATTACAGATTCACCAACTCAATCCATAGAAAATTAAAAGACGCGTAAGGAAATGCAGAGCGAAAAACACAGACCCCGCGTCAAAAAGAGCAAAAAATGACAGTTTCGCCGGCTTGGGATTGAACCGACTCACCCTCACCGAGGTGCCAGCGGAATGATATCACGCTTTGCAGCCAGCCGACTTCTCCCCCCAAAGGCTTTTTTTGTCTCCTGCTTACGACTGGCCGCAATCCGAAGGTCGGCCACCCCTCATCTGACGCCTACGCGAACCTAGAACCTTCGGCATGGTCGAGGACAGGAAATATTGGGAATTAGGTTGGGGCCTGGAATAGACAAGGCAAGACGGAATCGCTTGAGTTTTGTTGGGAGGAGCAACAATGCGCAACCCTAGCAAGCGGGAGGAGAATATCAATAGCGGAGCTCGGGAAGATGAAAGATTTGGCGCTTGGGAAATAGAGAATCTTTCTCTCTCCCCAGCCTTATAGAGACCATACGCCTGACTAAACGGGCTTGCCTACACAGTCGGGCTGGCCATTCAAGATCATTGAGTTTCTACATACAATGCTCAAATATGGGCCGCATTGCAGCTGGGTAAAATCACAGGAGCTGATCTCACCAACAAGAATCGATATGTAAACAGATTGCTTCAATGATGCCTAATTTGCTAAAGATATACGTTTAGTATTGTTTATCCACCAGTATCAGAGATATATCCTCATATTAAGTATCAGAGCTGGCTTATGTAAAAATTGGGGATGCCAGGTATCTTTCCACGATAACACATACCATGCAATGGATATACTTTCATAAAATTGGTACTCGCCACATGTTGCCAACAGTTGCCATGGCAACATATTCCAGCTTGATATGACGCGAAAGTCTAACTGCCGAGAAAGTGCCTACCGGGAGAGATTATAAATTTCTTTCTGCGACATGACGCTGGAGGAGTCTAACTCCTGAGTGACCCACCCGGGAAAGACTATAACCCCCTTTTCCTAGCTGACATGAAGCTGAAGATCCCATATACGAGTGGCATGCTACTCGGCAGACTATAAATCATATATCCAGTTGACATGATACGAAGAGTCTCATATACCAGTTAGTATACTACTCAGGGAAGACTACAAGGTTAAAGATCTTGACTTTATTTTAATTATCTTCAATTAAGCACAAAGTCGGGCTACACCTTAATAGTGTACCTATTCGCGCACACTATTCATAACAACTACATGAAGCCCTTCATAGCCTCGCTGCCAGCTGACATGAAGCAAGACTCGGAAAGAAGAAGCACTCAGACAAAGAGTACTCGGGAGCAATGCACTCGGGCATCTCACCGTGGAGGATGAGCACTCGGCATTCAGTTGTGACTCAACTATGAAGGTCTCAGGGCTACTGTGGAGGCCCATGGGCCCCGGTACTCATCACAAGCATATGGGGTCACTCGGATAGAGGATGGCAGACTTGTAATTAGAGAATATAGTAGCACCGGGAGACTTTGCCTTCTACATAAGGAATATACAGTCCTAGTCGGTTAAATTGTATCTCTAAAAGGAGATCTCTTGGTCGTATCTGGCTGGGACTCCTACCTTGTACCCCTGTCCCCCAGTATATAAGGGGAGGCAGGGCGCCCCCTGAGGGCACGAGATCATTGATCAGCACAAGTCCTCAAAGGAATACCACCACAACTGGACGTAGGGTATTACCTCACATCGAGGGCCTGAACCAGTATAAAACCTCCTTGTGTTCCTTTGCAATCCACCATGTTTTCCCTTGCCGAGTAGCCCTATAATCATATTGCCGGTGTAAAACATCGACACCCAGGCCAATGAGACTGTTGTTTTCGCCTCCTTTTTCGACCGAGGTCTATTTCTTTCATCTTCTGACTTCCTCCGCCGTCTTCTTGCCTTCTATGGATTGGAGTTGGTGAATCTGAATCCCAACTCGGTCTTACAAATTTCTATATTTGTAACTCTTTGCGAGTGTTTCTTGGGTGTGGAGCCCCATTTAAATCATTTTAGACACTTGTTCCACATCAAGCCCAGCCCTCAAGAGCAAGTCCAGTGATTGGGGGCTGGTATCCAGCTCAGGAGTGAAATGAAAAGGACATATCTTCATCTTCCTCTGAAAACTTCCTTGAAAGGTGGCAGTAAGGAGTGGTTCTATTGTTCTGATCTGGAACCCTCTCTGCCTCCATTTACTGGTTTGCCTCCGGTGGTCTCATTTGATTGGTCATCATTGCCAACTTTTGAGGAGATGGGCCAAGTGCATCAGTTGCTTGAGAGACTAGATAGGCTGAAGAGTACCGGTCTGACTGGTCCCTGGGTGGCCAGGCGTTTCCTGACCCGGCGTATCCAGCCGTTGAAGCTAAGAAGACAATTCTATTGGGATTACCAGGGGAGAGACGATCCCGACCGAGAATGCCGAGATCTGGCTAACCAGCAAAAAGTGACCGAAGTGCTGTTTAGTTATTTCTCCAATGGGGTGGTTGAAACCGAAGATGCAGAGCGCTCCGTCATGGCTTACAGCCGAAAACGGCCTCGTCCAGCGGTAACCCTTGTTGTTCATCTGTGATGAATGCTTGTAAACTTGTATTCTTGATTGCTTCTGCGATATGTGATGTGCATTGTTGAACTGCTTGTAGACATGTAAGGAATTTGATGACGACTCCCAAACTCTGTCGGCCATGAAGTCAAAGAAGAAGAGGCCGTTAAGTCCTTCTGCTGCCAAGCCCGACTCCAAGAGAGCGGGGAAGAGACCTATTGAAGATTAGGGGAAGAAGAAGATTATTAGGGCGAGTGCCGCAGCCGGGAGTCTGAGAATAAAAGACACCACCAGCCCAGCCCCCGGGCTGCCGAGTCCCAGACCGGGACCAGCACCATCAAGCTCAGCATCATCGAGCCCAATAAGGGTGCCACCGAGTACAAGGTCTAGTCAAGCGCCGCCGGGCTCAGCCACATCAAGCCCAAGGATGTCACCGCTGAGTACCCAAGCGCCCCAGCCAGCCACACCAGGAGCGGGGCCGGCTAGGACAAAAACGCCGCTGCTGACTGCCACGCCGTCTAGCCCGACAGCTGGCAACAGTTCACCGCTGGCGTCAGGAGCCCTCAGGGGCAGGCTCAAATTCTCCAAGAGGTATGTGACTTTAAGTCTTCCGGAAGTCCTGTTCAGCATTGTGGTGTGTTGAAATCCGACTCATCATGCAAGAAGTGCGCCAACATCGATCTCAAGGAGACCACGCCGGCTGCTCCTATTGTATAGCCGTCCCAGCCGGACCAGCGCCCGTGGGCATTTCTCCTGAGCCGGCGACCGTCTCGGTTGCAGAAACCGAGGTCGTCCCGACTGCAGAGCTGCCGACGCTGGCTGACCAAGGGGCTAATGTTGAAGCTGTTGCTCTAACCCCTGAGCATGTCTCTGAAGCCCCAGCAGCTGTTGAGTCGAGGGCTAGGAGCCCATCGCCGTCCCTGTCGTCGTCGTCGTCTTCAAAAAGATCAGACCTCCCCAGGCTTGAGGCTCCTCCCCGTAAATTCCCGAGACATTCCGCTGGGTAGCCCTCGGCAGAACTACGAAGAGTTACAAGCATGACGAAATTGTAGCGGAGAAGGAGTGTGAAGACTTTCTTTGCGCCGTGATCGCCGCATCCCAAGGGGTCCGGGTATGAGTTTCGCCGTATTGGAGTCCTGGTAGTCTTCCTTGCATAAGTGTTCTGACGCTTGACTCTGCTTCGCTCTGTTTCTCCCTGATCAGAAAATTGTTGATCGCTCGGAGAGGATGAACGAAGTCCTGACCCAGCTCGCTCCCCAACTCCAACAATTGGACCCGCTCCAAGACTTAAAGGGCGAATTGGAGTGGCATAGCCAGGAGAGGGAGTCTTGGTTGAAGGGAGCCGTTAATCAGCTCAGGGACAAAAATTGGGACCAGGCCAAGAAGATTGGAAGTAAGTCTCCTGAATACGTCTTCCTGACCGAGCCCTTAGTATATTTCTCTAGCCATGCTGTTTCCCGACTGCCCAGTTGTGTCTTGACTGCAATGTTGAGTACTTGACTATTCTGATGTGCACCCCTCGAAGCCAAGTTGAAGACCCAAACAGAGGGGGAAGCCAAGCTGAAGGAGGACAAGAGGGCCAAGGCCGAGCTTGAGAGAGACATGGCTGATTTGAAAAGGGCCAAGGCCGAGCTCGAGAAGGAGAAGGCTGACTTGAAGAAGGCCAACACCAAGCTCGAGAAGGAGAAGGCTGAACTGGAGAAGGCCAGAGCCAAATAGGAGGCCGACTATGAAAGTAAGTCTCCGCTCTGATAACGATCTTAACCAATCCATTAAGTACCCTGTCTGCAATTTTGCCTAATAAGTTTACTTGTCGATGAACCCAGGTAGCCGCTAGAGCCAATGCCCAGATCCAGTTTTAGGCTTTTGCAGAGGAGGTGAAAGTTGTCAAGGAGTCACGGGAGATCCTTGCCGAGTCCGTGAAAGGGCTCCTTGATATCATGGATCTTTATTACGTGGGAACCAGCTCCAACACGGTCTCCCAAGTGCAGACGCGCCTTAACGAAGCTCTGAGTATCCTGAAGAGGTACTCGGACGAGCATGTTGTTGTCGGCGTGGCCTAAACTCTGGCGATGACCAAGTCAATCTACCCGAGCGCAGACATTGAAGCCATCGGAGAGGGATTCGCCGAGGAGACGACACCTGAGGAGGCGCTGGGGTTGATAGCCTAGGCGAGGCCGACTGCAGAGGTGATCACCCAAGATCTGGGTATGTAAGAACAGTCCATCATGCAGTCGATGTATATAAACTTTTGTAAGGACATGTGTAAATATATGTGCAATGCCGCCAAGCTCTAAGTTCTAACTTAGTAATCATTAGCTTTACCTGACTATATAGTCTACGCCGAGTTAGTCTATAGGAACTTAATAAAATCGTTCACTGCAGGGAGTTGTACTCGGGCAAACATCAAAGTCGTTGCAAAACTTCATAACTTAAGCAAAACAGACTTGTATATTATTGACAAAGCACATATAATACATGCAGCCCCCGACTCACTACTCGGTTGGAACAAACGGCGTAGTGGGTCAGAGAAAAACTGTACACATGGAAAGTATAAAACTCAGGTCTAGAAAGGACGTAGCTATTCTATATTCCATGAGTTGCTGATGAAAGGGCACCGACTTCAGTCTTCAGTCGGTAAGCGCCTGGCCATGTAACTTTTGCGATAATGAACGGCCCTTCCCATATTGGGGATAGTTTATGCCTGTCTTTGGTGGTTTGTATTTTTCTCAAGACGAGATCACCAACCAAAAAGGCACGGCCATGGACATTGCGGTTGTGGTAACAACGTAGGCCTTGAAGATATCTTGCCGGTTGGATTATGGCGATGTCCCTTGCTTCTTCCAACTGATCTAGTTCGACCAATTGGGTATTGTTTGAGGTGTCTTCTAAGTAAGTCCGAATTCGCGGAGAGCCGAACTCTAACTCAGTTGGTAACACAGCTTTACCACCATAGACCAGAAAGAAAGGGGATTACCCTGTTGCCCGACTAACCGTGGTTCTTAGAGACTAGAGAACAGATGGGAGTTCTTGTACCCACCGGCCCGCGTATGGTTGTAGTCGGTCGAATATCCTTGTCTTGATGCCTTGTAAGACCATGCCGTTGGCACGCTCAACCTGCCCATTGCTCCGCGGGTGTGCCACAGAAGCATAACAGATCTTGATGCTGAATTCGCCATAGAAATCTTGAAAGACGCCGCCCGTGAATTGAGTACCGTTGTCCGTTATGAAACGGTTAGGGACCCCGAATCAGTGTAATATACTCATGATGAAGTCCTTTACTCGTGCCGCTGTTATGATAGCAACGGGTTTTGCCTCAATCCACTTTATGAATTTATCCACTGCGACGAACAAGTATGTGAACCCTCTTGGCGCTTTCTGGAAAGGCCCGACCATGTCAAGCCCCCATACTGCAAAGGGCCAAGTGTCGATGTTTTACACCGGCAATATGAATATGGGGCTACTCGGCGAATGGAAACTCGGTGGATTGCAAAGGAACACAGGGAGATTTTATACTGGTTCAGGCCCTCGATGTGAGGTAATACCTTACGTCCAGTTGTGGTGATATTCCTTTGAGGATTTGTGTCTGCTTCTATGAGCTCACGCCCTCAGGGGCACCCTGCCTCCCCTTATATACTGGGGGACAGGGGTACAAGGTAGGAGTCCCAGCCGGATACGGCCAAGGGATCTCCTCTTAGAGATATAATCTACCAGACTAGGACTGTATATTCCTTATTGTACAAGGCAAAGTCTGCCGGGTGCTACTATATCTCTAATTACAAGTCTCGGCCCATCCTCTATCCGAGTGGCCCATATGCTTGTGATGAGGTACCTGGGGCCCATGGCCTCCACAGTAGCCCCTGAGACCTTCATAGTTGAGTCACAGCTGATGCCGAGTGCTCATTCTCCACGGTGGAGATTGTCCGAGTGCATTGCTCCTGAGTACTCTTTGTCGGAGTGCTTCTTCTTCCCGAGTCCTGCTTCATGTCAGCTGGCAACGAGGCTATGAAGGGCTTCATGTAGATGTATGAATAGTGTGCGCCGAATTGGCGCACCTATTAGGTGTAGCCCCCAACTTTGTGCTTAATTGTGAAGACAATTAAACATAAAATCAAAGATCTTTAACCTTGTAGTCTTTCCCGAGTAGTATACTACTGGTATATGAGACTCTTCGGTATCATGTCAACCGGAATATGATTTATAGTCTTGCCAAGTAGCATGCCACTCGTATATGGGACTCTTCAGCTTCATGTCAGCTGGAAAGGGGGTTTATAGTCTTTCCCGAGTGGCGTCCCACTCGGAAGTTAGACTCCTCAGCATCATGTCAGCTGGAAAGAAGGTTTATAGTCTCTCCCGAGTAGTGCACTACTCGAAAATTAGACTCTTCAGCGTCATGTCGGCTGGAATAATGTTGCTCATGGCAACTATTGACCAAGCATGTAGGCCGAGTACCACTTTATGAAATTAAATCCATTGTATGGTCAGGTGTACTCGAGAAAGACACCTGCATCCCCAATTTTAATGAAGACCAGATTGTGATCCTTATAAGGATATATCCTCGATACCTGGTGGATAAGACAGATACCCAAACACATGTGTTTAGCAATTAGGCCTTCATAAAGCATATCTGTTTACCTCATCGGTTCCTATTGGTAGCATCAGCACTGTGATTTTAACCCAGCCTGCGAGCGGCCCATATTGAGCATGCTACTATAGAAACTCATATCTTGGTGGCCCAATACCGTCTTTGTAGGCCCAAGCCTATGAATCGGAATCGGCTCTATAAAAGGCGGGGAGAGAGAGAAAAGATTCCTTCATCTTCTCCAATCCACCAATCGTTTCGTCTTTCGCTTCCGCGCCGAAATTTCGCCTCCCGCTCCGCTAGGGTTCGCTGTTGCTCGCTCTTTCCCACCAGAACTCGAGCGATTTCGCTCTCCCTCGTCCATTCCAAACCTCCAGTAGCATTTTCCCCAAATCTCCTCATCCCCAACCATGCCGAGGGCTTCAGATCTTGCAGGTGCGTCGGATGATGTCTGGCCGACTTCAGATTGCGGGTCAGCGAAGTTGAAGCTTCTGGAGACGTAGCTGAAGTTGCAAAGCCAGGAGATCATCAACTGGCATTCGGCTAAGGGCGAATCGGTTCCGGAGCCCTAGGAGGGTGAGACCGTCGTTTTTGCCTCTTTTTTCCACCGGGGTCTTTCTCTTCCATCTTCCGAGTTCTTCCGCCAGCTTCTTACTTTTTACGAACTCGAGTTGGTGAATCTGAATCCCAACTCGATTATGCAAATCTCCATTTTTGTGACTCTTTGTGAGTGCTTCCTGGGTGTGGAACCCCATCTGAATCTGTTCAGGTATTTGTTCCATATCAAGCCCCAACCCTCCAAGAATAAAATCCAAGTGATTGGGGGGGGCCGGTGTCCAACTTAGGAACGAGATGAAGAAGATCTATTTAGATATTCCTTTGAAATCTTCTCTCAAGGGCTGGCATAAGGAATGGTTTGACTGTTTCGATCTTGAGCCATGCCTTCCCCCTTTTACGGGTTTGCCCCTGGTGATTATTGCCAAGTGGTCGTCTCTGCCCACCTCTGAAGAAATGGGGCAGGTTAATACACTTGTCGGCAGGATTAGCAAGCTGAAGAAAGCCGGGTTGACTGGCCCATGGGTGACCAGACACTTCTTGACTCGGTGCCTCAGGCCGCTGAAGCTGAGGTGCCACTTCAGTTGGGGCTATAAGGGCAAAGGTGATCCTAGCCGGGAATTCTCTGACCTGATAGACAAGTACAAAGTGACCAACATCCTGCTGGATTTCTTCGCAAGTGGGGTGGTTGAAACTGAGGACATAGATCGGTCCATGGCGGCTTACAGCAAGAAGAGGCCACGCCCAAAGGTAACCCTTGCTGATGTTGTCTTGTAGTTCATCTATGGTGAATGCTTGCAGATACATGCCCAGATTGGCTCCGCAGTGTGTAACTTGCATTGTTGAACTGCTTGCAGTCATGTGAGGAGTTTGATGACGACTCTCAAAAATTGTCGGCCTAGAAATCGAAGATGAGGCTGAGTGCCGCTGCCGGGAGTCTGAAGATAAAGGACACTGCCGGTGCAGCGCCCAGGCCATTGAGTCCTAGACCGGGACTCGTGTAGTCCAGCTCAGCATCATCAAGCCCAACCAGAGTGCCGCCGAGTACAGGGCCGACTCCAGCACCGCCAGGCTCAGCAACAATGAGCCTAAGAATGGCACCGCTGAGTACCCGGGCACCCTAACCGGCCGCACCAGGAGTGGGGCCGGCCAGGAAAAAAACGCCGCAGCCGACTGCCACGCCGACTGGCCAGACAGCCGGCCGCAGCCTATCGCTGGGATCTGGATCTCCCGGTCAAGGCTTAAGTTCTCCAAGAGGTAGGTTACTCTGGATCTTCTGAAAATCTTGTTTGTCATGGTAGTGTCTTGAAGCTTGGCTCGTTACGTAGGAAGCGGGCCGATATTGATCTCAAGGAGACTTCTCCAGCCACTCCCGTTGTAGAGCCAGCCCCAGCCGAGCCAGCACCAGCGAGCACACTTGCTGAGCCGGCAACGGTCCCAGTTGCAGAAACTGAGACGGTCCTGACTGCAGGGCCGCCGACATTGGCCGACCAAGGGGTGGTCGTTGAAGCCGCTGCTCCAGCCCCTGAGCCAGCCCCCGAGGCCCTAGAGGCTGCCGAGTTGGGGGCCAGGACCCCGTCGCCGTCCTTGTCGCCGTCCTTGTCATCGCTGTCTTCTCCTTCGGACAGACCAGACCTCCCCAGGCTCGAAGCTCCTCCCCGCAAGTTCCCATGAACATTCTGTTGGGAATATGCCCTAGAGGTAATCATAGAGATGATGATATTATGATTGTATCCATGATATATTATGAGTTCATTGAATATCCATTAAAGACAACTTGTATCGATTGGCAATTATGTGAATTGTTTGTGAAACTCTTTTACTTGTATGGTTATTCTAAAGTTGTCCCTGATCGAAATTTGTGTGAGGACACACATGAATATTAGATCAGCACATGTATTAGTTGATGACTATGTTTCACAAGTCATAGACATGGAGATGTCAAACTAATAATGTGGGCACATGTGTGACATGGAGCTGGACTGACCCAACATGAGAAATTGTAATTATCTCTATTCACATCATGTACGTTATGTCCTTAGACCTGAGATTGTTGTATGTATTCAAGATGTGAAACGACCTACTCAGGGACTATCAAATGCTACTCCGTAACAGGGTAGTTATAAAGGTGGTTTTCGGGTTTGTCGGGAAACATGCTGTGAGACATAAACAATCAAGAAGGAATTTGCTCCTCTCTATGTGAGAGAGATATCACTAGATCACTCTAATGATTAGATCAAGAAATGCATGGCCGTGCTTGGGTTAAGTGTTAACCTAAGAGTTAATCCAAATATCGTGAGGCAAGGGAATAACAAGTATGTGGTTTGTGGTGGTTCGTCTGATATGATCTTTGCGTATGCATAGGAGTTGACACACCTTGCTAGAGGCCGCTGTCAACTATTGGTCGAGAAGGAGTACTCGGGCCATGTCTATGCGTACATGAACCCATAGGGTCGCACGCTTAAGGGGCTGGAAACCTAATTTGGGTTGGACCCGAATTAGACAAGGTTTAGGGTCACTAATGGGCCTCCAACTCGGGAGTTCATTAGGACGCCTATAAAAAGAAGGGATGGGCGACGGGGCTAGGTTAATCCATGCCATTTGGCAGCCGCCGTCGTTCCCACGCCCGCGCCCTGTTGCACCTCGCGGACCTAGCAGTCCGGAGGCGTGACGTTTCCTCCCCGTACGTGTGGATACCTCGGAGGTGCTGCATCTGGAGCACAAGGACGAACCGCACGAGAGGGACGGACGGACGGACGACCTCGCAACTGCACGGCACTGCTGTGACGCGTACGACTACATCGAGTCGCTTCCGCTGCACCTGCGCGTCTAGTGGTAATCCCGTGATCTATAACTAGCAGTAGTTCCTGGTTTATCGGATAGAAAATTTTGTTTTTTGGCTAGCGTAGCATCCGTATAACCCTTCACATTCCGCTGGACGGCGCCTGATGAAACCGTGAGGAGTTACAAGCATGATGAGATTGCGGCGGAAAAGGAGCATGAAGACTTGCTTCGTGCCACAATCGCCGCGTCCCACGAGATTCTGGTATGATTTCCGTTGTATTGGAATCTTGGTAGTCTTCCTCGCACGAGTGTTCTAACGCTTGACTCTGCTTTGACTTGTTTCTCCTCGAGCAGAAGCTTGTTGATCACTCGGAGAAGATGCACGAGGTCCTGACCTGGGTTGCCCCCCAGCTCCAAGAATTGGACCAGCTCTGGGCCCTAAAGACCGTATTGGAGGAGCGCCATCAAGGAAGGGAAACTTGGCTGAAGGATGCCGTCACCCAGCTCAGGGACGAGAATTGGGACCAAGCCAAGAAGATGAGAGGTAAGCCTCCAAAATACCTTTTCCTGACCAAATCCTTAGTATATTTCTCCAGCTGTGTTGTTCCCAACTGCCCAGTTGTGTCTTGACTGCAACGTTGAGTTCTTGACTAATCTGTCATGCAACCCTTGAAGCCGAGCTGAAGACCCGAACAGAGGGAGAAATCCAGTTGAAGAAGGCCGAGAGAGCCAAGGCCGGGCTTGAAAAAGACAAAGCCGACCTGACAAGGGCCAATGCCGAGCTTGAGCAAGAGAAGGCCGAATTGAAGAAGGCCAACGCCAAGCTCGAGAAGGAAAAAGTTGAACTGGAGAAGACCATAGCCAAGTGGGAGGCCGACTACAAAATTAAGTCTCCGCCCTGACACCGGCCCTGGCACCGCCGATCCGTAGAGAACCGTCGAAGTACATCGTCCAGTACTCTAGCTTCGCTGTTGATGTAGGCATTTGAACTTCTGTCCACTCGGCCACGAAGTCGGCTAGAGCTTGTGATTTGATAGCTGTCCGTGGCTGAAAGGTGATGTCGAACGCCATCAACTCGAGCGCCCATTTAGCGATTCAGCCGGTGGCCTCGCGATTGTGCAGGACGTCCCCGAGTGGATACGATGTGACTACCGTGACTTGATGTGCATGGAAATAATGCACCAGCTTCCGGACAGTGATGAGTAGGCTGTACAGCAACTTCTGGACCTGCGGATATCTCATCTTTGAGTCGGCAAGGACCTCACTGACAAAGTAGACTGGCCGTTGAATCTTCTGTATGTGACCCTGTTCGGATCGCTCGACCACCAGCACCGTGCTGACTACCTGAGTAGTTGCCACCACATACAACATTAATGGTTCTTGGGGCATTGGTGACGCCAATACGGGTGGTGATGTGAGGAATTTTTTGAAGTCTTTGAAGGCTTGCTGGGCTTCGGGAGTCCATTGGAAATTGTCTCCTTTCTTTAATAGCTTGAAAAAGGGCATGCCCCATTCACCCAGTCGGGAAATAAACCGGCTGAGTGCCGCCATGCAGCCTGTCAGCTTCTAGACGTCCTTCTGGTTAGTCGGGGGTGCCATGTTCATGATTGCGTTGACTTTTTTGGGTTGGCTTCGATGCTGCGGTGTGAGACGATGAAGCCGAGTAGCTTGCCGGATGGCACACTGAAGGCGCACTTTTCCGGATTCAACTTCATCTTGAATCTTTGAAGATTTTGGAAGGTTTCTTCCAGGTCAGTGATGAGGTCTTCTTTGGACTTGGTCTTGATCACCACGTCGTCGACGTAGGCTTCTACGTTGCACCTGACCTGAGTGTGTAGATACCGCTGAATTGCGCGTTGATACATTGCTCCAGCGTTTTTCAAACCGAACGGCATAGTGATGTAGCAATATGCTCCAAACGGCGTGATGAAAGACGTCTTTAGGCAATCCTCCTCCTTCAGGCTAATTTGATGGTATTCCAAGTAACAGTCGAGAAAGCTGAGAAGTTCACACCCCGCGGTTGAATCCACCACCTGGTCTATTCTCGGTAAACTAAATGGATCTTTGGGGCACTCCTTGTTGAGATCGGTGTAGTCGACGCACAAGCGTCATTTACCGTTTTTCTTCCGGACCAGAACTAGGTTTGCCAGCCAATCCGGGTGATAGACCTCTTTGATAAACCCGGCTGCAAGAAGCTTGGTTATCTCCTCCTGTTGCTTGATTGGCTTGGCATCTGTCTTCACATTGAGGACATGCTCGATCACCTCCCTTGGTACGCCCGGCATGTCGGATGGTTTCCACGCAAAGATATCCTTATTGGCTTGGAGGAAGGTGACGAGCGCGTCTTCCTATTTGGGGTTGAGTCCGGTCCCGACTAGAGCTGTCTTGGAGGGGTCGGAAGGGTCCAGGGGTGATGAGGACATCACTTCTTTCGATACACACTTACAACCTCCACAGGTCCAAGGACCAATTACTCGCGCACATGCCCGTCAACTTAATTGCCAGGTGAATGCGTTCCTAAGCTTACATGGAAATATTTCTACGTGCTATTTAATTCTTGTGATGATTTTATTGTTATTAGGAACCTAGGAGAAGACCATGGAGAATATATCAAGAAGCCAAATATTAAAGTGGAGACAACAGGTGCAAGTAAATTCTTATTCCCGAGACCGATTCAGTTTCAGGCTGGGAGACAGGGTCAACTTCAAACGGCCATAACTTTTGATCCAGAAGGAGTTACAGGGCCTACAAGTACTTTTTGGAAAGCTTATAAAGTCTACTTTCAGATGGTTTTGGTTTCACACCAAAATTCCTCCTGAGCTGTCCAAAATCACCAAAACAAGTTGCATTATTTTTCCTATCCGAGTCAGTTTGGGCCTTTGGGCTTTGTATTTATGTCGTGGGCTAAACCCATGAAGAGTGCGCCCCTCACAGGGAAAACCCTCACCCTAGGACGTCCTAACTCATATATATTCAGTAGCTATCACTGTTTAGATGGGTTTTGCTTAGATTATTCTGTCTTTGAACAGTTTCGTCGTTTATCAATTTGTGAGACCCCAACTTCGAGAGTATAATCATTCATCTGCAAGTGAGTTGCAATCTTCCTTGTTCTTGCTTGTGTTTTTCGATTCGCATGCAGGGATTAGCCTTCGTGGCGAGGTCAACCGGGTAGCGCACGGTTGATAACGAGAGGAGACGTGGTGCTGCGATTGTAGGGTTCAGATCTTGGTGATTAGAGCCGGATCATGAGTGTCAATTCTCTACCAAATCGAGAGTTATCCTTACCTAACGGAAGATCGGGCACCCCGTTGCCATCAAGTGGTATCAGAGCGAAGGTTGCCCATTAGGTAGTATCTTTTCCATCCAGTTTTCAAACTTTGTTTCCTATACCTAGAGTCCAGAAAAGCCACAAAAATAAAATTTGTAGTCGTAGGTTTTTCCCTGTCCTATAACCATGTAGCCTTTGCATAATTCTGTTTCAGAGTCCATAGTGTTGAGTTTGTGTCCTAGGTCAAGTTCGGTTGCTGGCTTAGATTGTGTTTAAGTCCAGTTTGTGATCCATCCGCCGCACCCCCCTAGACACCACCACCTGATCCCGAATCAGCCTTCACCAAAACATTGATACGAAGGACCTTCCTTGAAACTGCCATAACTTTCGCATATGAACTTGGAATCAGGCAAATAAATAGTCTACGAACATCTACAGAAAATTTCCCATATACTACTCCTGCACTTCATCGGGTTTGTCCGAAATTTTTTGCGAAATTCAGCCCGAAAAATTGGGTTTTCGCACTTCAAAGTTCTAGCACGCTTTTTAAAGCACGCTCGTGTATTTCTACAGACCACACCTTATATCAGATTGAACTGCCACCTTCCTGAGGTTGTTGTTCCTGTGCTCCTAGTTGAGAAAAAAATATCAGAAAAATAAAAGAAAAATAAAAAAAAGGTGTGAAAGAAGAGAAAAAAGAAAAGGAGAGGAGCACATAGGACACACCCAGCTGTGTGTTGTTTTGTGTTGTTTTTTTTGCCTTGTCCCTTTTTCCTTGCCGCTGTCCTTTCATACTTATTTGTCTCCCTTGTTTTATCACATCTGGTTTAGAACGCGTTTAGGCCAGCAACTAGGACAAGTGCTTTGGACATTTATTCAGCATTACTATATGTTATTGAATTGTGTGCCACTAACATTTTTGGGCCTCCCAAGCTCCACATATATACTTCTGGTCAGCACGGTCTCGACCCTTGCAATCGCTGGATCACGCCCTCAAGGTATCACAAACTAGCCACTGGTTGCACCATCCTTTGCTCGCTAGTCTCAGAACCTTGTAAGAGCTTGGTAAGGTGCTTCCATTTGCGAGTGTCCACTAGCCTTTCATAGTACTAGTTGATAGGGATATTTCCTTTGTGTTTTCTCTGTCTTCTTGCTAACAATGCCAGGGACCGACGATGAAATCTCGGAGTGCGTTCTTCGCAGCGAGATGCAAGGCTACATGGACCAGATGATGAAGGGGCTGAATGAAACCATTCTGGAGGGGGTCAATGCTGCTCTTGCCAAGCAGAACATAAACCACACGCTTGAGAGTCTGGACAGACGAGTAGCCACGCTGGCTTGGAGGATTGATGAATTGGAGACCCATCGGCCACCCTCTGGAGATGATGCCACGATATATGATGACGATGGAGAGGTTGACCGGCGAGCGACACAAGAGGCACGACTACGTCAACGCCTTCGCCGCAATCGTCAAGGTATGGGAGGAAACCACCAAGGGCAAGGTAACGATGATCCTTTTGCTAAAGTTAAATTTACCTTGTCTTCATTTTCTGGAAAATATGACCCTGAAGCTTATTTGGATTGGGAAATGACTGAAGAGCAGAAATTTAATTCCCATTTAGTTCCTGAAAATCATAGAGTTAGGCAAGCAACTAGTGAGTTCAAGGACTTTGCTATTATTTGGTGGAGTGAACTAGTGAAATCTGGCCTAGAACCTGACACATGGGATAGACTAAAGCGAGCTATGTGGGGTAGATTTATTCCTCCATCTTTCAAACGAGATTTGCGAAATAAGTTGCAACGCTTAGATCAAAGTGAAAAATCTATAGAAGATTACTTTCAGGAGCTACAAATAGGAATGTTGTGTTGTGAGGTAGAGGAGGATGAGGAGGATAAGATGGCTCAATTTTATGGGGGGTTGAGACGTGAAATTCAGGATATTATTCAATATAAAGAATACAATTCTCTTAACCGATTGTTGCATCTAGCTATATTAGCTGAACAGGAATTGCAGGGAAGGCAGCCATTGAGAAGGAACAATTGGGAAAGCACGTCTACATCGAGGCCTTCCATTGGGCAAGGCAAAAGTATCCCTATTTGGAGTTCTACGCCCTCCACCAATAGGGCGCCAGCAGCGCCATCTTCACGAGCTACCAAGGTGAGCAAATCTGTTCGCGTACAGGCACCTGCAAAAAGTTCATCATCGGTTGCTTCTATGGGAAGAACAAGGGATATCCAATGCTTCAAGTACAAAGGGATGGGCCATGTGCAACGTGATTGCCCAAATCAGAGAGTTCTCATTGCTACAGATGATGGTGAGTACACTAGTGCTAGTGATGTTGATGATGAATTAGCACATGGCACTAACAATGCAGGTGATAAAGACGAGAGCAATGAGGATGTGGAGCACATAGGTGCGGAAGATACAAGCAAGTACCTAAGCATTGTAGCACAACGGGTGCTAAGTGCTCAAATGGAGAAGGCAGAGCAAAATCAGCGCCGCAATTTGTTCCAATCAAGGTTCGTGGTTCACAATAGAGCATGTCGTGTTGTCATTGATAGCGGCAGTTGTAGCAACCTTGCTAGTTCAGATTTGGTTGACAAGCTAGGTTTTCCTGCACAACCACATCCACGACCTTACTACATCCAATGGTTCAACTCTTGTGGTAAGTTGAAGGTAAGCAAAGTTGTGAGAGTGCAATTTTCTGTTGGAAAGTACCATGATAGTGCAAATTTTGATGTCGTGCCTATGCAAGCATGTTCTTTGCTTTTGGGTAGACCTTAGGAATATGATAGAGATGTGCTGCACCGTGGTAGAACTAACACGTACACTTTCACACATAATGGCAAAAAGATTGAGTTGCTACCAATGACCCCTGCTGAAATTTTGAAGGACGATATAGCGTGTGTTGAAAATAAATCTAAGTCTGAAAATCAGCATGTAGCTAAAGATGTGTTTCCACCTAGAAAGGAGAAAAAAGAGCCACCTGCTAGGAAAGACACACTTAAGTTGAAAGGAGCTTCCATGTTAGCTACTAAATCTAAGATTTCTAAGTTAAATGTTAATGAATCTATTTGCTATGCTTTGGTTTGCAAGGAAACTTTCTTTACACTAGAGAACTTGCCTCCTTGTTTGCCACGTGCTATTACTAACCTTTTGTAGGAGTTTGCTGATGTATTTCCAAGTGAGATACCCCCGAGGCTGCCACCTATGAGAGGAATTGACCATCAAATTAATTTGATCCCGGGAGCTGCGTTGCCAAACCGTGCGCCGTACAGGACCAATCCCGAAGAGACTAAGGAAATTCAGCGTCAAGTGCAAGACTTGCTTGAAAAAGGGTATGTACGTGAGAGTCTTAGTCCTTGTGCTGTGCCTGTTATTTTGGTGCCTAAGAAAGATGGGTCATGGCGCATGTGTGTGGATTGTAGAGCCATTAACAAAATAACTATTAGATATCGTCATCCTATCCCTAGGTTAGATGATATGCTTGATGAATTAAGTGGCTCTGTTGTGTTCTCTAAAGTAGACTTGCGTAGTGGATACCACAAAATTAGAATGAAATTAGGTGATGAATGGAAGACCGTGTTCAAAACTAAATTTGGTTTGTATGAGTGATTAGTAATGCCTTTTGGTTTGACTAATGTTCCTAGTACTTTTATGCGACTCATGAATGAAGTTTTACGCACTTTCATTGGTAGATTTGTGGTGGTTTACTTTGATGATATACTTATTTACAGCAAGTCTTTAGATGAACATAAGAAACATTTACGTGCTGTTTTTAATGCTTTGAGAAATGCACGTTTGTTCGGTAACCTCGCGAAGTGCACTTTTTGCACGGAGCGAGTTTCTTTTCTTGGATATGTTGTGACTCCACAGGGAATTGAAGTTGATGAGACCAAGATAGAAGCGATCAAGAGTTGGCCGACTCCTACATCGGTTACACATGTGCGGAGCTTTCTTGGGCTAGCTGGATTCTACTGTCGCTTTGTGAGAGATTTCAGCACCATTGCCGCTCCCATGAATGAGCTCACAAAGAAAGGTGTTCCCTTTCGATGAGGACAAGCACATGAAGACACCTTCAATTTGCTTAAAGAGAAGTTGACTCATGCCCCACTACTCCAACTCCCTGACTTTGGCAAGGTTTTTGAGTTTGAATGTGATGCAAGTGGTATTGGGATTGGAGGTTGTTAACGCCAAAATTTGGTAAGGATCTGTATCAGATTCGGTCAGGAGGACGGTTGCAGTCGGATAATGGAAATTGATCCAAGAAGCAGACCGAGTCTGGGAAGGAACCGTGAAGACCGCGCGTGGCAGTTAATTACTATAGTTATTAGGAAAAGGTTTGTCTCTTTTAGGAAACCTGACCTCGTGTCCGGTCAGGTCTCGTTAGCGTTTTCTGTTATAGATAGGAAATCATATATCGTGTCCTATGAGGACTCGTGTAACTCGGGGTATATATACGTATGCCCGGGGACCTTGTAATCGATCACAACGATCAATACAAATTCGGCGCATCGCCACCCCTTCGACGGGATCCTGCTTCTCGAGCCGGGCTGCATCGGTTAGGTCCGAACTCCTGCGAGAGGGTAAGTCTCGTCACACCGACTACCAATCGGCTAGGACTTCCTCGGTTAGGTCCGATATTCTAGTCGGTTTATGGTAGTCGGCTTACCACGATATATTTACTTTATCTATGGCTGCATCAGTTCAGTTTGATCTCATAGATTGATTAGGTATATCACATCACGTGTGCACAGATTGTATCGACTTACTGGGAGCGATTTATCATCAGTTCGTGCTGCATCGGTTAGGTCCGACCTACTGAACTGCTAGTGATAAGTCGATCCTGCTGAGCCGATGCGTTGTGTGCAGGCGTTTTATCGGAGTGTATAGCCGATAAGTTATTTTCATCACGATGGCATTATATCTATCGACTCATTGAAGCATTGTTATCATTGTCGGTCTGTGCTGCAACGGTTAGGTCCGATCTACTAGACTGACGATAATAGCTTTACTCTTAGTAAGCCGATGGTGTTGTGCGATGGTGTTATCGGAGTGCTTAGCCGATAAGTTACCTGTTAAAGCCGACTACATTTATTCATTGTTTTATCATATGTTCGCTTCATTAAGCAGTCGGCTAGCTTATCAATTATTTATCATTTACGTTATTGCATATTTTATTATTTGTTCTTGCCTGTATTATTGTCACAATCGGCTAAGGGCTAGCCGATGGGTTCATTCTGCCGATCCAAGCACAAGTACAAGCAGGTTCCCGGGCACGACCCCAGGTAAGGGCCCGGGCATGAGCCCGGGTAAGGACCAGTGCATGGGCCCGGACAGCGGACGAAGATCTTGGGAGCCGATATGATCAAGGGACCGGGTGCAGGCACACCTTCGTAATAGTACCAGTAACACTAGATCATGATCAGCTAGGATCTATTTGATTTATTTATGCATTATACTTGCTTGTTTTATCTAGCTTATAGCCGGTTTTCGAATATCCCTTCGATGATCGGCTAGCATGATATTTGTTTATTATTACATTATTGTCCTTGCCATCATCGGTCTTAAGCCGATGTGTAAGTGCTACAGCGTACATCGGCCATCGGCTGATGAAACGAGTCTAGATCGGCTTCCAGCCGATTGGCTCATTGATCTAACATTTTCCTCCTTGTCAATTACAGGGTCAAATTGACTGGCACGCCTACGAACCTCAAACTTTAGGACCTGCACTGGAGTGAAGCAAATCTCCCAGGCCTTCGCGTGTCACCCAGACGCCGAACCAGGACCCGGCGATTTTCGGCGTCAACACGCTTTTGGCACGCCCGGTGGGACACGAAGTTTTAAGCCAGAATCCCAACAAACATTGTTTCAATCAAGATTTCAACATGGCTGGAAAAGAAGTCAAGATGGACAACGTAATTCCGGTCACCATGGAAGATCTAACTGAAGAACAAAAACAGCAAGTTGAACAGACCATGACAAATTTCCAGAAGCTGTGTTTAGAATCCTTCAGTATGACAAGACAAGGGCCGATTCAGAAGTCTCAGTTTCCAAAACCAGTACTAGTAGGAGAATCGAGCCGCACACAACCTGAGAGTCCACCAATCAAGCCTTTACAGGAGATGGTCAACGAGGCTGTGCACCACGCACTCATCAATCAGTCAGGGGTCTTAGTAAATACATTGCACAACCTTATCAAGAAGACTGTTGATGGATCGATTGCCCAAGAGCCAACTCGGGGTCCTGTTTTCCTCCCACCGAAGATAGAGCCAGGCCAAGTTAATTACAACATTAGCAAAGATGTACCAGAATACTTGTTCGCACAAAACCAGGCCGGGGGGCAACAGGATATCCCTCCTGGATATCACCGATCTATTTATTATGGGGGATATCAGCAGAACTATCCGGGAGGAGGAGCCGATCCAGGTACTTACCAGAGGGAGTATCACAGACAGAATCGGCAACCAACCCCGCCGATGCAGTATCAGCAGTATCAACAGGAGAATGCAAGAGAGGAAGATTTGTCGGCACGGGTTGAGGAAATAGTAAGGGAGCAGTTCGGGATCAAGCCCAAGGAGCAAGCGTTCATGTATCGGCACCCATATCCTGAGTGGTTTGACAGGGTTCCGTTGCCACACCGATACAGGGTCCCGGATTTCTCTAAGTTTTCAGGGCAGGACAACACATCTACAGTAGAACATGTCAGCCGATTTCTGGCGCAGTGCGGGGAAGCATCGGCTGAAGAGGCCCTAAGGGTTAGGATTTTTCCCCTATCATTGTCTGGATCGGCTTTTACATGGTTCTCCTCGTTACCGCCGAATTCTGTTCGGGGGTGGGCCGATCTGGAGAAACAGTTTCACAAATATTTCTTCGCTGGGATTCACGAGCTGAGACTGTCAGATTTAACATCGGTTAAGCAGCGACCAGATGAAACAGTACCGGAATACATTCAGCGATTTCGGGATATCAGAAGCCGGTGTTATAGTTTAAACCTGAGCGATGGGCATCTGGCCGATCTAGCTTTTCAGGGACTCTTGGCGCCAATCAGAGAAAGGTTTTCGTCTCAAGAGTTCGAATCTTTGTCTCACCTAGTACAGAAGGTATCGGCTCATGAAAGCCGATTTCAAGAGGCGAAAAAGGACAAGTACCAGAGGAGAGTTGCTCAGGTTCAGGTCTATTCAATAGATTCAGATGATGAGGAATCCGACGCTGAGGTTGGATTGGCGGAGTGGGCCAGGAACAAGAAGTCGGTGTCATGTCCATGGGTCAAAGATATCGGCAAAGAGGAATGATATGATTTCGATGTGAGCAAAGCCGATAAGATCTTTGATTTATTGTTGCAGGAAAAGCAAATACAATTGCCGCCAAACCACGTGATTCCATCAGCCGAAGAACTAAAGAAGAAGAAGTATTGCAAATGGCACAACGCGATATCGCACCATACTAACGAGTGTAAGGTTTTTTGGCAACAAATTCAGCTGGCTGTTGAGCAAGGACGAATCAAGTTTGAAGATAAAAAGCCAATGAAGATAGATGGGCACCCGTTCCCCGTAAACATGGTCTATGCGGGGTCATCGTCCAGGACTCAAGCCGATGAAGGAAGACGTCAGAGTAGATCTAGGATTACTTCATCAGGTATGATAGAAAAGTACTCAAGGTACGATGAACAGGGGGACGGACCGGAACAATATAATCCGCATTGGAACTGCCCGTTTTTTCGTTTCTGCTGGGATCAAGGGATGAGATTGCCATCAGCTGAAAATTGCCCCGAGTGCAGCGGTACAGGAAATCGGCATGATCGCCAGCAGGAGTGTTCGCGGGATCGGTCGACTGGGAAAAGAACATCGGTTCATAGCCGATTGGGGCCGATCCATGAAGAGTTCTTTGAAGAAGATGAAGAGGAAGCGCATGGGAAACAAGTCCAGAATCCTCAGTGGTGTCCTAGCGGCATATTCACGAAGAATCAGAAGAGAAGGGCACAACGGCTACGACACCGAGAACAGCAAAAGGAGCAATACCAGGGTCAAGAGGAGGTTGATCATCGTCCCAAAAGGACTAGGCAAGTTTGGCAAGTGAAGAAGAAGGACGATGAGGACGTATCAGCACCGGTAAATATGGTGTTCTTTTTGCCTCGGGAGTATAAAGCGCTTTCATCAGATGAAGAAGGAGATGAGGAGGTTTTCGCTCAACTAACGCTGCAATCTGATCAAGCTATATTTGATAAACCTGAGAAGTCAAAGCATCGGCACTTAAAGCCGTTATACATCAAGGGATACGTAAATGGGAAGCCGATGACAAAGATGTTGGTTGATGGAGGAGCCGCGGTTAATCTCATGCCTCATGCTACGTTCCGGAAATTGGGGAAGACTACCGAAGACCTGATCAAGACAAATATGGTGCTAAAAGACTTCGGTGGGAATTCATCTGAAGCGAAAGGCGTATTAAACGTGGAGCTGACAGTAGGGAGTAAGACATTACCCACCACGTTTTTTGTGATTGACGGAAAGGGGTCATATAGTTTGCTTCTCGGCAGGGACTGGATTCACGCGAACTGTTGCGTGCCTTCGACAATGCATCAATGTCTAATACAGTGGCAGGGAGATCAAGTCGAGGTGGTGCAAGCAGATCGGTCGACCAATATTGCCATGACCGATCTACCAGTCTGGGAAGCCGATGGTGTTGACTGCCTATCTGGGAGAGTTTGGGAAGGAGATTACCTCAAGGTTACTAGTCAGGGGATACAGCCGATCCAGCAAGTCGGCTCTGAATTGTTACTCTGATGGGCTCCATTGAAGACTTCGAGGGGAAATTGGGGCAAGGATTTACGTCGGCTGATGATTTGGAAGAGATTGATATAGGACCAGGAGATAGACCAAGGCCGACGTATATAAGCAAGAAATTAAGTCCTGGGCTACGAGAAGAATTGATAGCATTATTGAAGGAGTATCGGGATTGTTTCGCCTGGGAGTACCATGAGATGCCAGGATTGAGCCGATCGATTGTTGAACATCGGCTACCTATTAAACCAGGGTATCGGCCATTCAAGCAGGCTCCAAGGAGGTTCAAGGTAGAATTATATGAGCCGATCAAGGCGGAGATCACAAGGTTGTACGATGCCAAGTTCATAAGGCCGTGCCGATATGCTGAGTGGGTTTCTAATATCGTCCCGGTGGAGAAGAAAAATGGAAAATTGAGGATATGTATTGATTTCCGGGATCTAAATAAAGCTACCCCCAAGGATGAGTACCCGATGCCGATAGCGGATTTGTTGGTGGATGCAGCGTCAGGCCACAAGATTATCAGCTTCATGGACGGCAATGCAGGATACAATCAGATTTTCATGGCTGAAGAGGATATACACAAGACTGCGTTCCGATGTCCTGGAGCTATCGGTTTGTATGAGTAGGTAGTAATGACTTTTGGATTGAAAAGTGCCGGTGCAACCTATCAAAGAGCAATGAATTATATATTTCATGATCTCATCGGTTTGTTGGTGGAAATTTACATTGATGATGTGGTGGTTAAATCTAAAAGTGGGGAAAGCCATATAGCCGATTTACGAAGAGTGCTGGAGAGGGCCAAGAAATACGGACTAAGAATGAATCCCAATAAGTGTGCGTTTGGTGTATCGGCTGGGCAATTTCTGGGTTTTATGGTTCATGAGCGAGGGATTGAAGTTAGTCAGCGAAGTATCAGAGCCATTAAGACCACAGAGCCACCAAGCGATAAGACAGAGTTGCAATCGTTGATCGGCAAGATTAATTTTGTGAGGAGATTCATATCAAATTTATCAGGGAGAATTGAGTCTTTCACGCCGTTATTGAAGTTGAAAGCCGATCAAGAATTTGTGTGGGGGCAGCGCAGCAGAAGGCGTTTGACGAGATCAAGAATTATCTTAGTTCCCCGCCTGTTTTGATTCCACCACAGGAAGGAGTGCCGTTCAGATTATACTTGTCGGCCGATGAGAAGTCCATCGGTTCTGTTTTGATCCAAGAATTTGAAGGTAAAGAGCGAGTTGTGTTCTATCTAAGTAGGAGACTTTTGGATGCTGAGACGAGATATCCAGCGGTGGAGAAGTTATGCTTGTGTTTATATTTCTCGTGTACAAAGTTGAGGCATTACATCCTATCGGCTGAATGTACAGTAGTTTGCCAGGCCGATGTGGTCAAATATATGTTGTCGGCTCCAGTCTTGAAAGGGCGAGTTGGCAAGTGGGTTTTTGCCTTGACAGAGTTTGACTTGAGATACGAATCGGCTAAAGCAATGAAAGGACAAGCAGTGGCCGATTTTATTGTCCAGCACAGGGGGTCTCACGAGGACTATGTGGAGCCGATCCCGTGGGTCTTATTTTTTGATGGATCGGTTTGCAGGCATGGATCTGGTATCGGTTTGGTTATTGTGTCGCCTCGGGGGGCAAGTTTTGAGTTTGCTTTTACAATTAAGCCTTATCGGACTAACAATCAGGCGGAGTACGAGGCGGTGCTGAAAGGACTTCAACTATTAAAGGAGATCGGGGCCGATATTATAGAGATTATTGGTGATTCTTTGTTGGTAATCAAACAGTTATCTGGAGAATATGAGTGCAGGGATGATGTTTTGAGGTCATATTATGAAGAGTGTGTGGATTTGTTGAAGGATTTCAAGATGGTGTCAATGAATCATATTCCCAGGGAGCAGAATTTGGAAGCCAATGATCTTGCACAGATTGCTTCAGGATATCGGCTGAATAGGCAGGTTGAGGTGGAGATAGCCGATATTGGTGTCCAGAACAAGGCCGATGACTGGAGACAGGAGATAATTGATTACTTACGAAACCCGTCGCAGTCTGTTTCCAGGAAGATTCGGTATAAAGCTACTAAATATGTGATACTTGATGAGGAGTTGTATTATCGGACGTTTGAGGGAGTTCTGCTTAGATGCCTGGATTTGGAAGAAGCCAAAGTGGTTATGTGTGAAGTGCACGAAGGCATCTGTGGAACTCATCAATCGGCTCATAAGATGAAGTGGTTGTTGAGAAGAGTAGGGTATTTTTGGCCGACAATGCTGGAAGATTGCTTTAGGTATTATAAAGGATGTCAAGATTGTCAGAAGTTTGGAAATATACAGCGGGCACCGGCATCGGCTATGAATCCTATCATCAAACCGTGGCCGTTCAGAGGATGGGGAATTGATATGATCGGCCAGATTTTTCCTCCATCAAGTAAGGGACATAAGTTTATATTGGCAGCAACAGATTATTTCACTAAGTGGGTAGAGGCGATTCCTTTGAAGAAGGTCACGTCCAAAGAAGCGATTGAATTTATCAAGGAGCATATCATTTATCGGTTTGGGATTCCTCAGACGATAACTACTGATCAGGGGTCTATTTTTGTTTCTGATGAGTTTCAACAGTTTGCTGCCAGTATGGGAATCAAGTTATTAAATTCATCGCCTTATTATGCTCAAGCCAATGGGCAAGCAGAAGCTTCCAACAAGAGTTTGATCAAGTTGATTAAGCGGAAAATTGATGAGCAGCCACGGCGATGGCATTCTACATTAGCCGATTCACTATGGGCCTATCGGATGGCATGCCACGTGTCGATGCTTTGCACCGGCAATAATACTATGGGGGTACTCGGCGAACTGGAATTCGGTGGATTGCAGAGGAACACGAGGGAATTATACTGGTTCAGGCCCTCAAGGTGAGGTAATACCCTACGTCCAGTTGAGGTGTTATTCCTCTGAGATGGATTTGTGATCGATGATCTCGGGTTGCCCTCATAGGGCGCCCTGCCTCCCTTTATATACTAGGGGACAGGGGTACATGGTAAGGATCCCAGTCGGATACGACCAAGGGATTTCCTTATTAGAGATAGAATCCTATCCGACTAAGGCTATGTTTCCTTATTGTACAAGGTACAGCCTGCCGGGTGCTATCTTATCTCTAATTACATGATCTGGCCCATCCTCTATCCGAGTGGCCCATGTGCTTGTAGTGAGGTACCCGGGGCCCATGGCTCCCACAGTAGCCCCTGAGACCTTCATAGTTGAGTCACAGCTGATGCCGAGTGCTCTTCCTCCACGGTGAAGGTTACCCGAGTGCGATGCTCCCGAGTACTCTTTGTCCGAGTAAGTCTTCCCGAGTCCTGCTTCATGTCAGCTGGCAGCGAGGCTATGAAGGGCTTCATGTAAATATATGAATAGTGTGCGCCGAATAGGCGCACCTATTAGGTGTAGCCCCCGACTTTGTGCTTAATTGTGAAGACAATTAAACATAAAGTCAAAGATCTTTAACCTGGAAGTCTTTCCCGAGTAGATTACTACTGGTATATGAGACTCTTCGGTATCATGTCAACCGGAATATAATTTATAGTCTTGCCGAGTAGGAGGCTACTCGTATATAGGACTCTTCGACTTCATGTCAGTCGGAATGTGTGTTTATAGTCTTGCCGAGTAGGATACTACTCGTATATGGACTCTTCAGCGTCATGTCAGCTGGAAAGGGGTGTTTATAGTCTTTCCCGAGTGGCGTCCCACCCAGAAGTTAGACTCATCCGCATCATGTCAGCGGGAATGAAGATTTATAGTCTCTCCCGAGTAGTACACTACTCGAAAGTTAGACTCTTCAGCGTCATGTCGGCTGGAATAACGTTGCTCAGGGCAACTGGTGACCACGCATGTCGGCCAAGTACCACTTTATGAAAAATAAATCCATTGCGTGGTTAGGTGTACTCGAGAGAGATACCTGCATCCCCAATTTTAATGAAGACCAGCTTGTGATCCTTGTAAGGATATATCCTCGAGACCTGGTGGATAAGACAGATACCCAAACATATTTGTTTAGCAATAAGGCTCTCATGAAGCATATCTGTTTACCTCATCGGCTCCTGTTTGTAGCATCAGCGCTATAATTTCAACTCAGCCTGCGGGCGGCCCACAAGGAGCATGCTACTGTAGGAACTCATGTCTTGTCAGCCCAATACCAACTGTGTAGGCCTGGGCCCATTTAGTCGATACAGGCCATAAAAGGATAGGGAGAGAGAAAAAGATTCCATCGTCTTCCCCAAAGCAACCAATCTCTTCATCTTCCACCTTCGCGCCTAGCTTTTCGCCTCCCGCCCGGCTAGGGTTAGCAGCAGCCGTTCCCCACCCGGACTCGGGCGATTTCAATCCTCTTCGTCTATTCCAAGCCCCCGATTTGCTTTCCCCCAAATCTCAACGCCTCCAGTCATGCCGAAGGTGACGAATCCTGCGGGTGCGCCAGGGAGTTCTTGGCCGATCTCGGATTGCGGCTCGGTGAAGCTGAGACGGCTGGAGAGCGAGCTGAAGTTGCCCAGCCAAGAAGTGATCCGTTGGCGGTCGGCGAGGGATGAGTCGAGCCCCAACCCCCGGCCTGATGAAACGGTAGTTTTCGCCTCTTTCTTTGATCGGGGCTTGTGTCTTCCATCGTCTGATTTCTTCCGCCGCATCCTTGATTTCTACGGGCTGGAGTTGGTGCATTTAAATCCCAACTCGATCCTTCAGATCTCCATATTCGTTACCCTTTGCGAGTGCTTTCTGGGTGTTGAGCCCCACTTCATCCTCTTCCGACACTTGTTCCATGTCAAGCCCCAGCCTTCCAAGAGTAATATCAGTGTGATTGGGGGGGCTGGTCTTCAACTAAGGAGTGACGGGAAGAAAACATATATCGATTTGCCCTTGAAATCTTCTCTGAAGGGCTGGCACAAGGAGTGGTTTTACTGCGCCAATCTAGTTCCTTCCTTGCCCCCGTTTACTGGTATGCCGCCGGTGGTGTTGCCAAGCTGGTCTTCGGAGCCAACCTTTGAAGAACTGGGCCAGGCACACATATTGCTAACGAAGATAGATGACCTCAAGAGGGCCGGCTTGACAGGGCCCTGGGTGGCTCGTCGTTTCCTGACGAGGCGCGTCCAGCCGCTGAAGCTGAGAAGTGCCTTCGGCTGGGCCTTCAGAGGTAAGCACGATCCCGACCGGGTGAGCAGCGAAACAGCGGACAAGGGGGCAGTAACCGATACCTTGTTCGGCTACTTCTCAGAAGGGGTCGTTGCCACCGAAGATGATAACCGCCGAGTTGCTGCCTATAGCTTCATCCGGCCGCAGACCAAGGTAACCTTGTACTTTCTTCTGTGGTGAACGTCTGTGGAATGATGATTGTTCAACCTTGCGTGATGGTATCTTGTCGACTTGCTTGTAGTGGCATGAGGAATTTGATGAAGATTCTCGCCCATTGTCTGCGGTCGCGTCGAAGAAGAGGCCAAGGAGTCCCTCTGATGCCCAACCCGACTCCAAGAGAGCGGGGAAAAAGCCAATTTTATATCGGGGCGAGGGGGCCATGACAGCGCGTGCCGTGAGCGGTAGCTTGAAGATAAAGGACACCGCTGCCACAACGCCTACGCGGTCGAGTCCCAGGCTGAGAGCAGCTGGCTTGGGCTCGACGTTGTCATGCCCAGCAACAGCGCCGCCAAGGGGCCAACCAGAGCGGAGGCCGATTGGGGCGAAGGAACCCGAACCAACCGTACCAGAGTCAAGGCCGACTCAGGCCGATATGCCTCTGCCGTCGGCGACACCGTCCGGGGCGAGCGCCGATGCCAGCGCTTCGCCGGGGAGCGGGTACGCTAGCAGGAAGCTGAAGTTTTCCAAGAGGTGCGCTACTCCGAGCATTCTGTAGTCGTCGTATGTTGAAATACAGTCTTGATGTCTTGCTTCGTTGTGCAGGAAGCGGGCCGATATCGACCTCAAAAAGGTCGGCCCATCTGCCCCGCTTGATGAATCCACCCCAGCCGAGTCAGCAGCAGCGAGCACACCTGCTGTGCCGGTGGCCAGCCCGGTTGCTGAAACCGAGGTGGCTCCGACTACAGGGCCGCTACCGCCAGTCGACCGAGAGGTGGCTGTTGAAGCTGAGGCCCCGGCCCCCGAGGCACCATACGTTGCGGAAGCAGGGGACGGATCCCCCGATCCGGTCCCCAATGTTGTAGGGGAAGGCGATGCCGAGGCCGGGACCCCGTCGCCTTCATGGTTGTCGTCACCGCCATCGTCGCCGTTGCCGCCGCCACCAGAGATCCCACATTTGCCTCGGATCGAAGCTCCCCCACGCGTGATGCCCCGGACCTTCTCGTGGACCACTCGCGACGGCACTATGAAGAGCTTCCGACTTGATGAAATCATCGCAAGGAGAGAGCGCGAGAGCCTGATTCGTGCCGCCATCAATGGGTCCCAAGGGGTCGCGGTATGATTCTCGTAGTGAAGCTCCAGCAATCTTCTTGTCTTGATGTTTGACTCTGTCGTCGGTTTGTT
This sequence comes from Oryza meyeriana var. granulata, assembly GCA_003991445.1. NCBI lineage: Eukaryota > Viridiplantae > Streptophyta > Magnoliopsida > Poales > Poaceae > Oryza > Oryza meyeriana. Next base: position 29,534 of record RYFJ01004327.1, read on the forward strand.
CCTTGTCCTGAGTAGAAACTCGTCGACCGCAATGAGGCGATGACAGAGATCCTAGTCGAGATGGCTCCCCATCTCGCAGAATTACAACAGCTCCGGGCATTGAAGGCCGAGATGGAGGCGCGTCACACGAGCAGGGAGGCCTGGCTGAAGAGCGGCGCTGACCAACTCAGGGCTGAGACATGGGCCTTAGCCGAGAAGGTCAGAGGTAAAATCCTCGAGCATATCTCCCCGACTGGACCGTTGGTGTAATCATCCGGTGACGTCGATCCGACTGCTTGGTGGTGTCATGACTGCGCGATTGAGCTCTTGGCTAATCTGTGGTGCAGACCTCGAAGCGGAGAGGGAGTCGCAGCTGAAGGAGGCCGAAGAAGCCAAGGCCGAGCTTGAAAGAGTCAAGGCCGACCTGACAAAAGCCAATACCGAGCTTGACCGGGAGAAGTCCGAGTTGGAGAAGGCCGTCGTCGAGCTCGGTAAGGAGAAGGCCGAACTGGAGAAGACCGTGGCCGGGTGGGAGGCCGACTACGAAAGTAAGTCCTCAACCCGACTGTGATCTCAGCCAATACATTACTCACCCTGCGTGTAGCCGATCCTGACAAGCATACTTGCCGGCCGATCTGGGCAGGCATGAGAGCTAACGTCCAGGCCCAGTACCGGTTCTACACGGAGGAGATAAGATCAATCCGGGAGTCACGGGAGGCCCTTGTCGGGTCCGTGAAGGGGCTCCTTGACCTTGTGGATCCCCGCCCAGTGGGGACCAGCTGTAGCAGAATTCCTCAAATAATGGGGCGTCTCGAGGATGCGCCGAGTGCCCTGAAAAGGTACTCAGACGAGCGGGTTGCCGCCGGCGTGGCCCAGACCCTAGCAATGACCAAGTCCATCTACCCGAGGGCGGACATTGAGGCCATCGGGGAGGGATTTTCCGAGGAGACGACGCCCGAGGAAGCGCTGGAGCTGATCTCACAGGCGAAGCCGACTGCTGAAGCGATTACCCGAGACCTGGGTCTGTAAAGGCAATATATTTTGTAGTCGGTGTATACATATGCTTTCATATACGATCATGTGTGAATATATGTGTCGTGCGCCAAACTTATTATTCGGTTGTCATTAGCTTTACCCGACCATGTAGCATGCACCGAGTTAGTTCGATAGAACTTGATAAAAATCGTTCAGAGGAAGATGCTATACTCGGGCCAACGCATCAGTCGTGGCAAGGCTTCATAACCGAGGTGAGATAAGCTTGTATGTTATTGACAGAACACATATATACATGCAGCCCCCGACTCACTACTCGATTGGAACAAGCGGCGTAGTGAGTCAGGAAAAACTGTACACATGGAAAAAGTAAAACTCAGGTATAGAAAGGACGTAGCTGTTCTATATTCCATGAGTTGGTGATGAGGACGCCGTCTTTGGTCTTCAGTCGGTAGGCGCCTGGCCGCGTGACCTCGGCTATAATGAACGGCCCTTCCCAGATGGGGGATAGTTTATGCCTGTCCTTGGTGGTTTGTATCTTCCTTAGAACGAGATCCCCGACCAAGAAGGCGCGGCCACGGACATTGCGATTGTGGTAGCGACGCAGGCCTTGAAGATATCTTGCCGACTGGATTGTTGCGGCGTCTCTTGCTTCTTCCAGCTGATCTAATTCGATCAGTCGGGTGCTGTTGGAATCGTCTTCGGAGTAAGCCCGGACTCGCGGAGAGCCGAACTGTATCTCAGTCGGTAGCATGGCCTCAGTACCGTAGACCAGGAAGAAAGGGATTGCCCTGTTGCCCGACTAACCGTGGTTCTGAGAGACCAGAGAACGGATGGTAGTTCTTGTACCCACCGACCCGCATATGGTTGTAGTCGGTCGTATATCCTGGCCTTGATGCCTTGTAAGACCATGCCGTTGGCTCGTTCAACCTGCCCGTTGCTCCGCGGATGTGCCACAGATGCATAGCAGATCTTGATGCCGAAGTCGTCGCAGAAATCTTGGAATAGGCCTGCCGCGAACTGAGTGCCGTTGTCGGTTATGATGCGGTTAGGGACCCCAAACCGGTATAGAATACTCAAGATGAAGTCCTTTGCTCGTGCCGCTGTGATTGTTGCGACAGGTTTAGCCTCAATCCACTTGGTGAATTTATCCACTGCGACGAATAAATGTGTGAACCCTCCTGGCGCTTTCTTGAATGGCCCGACCATGTCGAGCCCCCATACTGCGAATGGCCAAGAGATGGGATAGTCTGGAGTTCCTGGGCGGGAAGATTTGTCTGTCTTGCGAAGAACTGGCAACCCTCGCACTTGCGAACGATGTCTTTGGCGTCTGTGACTGCGGTGGGCCAGAAGAATCCCTGCCGGTAAGCTTTTCCGACTAACGTCCTGGATGCAGCGTGGTTGCCACATATGCCCGAGTGGATTGAATGCAGGATCTGCTTGCCTTCCTCGTGGTGACACAGCGCATGAGGACACCGGATGCGCTCCTTCGGTACAGGTCTTCTCCGACTCGCAGGAAGCTTTTGCTTCGACGCTTGATTTGCTCGGCTTGATTGCGATCGTCTGGGAGTTCATCGTCCAGGAGGAATTTGAGAACAGGACCCCTCCAGTCTTGACATATGTGCAGCACTTCGTCGGTGGTCGGGGTAGGCTCGCCTCCCGACTGCTCTTGTGCCGGTTTCTTCTTGACTGATGGCTCCATAAGTTGCTCGACGAAGATTCCAGTCGGGACCGCTTCTCGCTTGGATCCCATGTTTGCCAGCTCGTCGGCCGCGTCGTTGTATTGACGCAGGACGTGTGTGATTTCCAGCCCGTCGAACTTGTTTTCCAACTTGCGGACCTCCTGACAGTATGCCGCCATTGTGTCGTCGAGACATGTCCAGTCTTTCATGACTTGGTTGACCACGAGTTGGGAGTCTCCGCGCACAACCAGTCGACGTATGCCGAGTGATATGGCGATGCGGAGCCCGTGAACGAGAGCCTCGTACTCGGCGACGTTGTGGGAAGCCGGGAAGTGGATTTGTAGTACGTACTTCAACTTTTCGCCAGTGGGGATGTCAGTATGACACCAGCCCCAGCACCGCCGATCCGTAAGGAACCGTCGAAGTACATTGTCCAGTACTCTAGCTTTGTTGTTGGTGTTGGGAGTTGAACTTCTGTCCACTCGGCCACGAAGTCGGCTAGAGCTTGAGATTTGATAGCTGTCCGTGGCTGAAAGGTGATGTCAAACGCCATCAGCTCGAGTGCCCATTTAGCGATTCGGCCGGTGGCCTCGCGATTATGAAGGACATCCCCGAGTGGAAACGCTGTGACCACCGTGACTTGATGTGCTTGAAAGTAGTGCACCAGCTTTCGGACTGTGATGAGTAGGCCGTATAGCAGCTTCTGGACCTGCGGGTATCTTGTTTTGGAGTCGGCAAGGACCTCGCTGACAAAATAGATTGGCCGTTGTATTTTTTGAAGATGACCCTGTTCGGATCGCTCCACTACCAGCACCGTGCTGACTACCTGTGTTGTTGCCGCCAGATAAAGCATTAGTGGTTCCTGGGGCAGGGGTGACGCTAGCACGGGGGGTGATGTGAGGAATTCTTTGAAGTCTTCGAAGGCTTGCTGGGCTTCCGGGGTCCACTGAAAGGTGTCCGCCTTTTTGAGGAGCTTGAAGAAGGGCATGCCCCGTTCGCCCAGTCGGGAGATAAACCGACTGAGTGCCGCCATGCAGCCTGTCAGCTTCTGGATGTCTTTGAGGTTGGTCGGGGCGCCATGTTCTTGATGGCGTTGACTTTCTCCGGGTTAGCCTCGATGCCGCGGTGCGAGACGATGAAGCCGAGTAACTTCCCAGACGGCACCCCGAAGGTGCACTTGTCCGGGTTCAACTTCATCTTGAATCTTCGAAGGTTTTGGAAGGTTTCTTCCAAGTCGTCAATGAGGTCTTGTCTGGATTTAGACTTGATCACCACATCGTCGACGTAGGCTTCCACGTTGCGCCCGATCTGAGTGTGCAGACACCGCTGAATAGCCCTTTGGTAGGTTGCGCCTGCGTTTTTCAGACCGAACGGCATTGTGATATAGCAATACGCTCCAAACGGCGTGATGAAAGATGTCTTTAAACAGTCTTGTTCTTCAAGCTAATTTGATGATATCCCGAATAACAGTCGAGAAAACTGAGTAGGTCGCACCCCGCCGTGGAGTCGACCACCTGATCTATCCTGGGAAGACCAAATGGGTCCTTGGGGCACGCTTTGTTGAGGTCGGTGTAGTCGACGCACATGCGCCATTTACCGTTTTTCTTCCGGACCAGGACTGGGTTGGCCAGCCAGTCCGGGTGGTAGACTTCCTTGATGAAGCCGGCTGCGAGGAGCTTGGTGATTTCCTCCCGGATAGCATCCTTGCGGTCTTGAGCGAAGCGCCGCAGCCGTTGTTTGACCGGCTTGGCGTCTGGCTTTACGTGTAGGGCGTGCTCGATCACCTCCCTTGGTACGCCCGGCATGTCGGACGGTTTCCATGCGAAGATATCTTTTGTTGGCTTGGAGGAAGGTGACGAGCGCGTCTTCCTATTTGGGGTCGAGTCCGGTCCCGACTAAGGCAGTCTTGGAGGGGTCGGAAGGGTCCAGGGGGATCTTCTTCGTGTCAGAGTCCGCTGAAATTCCCGACTTCGCTGCTTTTTTCGCCGGAACTGGATCTTGATCGACTTCAGATGTAGCGGCTTGCCGAATGCTGTCGCGCCCGACTGCCGCTTCTTGTGTTTGAGCCAGCTCGCAGCTCTCCTTGTCGCAGGTGAAGGCTTGCTTAGCGTCGCTGCGGAGGGAGAGGACTCCTGCTGGCCCGGGCATCTTCAGCACCATGTATGTGTAGTGCGGAATCGCCATGAACTTGGCGAGGGCCGGTCGTCCGAGTATCGCGTGATACGCGGTCTCGAAGTCGGCTACCTCGAAGGAGATGTTTTCCGTGCGGAAGTTGTCCCGCGTGCCGAAGGTCACCGGCAAGGTTATCTGCCCGAGTGGGGTTGATGACAAGCCGGGGATTATCCCATGGAAGGGCGCGGTGCTCGGCCGTAGTTCTGAACGAGGAATTCTCATCTCGTCCAAAGTCTTGGCGAACAGGATGTTGAGCGCACTGCCTCCGTCGATGAGGGTTTTCTTCAGCCTAATATTTTTGACGACCGGATCCAGGACGAGTGGGTATCGTCCCGGGTGGGAAACCCGATCTGGGTGATCTGCGCGGTTGAAGGTGATAGCCATCTCTGACCAGCGCAAGTATTGGGGGGCATCCGTTGTGGAGACCGCGTTAATGTCCCGCGCTGATAGCTTCTGTTTGCGCTTGGATTCGTACGCGAGTGGCCCCCCGAAGATGTGGTTGAGTTCGGCTTGGGGGTCCTGGAAGTCGTCAGCCGGACCCGAGTCTGGCTTGTCCTTGTCCTTGTCGCCGACGGCAGATGATGAAGCCTGCTCGGAGGCAAACTTCTTGAGCATGTGGCAGTCTTTGGCTGCGTGCCGGCCCTTGGGGTGAAAGGGGCAAGGCCCGCTCATGACTTTCTGGTAGTCGTTGTTCCGCTGGGGCCGTGACCGACTGCGCTCCATGTTAGCCACCTCGTTGTCCGACTTCCGCTTGCGGTTGCCAGACTTGTTCTGAGGCTGCTCGTTGTCGGCTTTTTGCCCTGTTGTCTTTTTGTCGGGGCTCCTTCTTCTCGTCGAAGGCCTCTGCGACGGCTTCAGCTGAGTCGGCGTACTTGTTGGCCATGTCGAAGAGAGTCCGGACGGTGGAAGGTGGCTTTCGAGTGAACTTCGCGATGAGCGGGGCGTCTTTTACTCCCTTGCGGAAGGCGGCGATGACGACCTCGTCTTTGATGTTTGGGATTGATTGCGCTTCTCGGAAAACCTTTTGATGAATTCCCGTAGAGACTCGTTCTTTTTCTGATGCAGTTGGTAGAGGTCGTGCTCGGAAGCCGGTCTCTCGTAGGTCCCCCTGGAAGTTTGCGATGAACGCTCCCTGAGCTGTCCCCAGGAACCGATCGACCGCCTTGGAGGCCTGTCAGCCATGTCCTCGCCGAGTCGGATAACGCGACTGGGAGGTAGTTAGCCATGGCTCTGCTGTCGCCCCCAGCAGCTTGAACTGCTAGGACGTAAACGGTGAGCCAGGACTCTGGGTTGGTCTTGCCGTCGTACTTTTCAATCCCGGTAGGCTTAAAGCCGACTGGCCATCGGACGTCCTGTAACTCCCGAGTAAAGGCTGGGATGCCTTCATTATCGTGAGGACTCGGGCTTCGGTTTTGGCGGTGTAGTCGCTCGTAGTGGAGACCGAAGCGCTCGTGTTCGTCCTCCAGTCGGCGGCGTTCATCCTCTTCGCGCTCTTCGCGCCGGGCATTTATAGTGTGGCGAAGATCGCGTTGTAACCGCGATCGGAGGTCTTGATCGTGTCGGCGGTCGTATTGGTGACGCCGCCGGTTGTCGTAGTTGGTATTGCCGAGTGTTGTTTGGCGGGATTCTTCATGCTGCCGGGTGGAGCCGGCTGCCCGTCGTCGTGCTGATGCAGATGACTCCGCCGCTGGAGAGCCCGTTCGACGGGTCGGTACGTGAGTGTTGCCTGACTGTTCTTGCTGCTGGCAGGCGGCAGCAGTAATCATCGCCTTGATCTTGGCGATGGTTGGTGTGGCCTGATGGTCCGGCCCAAACTGGAGCGTGTCCAGCAGAGTTGCGGCGGCCACGACGTTCTGTTGTGGCGTGACGAAGACATCGTGGTCGCCGACTTTGGTTCGGAGGATCTGCTGCTGGGCGGCTCGCCCAGCTTGTCGAAGCCCGTCATTGCGAGCTTGTCGGTTGGCCTCCTCTTGTTGCACTCGGCGCGCCTCCCTCATGCTGCTCCTCTTGCAGTCGGCGCACCTCGGAAGGTGGTGTTTGAAGCCATGAAGATCTCGCGGGGGAGGAGGAAGCTTGCCAAGGTGGAGTCCGAGTTGATGCTCGAACCACCATCCGACTTGGTGTCGGACTCCGAGTAGTTTATCGGAGTTAGGACGACTCCGACCTCCCTAGATCCAATCTGAAACGGTTCATGACCGTGTCCGAACTGAATCGCTGGAGGTCGGGTCTGCTGCGCGGGTTGTGGATGCACAGCGTCGCGAATCTGTACGGGAGATTTGACGATCTTCCCCTCTTGGCCTAACCCGCGCTGGCTCAAGGCCTAGCGCGAGTCGGACGCCGAGGAGAGAGTTGTCCCGATGTCCGGCGACGTGAGGGACTGTCGTAGTAGATCGTCGAAAGAAGATGGTGACGTCCCTGGGGCCGACTGGCGCAACGCCGGCTGGCTCTTCGGCTGGCGAGATCGGATCTGCCTCAGCCAAAGAAAGTTGCCGAGTTGATCGGCGACGAAATCAAGGCTCCCGAAGGTGATGGTGTCTCCGTTGGAGAACTTGTTGCTCCTGACTCCGTTGATGGGATCCATCGAATCTGTTGATTGAAGAACTCGCCGGGCCCCTACCTGGCGCGCCAACTGTCGATGGCTTTGCACCGGCAATAAATACTATGGGGTACTTGGCGAACTGGAATTCGGTGGATTGCAGAGAACACGAGGGAATTATACTGTTCAGCCCTCAAGGTGAGGTAATACCCTACGTCCAGTTGAGGTGTTATTCCTCTGAGGTGGATTTGTGATCTTATGATCTCGGTTGCCCTCATAGGGCCCCTGCCTCCCTTTATATACTAGGGGACAGGGGTAACATGGTAAGGATCCCAGTCGGATACGACAAGGATTTCCTTATTAGAGATAGAATCCATTCTATCGACTAAGGCTATGTTTCCTTATTGTACAAGCTACAGCCTGCGTGCTATCTTATCTCTAATTAATGACACGGCCCATCCTCTATTCCGAGTGGCCCATTCTTGTAGTGATACCGGGGCCCAATGCTCCCACAGAAGCCTTATCTATTAATCGCTTGTGTGCCTGGGGTAACGCATATATATTAGAAGATCTTCACTGGACGAAGTTTGCTTAAAGCACTTAATGGGGAATATTCAACGAGATACGTACGGCGCCTGAGCGTTTTGGATCACACTCTTAAATCGGTAGGTATTCAGCCGATTTCTAAGCAATTAGGAAAGCTCGATGTTTTTATACGTCGCCTAAAGACACCATTCATATTTCAGGTATCGCCTTAGATTAAAATAGTCGAAATAAGAATTATCAGATGAGAGAATGGATTGTAGCATAGATATGCGACATCTTATTACATGACCTATTATAGGCGGTTATATGCGATGTTCCGGAATCTGATCAAGTTCTAGTATAAAGTTTATGGCTTACATCTAAACTTTCGGATCAGTTTACCGAGTGTGTGCTAAGCAGACGGAATATGAATCGAATCATTGATGAGCCTGGAATCGTCTCATTCAGAGCCGGTTGGAGGTGACATTTACAAGCTTTTCGGCTCACGGGTCATGGAGATGACTTGGCCGCTTACCGTGCTGCTGCGACTGTGACTTCTTGAATCTGGGATTGTCTAATGCGCAGTTCCGTTACGCTGGATTTTGTTAGGTCTTCGAATCCTTCGAACCTGTTTCAAGTCTCTAGTGCAAATCGAGCTTCCTTTCTCTTATTTGATTTAGCTTGGGATTGAAGTTTTGGTTGGACAGCTTGGCACAGTCATCAAGTTTTTGTCTTGTTCATCTGGACTGATAAAGGTCCATCTCGCGTTGGAATCATCTTGTATGCTTCTGGATTTGCAGCACGATCGCATACCGCTGGTTTAGCTTGATCATTTTAAATCTCTATTGAACTCCAGGCTTATCTGCTGCGTGGACGGTCAATTGCATCAACGAGCTCTTCGCATTGCGTGTTCTGATGCTGCACCATCTTTTGCTCGGATTGGCCCCAAGTTGATTCACCAGTGCATCAATTGGATTTTCCAGACGCCGACTAATGGATGCTTGTTAATACTCGCGCACATCGGGTCTGTGAGTAACGTTTGGAGTCGTGCATCTGTGGCTTAGTTTCTTCTTCCTCCGATATTGACCGACTGGTTTCCGCTAGAACAAGTCGGTCAAGGATGCGAACATTTGATCGACAAGGTATCAATAAAGACATTAGAAGCAAAGACGGAGCATGACAAAAGTTACCTGAGGTGGAAGACGTCGGGATGGCAGATTCTTCTGAACACGTGTTCTGGTGGTTGAATGTGTGTGTTTCTTCAGAGGGCCGTGATTCAGCGGATGGAATAGAACATAGTCTCTTGTTTGTATGGCTGGAGGACTTGTTGCTGAAAGAGGGAGCTGGAAACTATCAGGCTCTTGCTTGAATGAATTCAGATCTGAAGTTGGTGGTCTGGAGCCGATACTGCAAATGACAATGAAATGGAAGTAACATGAGAAACGAAGGACAATAGTTCAATAGTCGTCTATCGCTAGGAAAAGGAGCTCTATTGTTCTTTGGAGAATATTGGCGCTCTGTGTGTTATCTTGTGTGAGCAGCACGACATGCGTCTTACTTCTTCTTCAAACGGCGGGGCCGAGCGGCTAGCTTCTTCCCTTTTGTCCCATCGGCCGG
>RYFJ01001404.1:0-82990 GCA_003991445.1 Oryza meyeriana var. granulata
CAACCGCTACCAAGTCGAGACCGAATCAGGCCGATATGCCTCTCCGTCGGACACCGTCCGGCGAGCGCCAGCCAGCGCTCTCGCCGGGGAGCGCCACACTACGGGAAGCTAAGTTTTCAAGAGGTGCTACTCCGATCATTCTTAGTCTCGATGTGAAAATAACAAGTCTTTTGATGTCGTGCTCGGTGTGCAGGAAGCGACCTATATCGAACTCAAAAGGCGGCCATCTGCCGCCCCCCCCCCCCCCCCCCAGCTTGATGAACCACCCCAGCCGAGTCAGCAGCACAAGCACACCTGCTGATGCGGGCCAGCCTGTTGCTGAAACCGAGGTGGCTCCGACTAACAGGCCGCACCGCCAGTCGACCAAGGGTGGCCGTGAAGCTGAGCCCCGCCCCTGACACCATACGTCGCCGGAAGCAGGACGATCCCCCGATCGCCCCAATGTGTATTGAAGCGATGCGATGCCGGACACCCGTCGCCTTCATGGTTGTCTCACCCCATCGTCGCCTTGCCGCCCCACCAGAGATCCCACATTTGCCTCGGATCGAAGCTTCCCCCACGGCGTGATGCCCCTGACGCTTTCGATGACCACTCCGACGCACTATGAAGAGCTTTAGACTTGATTGAAATCATCGCCAAGCGAGAGAGGGGGCACAGAGCCTATTCTCCCCATCAATGGGTTCCCAAGGTCCCGGTATATATTCGAGTAAGCCCAGCAATCTTCTTGTTTTTAGTTGACTCTTCGTCGTTTGTTCCTTGGTCACTGGAGATAGAAACTCGTCGACCGTCAATGAGCATACAGACATCACTAGTCGCAGATGGCTCCTCATCTCGCAGAATTTACAACAGCTCCGGCATTGAAGCCAGTATGGCAGGCGCGTCACACAGCAGGGAGGCCTGCTAAGAGGCGCGACCAACTCAGGGCTGAGAACATGGCCTTAAGCCGAGAAAGGTCAGAGGTAAAATCATCGACATATCTCTCCCACTGGGGACTCGTTGGTGTATTCATCCGGTACGTCGATCCGACTCTTGTGTTCAATGACTGCGCGATTGAGCTTTTGGCTATCTGTGTGCAGACCTCGAACGGAGAGAGTCGCACTGAAGAGGCCGAAGAAGCCAAGCCGACTTTGAAAGAGCAAGGCCACCTGACAAAAGCCAAGACCAGCTTGACCGGAGACATCCGACGGAGAAGCCGCGTCAGCTCGTAAGGAGAAGGCGAACTGGAGAAGACCTGCCGGTGGAAGCCCGACTAGGAAAGGAAGTCCTCAACCCGACTGTGATCTCACCCACACATTTACTCACCCTGCTTAGCCGATCACTGACAAGCATTACTTGCCGGCCACTGGCAGGCATAGAGCTAACGTCTGCCATACCTTTCTACACGGAGAGATAAGATCAATCCGGGATCACGGAGCCCTTGTCGTCCTAATGGCTCCTGACCTTGTGATCCCCCCATGGGACCAAGCATTAGCAGAATTCCTTCAAATAATGTGGCTCTCGAGATGCGCCGAGTGCCCTGAAAAAGTACTCAGTTTACGAACGTTGCCCCGCCTGGCCCAGACCCTAGCAATGACCAAGGCCATCTACCCGAGGTAGCGACCATTGAGGCCATCGGAGATTTTCCGAGGAGGACGACGCCCGAGAAGCGCTGAGCGATCTCACAGGCGAACCCGACTGCTGAAGCGATTACCAGACCTCCGTCTTAAAGGCAATATATTGTATCGTATATACATAGTTTCATATACGATCAGGTCTGAATAATGTTCCGTGCCGCCAAACTTATATTCGGTTTCATTACTTACCCGACCAGGTAGCATGCACCGAGTAGTTCGATAGAAACTTGATAAAAATCGTTCAGAGAAATGCTATAACTCGGCCAACGCATCAGTCGTGCAAGCTTCATAACCGAGGAGATAACGTAGTTATTGACAGACACATATATACATTGCAGCCCCCGACTCACTACTCGATTGAACAACGCTAAGTGATCAGCAAAAAACTGTAACACATGAAAAAAGTAAAACTCAGTATAGAAAGGACTAAGCTGTTCTATATTCCATGAGTTAGGTATGAGACGCCGTCTTGGGTCTTCAGTCGGTAGGCGCCTGCCGCGTGACCTCGCTATAATGAACGGCCCTCCCAAGTGGAGATTAGTTTATTGCCAGTTCCTTTGGTTTTATCTCCTTAGAACGAATCACCCGACAAGAAGCGCGCCACGACATTGCCGATTGTGGGAGCGACGCAGGCCTTGAGATATTCTTGCGACTTGTATTGTTGCGGCGTCTCTTGCTTCTCCAGCTGACTAATTCATCAGCGGTGCTGGTTGAACGTCTTCGGTAGTAAGCCCGGACTCGCGAGAGCCGAACTGTATCTCAGTCGGTATGGTAAGCAGCCTCAGTCCGTAAAGCCAAAGAAAGGATTGCCCTATTGCCCGAACTAACCGTGTCTGGCAGGAGACCAGAGAACGGATGGTAGTTCTTGGTACCCACCGACCTATGGTTGTAGTCGATATATCCTGCTTGATCCTTGTAAACCATGCCGTAGTGCTCGTTCAACCTGCCCGTGCTCGCGGAACGACATTGGTTGCCACAGGATGCACGATAGATCGATGCCGAAGTGCGTCGCAAATCTTGAATAGCCTGCCGCGAAGCTGCTGAGTGCGTTGTCTTATGATCGTTAGGAGAACCCCCCAAACCGATCTTAGAATACTCAAGGAATTCCTTTGCTCGGCCGCCTGATTGTTTGCGACAGTTTAGCCTCAACCAACTTGGTGAATTTATCCACTGCGACGAATAAATGTGTAACCCTCCTGGCGCTCTCTGAATGGCCCCGACCATTCGACCCCATACGCGAATGGCCAAGAGATGGGATAGTCTGGAATTCCTGGCGGGAAGATCTATCTTGCGATAAGAAAAACTGGGGCAACCCTTCCACTTGCGAACGATTGTCTTGGCTTCTGTGACTCGGCGTGGCCAGAAGATCCCTGCCGGTAAGCTTTCCGAACTAACCCGGGATGCAGCGTGTTGCCACATATCCCGAAGTGGATGGGGAATCAGGATCTGCTTGCCTCCTCGTTGGTACACAGCGCATGAGAGACACGGATGCGCTTCCTGCGTACAGGTTTCTCCACCGGCCAGGAAAGCTCTTGCTTCGACGCTTGGAATTTGCCGGCTTGATTGCGATCTTCTGGAGTTCATCGTCCAGGAGAATTTGAAAACACCCCCAGTCTTGGACATATGTGCAGCACTTCTCGGTGTCGCGTAGGTGCGCCTTTCGCCGACTCTCTTTAGCGTCTCATGTGCGTTTTTTCTTCTGACTGATGGCTCCCCGCATAAGTTGCTCGATGCAAAATTCCAGCTGACCGCCTTCTCCTGATCCCATGTTTGCAGCTCGTCGGCCGCGTCGTGATACGCAGGACCTTTCTGGTGTGTGATTTCCAGCCGTTCGGAACGTTTGTTTCCAACTGCGGACCCCTCCTACAGTTATGCCCCATTGTGTCGTCGAGACATGTCCAGTCTTCATGCTTGGTTGACCACGGAGGGAGTCCCGCGCGCACAACCAGTCGGACACGTTATGCCGAGGATATGCGATCGGAGCCCTTGTAACTCGTACGGTAACAGACCTCGTACTCGCGAACGTTGTGGGAAGCGGAATGGATTGTATAGTACTTCAACTTTTCGCAGTCGGGAGTCATATACACCGCCCCGGCACCGCGATCCTAATAACCGTCAAGTACATTGTCCAGTACTCTACTTTGTGTTGTGTGGGATTTGAACTTCTCCACCGGCCACAAGCACTAGAGCTAGAATTGATACTGTCCGGCTAAGGTGATGCAAACCATCAGCTCGACTGCCATAGCGATTTCGCCAGCCTCCGATTTAGAACATCCCCGAGTGAAACGCTGTACCACCGGAACTTGATGTGCTTTTAAAGTAGCACCAGCTTTCGACTGTGATGAGTTAGCCGTATAGCAGCTTCTGACCTGCGGTATCTTTTTTGGACGGCAAGACCTCGCTGGACAAAAATAAGAATCTGGCCGTTGTTTTTGAAGATACCCTGTTCGATCGCTCACTACCACACCCGTCTGACACCGTTTGTTGTTTCCGGCCAGATAAAGCATTTAGTGTTTCCTGGGCAGAGTACGCTAGCACGGGGTGATTTGGGAATTCTTTTGAAGTCTTGAAGTGCTGGCTTCCGGTCCACTGAAAGTGTCCCCTTTTTAGGAGAGCTCTTGAAGAAGGCACATCCCCGTTCGCCCATCGAGGATATCTAATTAAACCCGAACTGAAAGTGCCGCCATGCACCTTCGCTTCTGGATGCTTTGAGGGTGCGGGGCGCCATGTTCTTATGGCCCGTTGAACTTCTCCTTTACCCAGGCCCGGTTGCGAGACATTGAGCGAGTAACTTCCCAGACGCACCCCGAAGGCACTTGTCCGGTTTTCAACTTCATCTTGAGATCTTCCGAAGGTTTGGAAGTTTCTCCAAGTCGTCAATAGGTCTTGTCTGGATTTAGACTTGATCACCACATCGTCGACGTAGGCTCCACGTTGCGCCCTATCGAGTGTGCAGACACCGCTGAATAGCCCTTTGTAGGTTGCGCCTGCGTTTTCAGACCGAACGCATTGTATATAGCAAACGCTCCAAACCTGATGAAAGATTGTCTTTAAACATCTGTTCCTTCAAAGCTAATTCATATATCCCAATAACAATCGAGAAAACTGAAGTAGGTCGCACCCCGCCGTGAGTCGACACCTGAATCTATCCTGGAAACCAAATTCCTGCGGCACCTTTCGTTTAGTCGGTTAGTCGACGCAACATGCGCCATTTACCGTTTCCCGGACCAGACTGGTGCCAAGCCAACGGTGGTAACTTCTCCGATAAGCCGCTCAAGGAAGCTTTGATTTCCTCCGATAGCATCCTCGGTCTTGAGCGAAGCGCCCAGCCGTTTTTTACCGCTTGGCGTCTGCTTTACGTGATAGGGTGCCGATCACCTCCCTTGGTACGCCCGGCATTCGACGTTCCACCAAATATCTTTGGTGTTGAGAAGACGAGCCCTCTTTCCTATTTGTCGAGTCCCTCCCCGACTAAGCAGTCTGAGGCAAGGATCAGGGGGATCTTCTTCTGTCAAAGATCCGCTGAAATCCCACCTTCGCGCTTTTTTCGCCGAACTGATCTGATCGACTCAAGATGTAGCGCTTTCGAATCTGTCGCCCCCGACTGCCGCTTCTTGTGTTTGACCAGCTCGCACTCTCCTTGTCGTGATGAACTTGCTTAGCGTCGCTCGGAGTAGAGAACTCCTGCTGCCCGGCATCTCAGCACCATGATGTTATGCGAATCGCATAACTTGGCAGGGCTGGTCGTCCACTATCTCTGAACCGTCCGAAGTCGGCTACCGTCAAGGAAGATGTTTCCAGGCGAAGTTTCCCGCGTTCCAAGTCACCGCAATATCTCCCGAGTGGGTTGATACAAGCGATTATCCCATGGAAGGGCGCGGTGCCGGCCGTAGTTCAACGAGGAATTCTCATCTCGTCCAAAGTCTTGGCGAACAGGATGTTGAGCGCACTGCCTCCGTCGGTGAGGGTTTCTTCAGCCTAATATTTTGACGACCGGATCCAGGACGAGTGGTATCGTCCCGTGGGTGGGAAACCCGATCTGGGTGATCCGCGCGGTTGAAGGTGATAGCCATCTCTGACCAGCGCAAGTATCTGGGGCATCCGTTGTGAGACCGCGTTAATGTCCCGCGCGATAGCTTCTGTTTGCGCTTGGATTCGTACGCGAGTGGCCCCCCGAAGATGTGGTTGAGTTCGGCTTGGGGTCCTGGAAGTCGTCGCCGACCCGAGTCTGGCTTGTCCTTGTCCTTGCGCCGACGGCAGAGGAGAAGCCTGCTCGGAGGCAAAACTTCTTGAGCATGTGGCAGTCTTGGCTGCGTGCCGGCCCTTGGGGTGAAAGGCAAGGCCCGCTCATGACTTTCTGGTCGTCGTTGTTTCGCTGGGCCGTACCGGGACTGCGCTCCATGTTTAGCCACCTCGTTGTCCGACTTCCGCTTGCGGCTGCCAACTTTGTCTGAGGCTGCTCGTTGTCGGCTTATTGCCCTGTTGTCTTTTTGTCGGGGCTCCTTCTTCTCGTCGAAGGCCTCTGCGACGGCTTCAGCTGAGTCGGCGTACTTGTTGGCCATGTCGAGAGAGTCCGGACGAATGTGGAAGGTGGCTTTCGAGTGACTTCGCGATGAGCGGCGGCGTCTTTTACTCCCTGCGGAAGGCGGCGATGACGACCTCGTCTTTGATGTTTGGATTTGATTGCGCTTACTCGGAAAACCTTTTTGATGAATTCCCGTAGAGACTCGTTCTTTTTCTGATGCAGTTGCGTAGAGGTCGTGCTCGAAGCCGGGCTCTGTCGTGCGTAGGTCCCCTGGAAGTTTTCGATGAACCGCTCCCTGAGCTGTCCCCAGGAACCGATCGACCGCTTGGGAGGCCTATCAGCCATGTCCTCGCTGAGTCGGATTAACGCGACTGGGAGGTAGTTAGCCATGGCTCTGCTGTCGCCCCCAGCAGCTTGAACTCTAGGGTTGTACGTAAACGGTGACCAGGACTCTGGTTGGTCTTGCGGTCGTACTTTTCAATCCGGTAGTCTTAAAGCGACTGGCCATCGGACGTCCTGTAACTCCCGAGTAAAGGCTGGGATGCCTTCATTATCGTGAGGACTCGGGCTTCGTTTTGGGTGTTAGTCGCTCGTAGTGGAGACCGAAGCGCTCGTGTTCGTCCTCCAGTCGCGGCGTTCATCCTCTTCGCGCTCTTCGCGCCGGGCATTTATAGTGTGGCGAAGATCGCATTGTAACCGCGATCGGAGGTCTTGATCGTGTCGGCGGTCGTATTGGTGACGCCGCCGGTTGTCGTAGTTGTATTGCCGAGTGTTGTTTGGCGGGATTCTTCATGCTGCCGGGTGAGCCGGCTGCCCTCGTCTTTGCTGATGCAGATGACTCCACCGCTGGAGAGCCCGTTCGACGGTCGGTACGTGAGTGTTGCTGACTGTTCTTGCTGCTGGCAGGCGGCAGCAGTAATCATCGCCTTGATCTTGCGATGGTTGGTGTGGCCTGATGGTCCGGCCCAAACTGGAGCGTGTCCAGCAGAGTTGCGGCGGCCACGACGTTCTGTTGTGGCGTGACGAAGACATCTGGTCGCCGATTTTGGTTCGGAGGATCTGCTGCTGGGCGGCTCGCCCAGCTGGTCGAAGCCCGTCATTGCGGAGCTTGTCGGTTGGCCTCCTCTTGTTGCACTCGGAGCGCCTCTCATGCTGCTCCTCTTGCAGTCGGCGCACCTCGGAAGGTGGTGTTGAAGCCATGAAATCTCGCGGGGAGGAGGAAAGCTTGCCAAGGTGGAGTCCGAGTTGATGCTCGAACCACTATCCACTTAGCGTCGGACTCCGAGTAGTTTATCGGAGTTAGGACGACTCCGACCTCCCTAGATCCAATCTTGAAACGGTTCATGACCGTGTAACCGAACTGAATTGCTGGAGGTCGGTCTGCTGCGCGTTGTGGATGCACAGCGTCGCCGAATCCGTAGGGGAGATTGACGATCTCTCCCCCTCTTGGCCTAACCCGCGCTGGCTCAAGGCCTAGCGCGAGTCGGACGCCGAGGGAGAGAATTGTCCCGATGTCCGGCGACGTGAGGACTGTCGTAGTAGATCGTCGAAAGAGATGGTGACTCCCTGGGGCCGACTGGCGCAACGCCGGCTGGCCTCTTCGGCTGGCGAGATCGGATCTGCCTCAGCCAAAGAAAGGTTCCGAGTTGATCGGCGACGAAATCAAGGCTCCCGAAGGTGATGGTTGTCTCCGTGGAAGAACTTGTTGCTCCTGATTCCGTTGGTGGGGATCCATCGAATCTGTTGATGAAGAACTCGCCGGTCCCCACCTGGCGCGCCAACTGTCGATTGCTTTGCACCGGCAATTAATACTATGGGGCGTACTTGGCGAACTGGGAATTCGGTGGATTGCAGAGGAACACGAGGGAATTATACTGGTTTCAGGCCCTCAAGGTGAGTAATACCCTACGTCCAGTTGAGGTGTTATTCCTCTGAGGTGGATTTGTGATCTATGATCTCGGGTTGCCCTCATAGGGCGCCCTGCCTCCCTTTATATACTAGGGGACAGGGGTACATGGTAAGATCCCAGTCGATACGACCAAGGATTCCTTATTAGAGATAGAATCCTATCCGACTAAGGCTATGTTTCCTTATTGTATAAGGTACAACCTGCCGGGTGCTATTTTATCTCTAATTACATGATCTGGCCCATCCTCTATCCGAGTGGCCCATGTGCTTGTAGTGAGGTACCCGGGGCCCATGGCTCCCACACTCCAGCGTTTTTCAAACCGAATGGCATGGTGATGTAGCAGTACGCTCCAAACGGCGTGATAAAAGATGTCTTGAGACTTTCAAGTTGATTTGGTGGTATCCCGAGTAACAGTCGAGAAAGCTGAGAAGGTCGCACCCTGCAGTTGAGTCCACCACCTGGTCTATTCTTGGTAAACCAAACGGGTCCTAGGGGCATGTTTTGTTGAGATCGATGTAGTCGACGCATATGCGCCATTTACCCTTTTTCTTCCAGACCAGGACTTGGTTTGCCAGCCAATCCGGGTGATAGACCTCTTTGATGAACCCGGCTGCGAGAAGCTTTGTAATCTCCTCTCGGATAGCATCCTTTCGGTCTTGAGTGAAGCGGCACAGCCGTTGTTTGACTGGCTTGGCGTCTGTCTTCATGTTTAGGGCGTGCTCGATCACCTCCCTTGGTACGCCCGGCATGTCGGATGGTTTCCATAAGAAGATATCCTTGTTGGCTTGGAGGAAGGTGACGAGCGCGTCTTCCTATTTGGGTTCTAGTCCGGTCCCGACTAGAGCAATCTTGGAGGGGTCGGCAGGGTCCAGGGGGATCATCTTTGTGTCCGAGTCCACTGAAATTCCCGACTTCGCTGCTTTCTTGGCCAAAACTGGATCTTGCTCGACTTCTACTGTGACGGCTTGCCGGATGTTGTCGGGCCTGACTGTCGCCTCTTGTGATTGAGCCAATTCGCAACTCTCCTTGTCGCAGGTGAAGGCTTACTTAACATCGCTGCGTAGGGAGAGGACTCCTGCTGGCCCTGGCATCTTGAGCACCATATATGTATAGTGCAGTACCGCCATGAATCCGGCGAGCGCCGGTCGTCCGAGTATGGCGTGGTACGTAGTCTCGAAGTCGGCGACCTCGAAGCAGATGTTTTTTGTGCGAAAGTTATCCTGCGTGCCGAAGGTTACCGGCAAAGTAATCTGCCCGAGTGGTGTTGAGGAGAGGCCAGGAATTATCCCATGGAAGGGCATCGTACTCGGCCACAGATCTGAATGAGGAATCTTCATCTCATCCAGAGTCTTGGAGAATAGGATGTTGAGCGCGGTGCCTCCGTCTATGAGCACCTTCTTCAATTTGATATTCTTGACAACCAGGTCCAGGACGAGTGGATAGCGTCCCGGGTGCGAGACCCAATCTGGGTGATCTACGCAATTGAATGTAATGGCTATCTCTGACCAGCGCAGGTACTGAGGGGTCCGCTGTAGAGACCGTGTTGATGTCGCGTGCAGATAGCTTCTGTTTTCGCTTGGACTCATACATGAGCGGCCCTTCGAAGATGCGATTGAGCTTGGCCTGAGGATCCTGAAAATCGTCGGTCGGGCCTGAGTTTGGCTTGTCCTTGTCCTTGTCGGCGGCAAATGATGAAGCCTGCTCAGAGGCAAACTTCTTGAGCATGTAGCAGTCTTTGGCCACGTGCTTGCCCTTGGGGTGGAAGGGGCATGGCCCGCTCATGTCTTTCTGGTAGTCGTTATTCCGCTGGGGCCATGACCAAGTATGCTCCATGTTGCCCCACCACGTTGTCCGACTTCCACTTGCGGCCCTGTCTTGTTTTGAGATGGCTCATCGGCTTTCACCTTTTGTTCTTTCTGTTGGGACTCCTTCTTCTCGTCGAGGGTCTCTGTGACCGCTTCAGCCGAGTCGGCATACTTATTCGCCATGTCGAAAAGAGTCCGGACAGAGGATGGTGGCTTTCGAGTGAATTTCACGATGAACGGGGCGTCCTTTACTCCCTTGCGGAAGGCGCGATGACGGCCTCTCTTTGATCATGGGATCTTGTTGCGTTTCTCGGAGAAATCTCTTGATAAAGTCACGTAGAGACTCGTTCTTTCTTCTGGTGTAGTTGATAAATCGTGCTCAGAAGATGCCTCTCGTAGTTCCTTGAAAAATTGGCGATGAACCGCTCCCTGAGTTCTCCCCAGGAACCGATCAACCACCTCGGGAGCCCTGCCAGCCATGTCCTCGCCGAGTCGGCTAGCGCGACTGGGAGGTAGTTAGCCATGGCTTTGTGGTCGCCCCCGGTAGCTCGAACTGCCAGGGTATATACGGTGAGCCAGGACTCAGGATTTGTTTTGCCGTTGTACTTTTCAATTCCTATGGGCTTAAAGCCAGTCGGCTAGTCGACGTCCTGTAGCTCCCGAGTGAAAGCTGGAATGCCTTTGTCTTCATGAGGGCTCGGGCTTCGACCATGGCGGTTAAACCACTCGTGATGGAGACCAAAGCCCTCGTTTTCGTCCTCCAGTCAATGGCGCTCATCCTCTTCTCGTTCATGTTGCCGGGCGTTGATGGTGTGGCGGAGGTCGTGTTGTAGGCGTCCTCAGAGATCTTGGTTAGGCTAGCGGTCATACTGGTGATGGCGCTGGTTGTCGTTGTTGGTATTGTCGAATGACATCTGCCTTGACTCCTTGCATGGCCGACTTGGGCCGGCCGCCCTGGGCGCCTGCATGATGTAGATGAACCCGCCGCTAGAGATCCCGACCGGTTAGTCGGTACTAATGGATGTCACCGACTGCTATTGTTGTTGTTGGCAGGCAGCAGCTGTAATCATCACCTTGATCTTGGCGATAGTTGGGGTGGCCTGGTGATCAGGCCCGAGCTGGAGCGTGTCTAGCAAGGTTGCAGCGGCCACGACCTTCTGTTGTGGCGTGATGAAGACGTCGTGATCGCCGACTTTAGTCTAGAGAATCTGCTGCTGAGCTGCTCGCCCAGCCTTGCTAGCTCGTCATTAGCGAGCCTCGGTCAGCCTCCTCCTATTGTCGTAGTCGTGCCCTCCTCCTGTGCTCCTCTTGTAGCCGGACGCACCTCAGGTGTGGTGTTGAAGCCATGAAGATCTCGCGGGGAGGAGAAACTCGCCAGACTGGAGCTGGAATGCACACCCACAGAACTAGTGTTCGAATCGTAGCCACGACTTGGAGAGATCGACTCCGCATAGTTTATCGGAGTAAGAATGACTCCGACCTCTCTAGATCCAATCTGAAACAGCACTTGGCCATGTCCAAACTGAATCGCAGGAGATCGGTCTGTTGCACAGGATGTAGATCCGCAGTGTGTCACCGAATCCGTGTGGGAAATTGATGTCTCTCTCCCGTTCTGGCCCAATCCGGCTGGCTCAAGAAAAGCCTAGCGGCAAGTCAGACGCCGAAGGAAAGATTTCCGGCAATGCTCAGCGAGTGAAGGACTGCCCACAGAGATCGTTGAAGGAGATGCGGCGTTTGTGGGCGACTGGTGTAATGTCGCTGGACTCCTCGGCTTGGTGGATTGAATCTGCTCGGCCAAGGTAAGGTGAACGATTCAGCCATCTGTCGGCGATGAAATCGATCTTCCTAAAGAAATTATGTCTCTAGGGGAGAGCTTCGCCAATGATTCTGGTTGCTGGAATCCATCGAGCTTCTAGAGTGTGGAACTCGCGGAGCCCTACAGCGCGCCAATTGTCGATGTTTACACCGGCAATTAGATATAGGCTACTCGGCAAGGGAAAACCCTCGGTGGATGCAGAGAAACACAAAGAAGATTTATACGGTCAGGCCCCTCGATGTTGAGGGTAATACCCTACGTCCAGTTGGTCCGAGTGGTTCATTCCTCTGAGTGTCTGTCGATCAATGATCTCGTGCCCTCATGGGCGCCATTGCCCCCCCTTCTCGTATATAACGGGGAGGCACCGGGGGTGCCAACGGTGCCGGGATACAGGCGATAGGAATCCCAGAGAGAGCCGAGTAGATGAACGGGACCAACGGATTTCCTTCTTAGAATAAATTTTACCTGGTCAAAGACCTACATTCCTTATTATATAAGGCAACAGCCTATGGTCTATTATATCTTAACTACAAAAGACTCGCCCATCCTCTATCGAGTTGCCCATATGCTTGTGATGAGTACCCGAGGCCCATGGCCTCCACATTGCGCCCTCCAAATTTTAATGAAGACCAGGCTTGTATCCTTATAAGATATATCCTCAATACGCTGGTGAGCAATACAGATATTTGAACATATTGTTCAGCGGTCGACTTTCATGAAGCATATCTGATACTCGAGTCTCTTTTTGCAGCACCAGCACTGTGATTTTTAACACACCTCAAGAGGCCCAAATGAGCTGCTACTGTAGAAACTCATATCTTGTGGCTCTACCAAATAAGCCGGCCTGAACCAACCTACCCAGCAAAAGCACTATAGAAGAGACGCATCATCGCATGTTCAGGATGAGTACTCGCCGTCCAATAACCGCAATTAGCCAAAAGAATTCCCTCCGTAAAGCCTTTCTGATGCAACATGTTGCCATGTATCTGAGTAGGTATATTGCAGAATCTGCTTGCCCTCCTCATGTGACGCAGTACATGGAAACTCGGATGCACTTTGATTGATACAGGTCTTCTCTGACTTCGTAAAGCCGGATAAGTACCCGAACCTGCATTAGCATAGGATTTGCCGGCGACCCTCATGGTACCCTATCCAACAAATTATGGCCAAATGAGTTCCCAATCTCGTAGATTCGGCTGGCGACCCCTCGTGGGCGTACCCACTCACGAGTTTACCTATGCCCGACTATCCTGGAGTCGTTGTTAGCTGAAAAGACCCAAACTACATTAGCAATAGAAGATCAGCAGCACCGTCATGGCGTACTCTACCTAGCCGAGGGTAACGAACTCCGACTAGCACCGGAGGTCGTTATTAGCTCACATGGACGTAGCCCGGGGAAATGACTCCTGACTGTGCAAATACTCGTCAAAGCCCTCAAGGAGCATTTCGAGTGTATCTGCAGACTGTCCAGCCCCCACGTACGCTAAAATAGGCTCGCACCCTGGTTCCCTGTCACGCGTATCCGGAACGGCCCACATTATAAACATATCCAATGATAGTAGCATCTGATATGAAAACAATCACCCGAATAAAAAGTATTTACAATATATAAAATTTTCTTCCTCTTTTGATATTAAAGTTCCCCAATAGTTTGACCCCTACGTTTAACCACTCTGCCCACTAGTCATAGCCCCCGAGCGTCGAGAAGTTGGCTCATGCTCTATCCAGACACGCGTTTTGGGTTACTTGAGTTCGTCTTTCATGGAGCAAAGTTCACGATTGGAATTTATGCTACCATACTTTCTGAAATCATTTAAGAGCCAAAAACAAAAAAAATATGCAGCTTACACCTATTAGTGTAAGCAGCTGTGCACTGCGAGCCAAGTGAGAAATATTTATCAGGAAAGCGACTTACTATTCGATTTGAGATGGGATGCCATCCTCCATTAGGCTTTTGAGCCCCTAAGCGTGTCACTTGTTGTTCTGATAATCTTCAGTTGTTGAGGGTCGAAGACGGTTGTGACTGACTGCCACAATGAAGCCGTCTGACTTGCATTTGCGATTCTCAGCTTTAGTCGGGACCGCGTCGTTGGTGCCCTCTCGCTTCTTCTGTCAAGGTGCCTTCTTGTAATCTAGGGCCTGAGCAACAGCGTCGGCTGAGTTGACGTACTTGTTCGCCATGTCGAATAGAGCCTTGACAGAGTTGGCAGGCTTTCGAGTGAATTTGGTGATGAACGAGGTGTCTTTGACTCCTTTTTGAAAGGCAGCGATGACGACCTCGTCCTTGATCATTGGGATTGAATTCTTCTTCTCAGAGAACCTCTTGATGAAGTCACGAAGAGACTCGTTCTTCCTTTGATGCAACTGATATAGATCGTGCTCGGAAGATGGCCTCTCGTATGTTCCCTGGAATTGGCAATGAAGTGTTCCCGGAGTTCTCTCCAGGAGCTGATTGATCTCTTTGGAAGTCCTGTTAGCCATGTCCTCGCTGAGTCGGTTAAAGCGACTAGGAGGTAGTTAGCCATGGCTTTGTGATCTCCTCCGGCAGCTCAGATTGCTAGGGTGTAGACCGTGAGCCAGGACTCAGAATTGGTCTTGCCATCGTATTTTTTGACTCCTGTAGGCTTGAAACCCGATGGCCAGTCGACCTATTGTAGCTCCTAGGTGAAGGCTGGTATGCCTTCATCTTCATGAGGGTTCCGACTCCGAATACGGCTGCGAAACTGCTCGTGGTGGAGGCCGAAGCGCTCGTTCTCGTCTTCCAGTTGGCGTTGCTTGTCTTCCACTCATTCACGGCGCCGAGCCTTGATGTCCTGCCGAAGGTCACGCCATAGTCGGCCTCAGAGATCCTGGTTGTCCCGACGGTCGCTTCGATGTTGTCAGTTGTTGTTAGGGTTGCCAAGTGACGTATGGCGTGACTCCGTGTGTGGCTGACTGGAGCCAGCTGCTCGGCGTCGCGTTGAGGCGGATGAGACTGCCGTTGTGGGAGCCGACCGACTGGTCAATATGATGGTATTGCCCGACTGTTGGCGCTGCTGGCATGTAGCAGCGGCGATCATGGCTTTTATCCTTGCTATCATTGAGGTGGCCAGATGATCAGGCCCAAACTAGAGCGTGTCCAGCAGAGTTGTAGCGGCTACAACGTTCTGTTGAGGTGTAACGAAGACGTCGTGGTCACTGACTCGTGTTTGGAGGATTTGTTGCTAAGTAGTCCGCCCAGCCCTGCGTAGGTGTGGGTGCCATGGGCCCCGGGTACCTCATGACAAGCATTTGGGCCACTCGGATAGAGGATGGACCTAGCCTTGTAATTAGAGATATAGCTAGATTCGGCAGACTTCGCCTTGTATAGAAAGGAATATACAGTCCTAGTCGGGTGCGTTATATCTCTAAGGGGAGATCTCCTAGTCGTAATCCGATGGGGACTCCTACCTTGTAACCCTGTCCCCAGTATAAGGAGACAGGGCGCCCCATGAGGGCAGAAGAGCACACATGAGCTCAAAGGTTGAGTTGGTTCACCAGAATCACCACCACAAATCCTCAAAGAAATAACACCACAACTGGACGTAGGGTATTACCTCACATCGAGGGCCTGAACCAGTATAAAATCTCCTGTGTTCCTTTGCAATCCACCGAGTTTCCATCCGCCGAGTAGCCCCATAATTATATTGCCGGTGTAAAACATCGACAGTTGGCGCCCCAGGTAGGGGTTTCGGCGTGATCTACATCTACAAGCTCGATGGATCTAGCAACCGGAGTCGACGGCGGCAAATTCTCTCCCGGAGATACAATCTCATTCGGAAGCCTCGACTTCGTCGCCGACATGTTCGGCAATCTCACCTTGGCCAACACGAACCCGATCCAACCGGCCGAGGAACCAGCCGACTCCGCGCCAGTCGGCCTACACGATGCTGCAGCAATCTTTTACAATATGCTGCAGCGATCTCCAATACACCCGAGTCCAGGGACAACTCTTTCTTTCGGTGTTCGATTCGGACTCGGTTTTGAGCCGGTCGAGATCGGGCCAAAAAAGGAAGAGATCGTCAATTTCCCGTTCGGACTCAGCGACGCCGCGGATATCTACAATCTACATCCGACACGGCAAACCCGATCCTCTGGAGTTCGACTCGGATACGGTCCCGAGCCGCTCGAGATCGGATCTAGGGAGGTCGGAGTTGTAATCACCCCCATCAACTATTCCGACTATGACTCTCAGTCGGACTACGACTCTCAGTCGGATTCCAACTCTAAGTCGGATAGCAGTTCGGCAAGCTTCTCCCCGCCACGAGAAATCTTCATGGCATCCAAAGGCTCTACTCCTACTCAGGAATCACGCCGACTGCACGAGCAACAAGAGGAGGAGGCCTGCCGACTGCGAGAACAACAGGAGGAAGAAGCAAGACGCCTGCACACCTGCAACGACGGCCTACGCAGGGCTGGGCGAACCGCTCAGCAACAAGACCTCCAAACAAAAGTCGGCGACCACGACGTCTTTGTCACGCCACAGCAAAACGTCGTGGCCGCCGCAACCCTACTGGACACGGTCCAGCTTGGGCCTGATCACCAGGCCACCCCGACGATCGCAAGGATAAAAGCCCTGCTTACCGCTGCTGCATGTCAGCAGCACCAACAGTCGGGTGATACCCTCATACCGACCAACCGGTCGACATTCCCAACGGCAGTCTCATCTACCTCAAAGCGACGCCGAGCGGCTGGCTCCAGTCAGCTGCATACGGAGGCACGTCAGCTCACTCGGCAGCCCCAATGACAACCGGCGACGTCAAAGCAACCATCGGATGATCAGGACCTTCGAGGCCGACAACGACGTGATCTTCGGCAGGACATCAACGCTCGACACCGCGAACGAGAAGATGATGAGCAACGCCAACCGGAAGACGACAACGAGCGTTTCGGCCCCCACCACGAGCGGTTTGCCGCCGTAGTCGGGGTCGGAGTCCTCATGAAGATGAAGGAGTACCGGCCTTCACCCAGGAGCTACAACAGGCTGACTGGCCATCGGGTTTCAAGCCTCCAGGAGTCGAAAAATACGACGGCAAGACCAATCCCGAGTCTTGGCTCACGGTCTATACTACGGCAATCCGAGCAGCTAGAGGAAATCACAAAGTCATGGCTAACTACCTCCCAGTCGCTTTAGCCGACTCAGCGAGGACATGGCTAACAGGACTTCCCAAGCAATCAATCGGCTCATGGGAGAAACTCCGAGAACGCTTCATCACCAACTTCCAGGAACATACGAGAGCCATCTTCCGAGTACGACTTATATCAGTTGCATCAAAGGAAGAACGAGTCTCTTCGTGACTTCATCAAGAGGTTCTCTGAGAAGAAAAATTCAATCCCGAACATCAAGGACGAGGTCGTCATCACCGCCTTTCGAAAAGGAGTCAAAGACACCTCGTTCATCAACAAATTCACTCGGAAGCCTCCCAACTCTGTCAAGGCTCTATTCGACATGGCGAACAAATACGCCGACTCAGCCCACGCTGTTGCTGAGGCCCTTGAAGATAAAAAGGCATCCTGACAGAAGAAGCGGGAGGGCACCAACGACGCAGTCCCGACTAAAGCCGGGAATCGCAAACGCAAGTCAGACGGCTTCATTGTGGCAGTCGGTCACAATCGTCTTCGACTTTCAACAACTGAAGATTATCAGAACAACAAGTGACATGCTCGGGGGCTCACAAGCTCAAACGCAAGGATGGCATACCCACTCCGAAATACCGAACAGCTAAGTCGCTTCCTGATAAATATTTCTTCACTCGGCCTTGCCAATGCCGCTTACACCTAATAGGTGCACAAGCTGCACTCTTCTCTGTTTTTGCTCTTAAATGATTGCAAAAGTACTCAAGTAGCATAAATCCTGATCCGTGAAACTTTGCTCCATGAAAGACGAACTCAAGTCACCCAAAACGCGTGTCTGGGAAAGAGCCATGAGCCAACTCCCGACGCTAGGGGCTATGACTAGTCGGGCAGAGTGCTTAAACGTAAGGGGTCAACTACTCGGGGAAATTAATATCAATAAGAGGAAGAACATGTATTTACATATATTGTAAAATACATTTTATTCGGGTGATTGTTTTCATCGTCAGATGCTACTCATCCGATATCTTTATATTGCAGGCCCAGCTCCGGATACACGTGACAGGAACTCAGGGCTGCGAGCCTATCTCCTACGCTCGGGGGCTGGACAAGTCTGCCAAAATACACTCGGGATGCTCCAAGAGGGCTACTTACCGAGTACTTGCGCCAGTCGAGACGTCATCTTCCCCAGCTACGCTCCATGTGAGCTGACAACTGACTTCCGGCACTAGTCGGGGGTCGTATATCACTCGGCTGGGTGAGGTACGCCCCATGAGGGTCGCTAGCCGAATCCTATGCTAATGCAAGGTTCGGGTACCTCGCTTGGCTATAACTCTGTTGGGTAGGGTATGCCCATGAGGGTCGCTAGCCGAATCCTATGCTAATGCAAGGTTCGGGTACCCTGCTCGGCTCTTCTGAAGTCAGAGAAGACTTACATCGTCAAAGCGCATCCGGAGTTCTCATGCACTGCGTCACACCTGAGGAGCGCAAGCAGATCCTGCAACATACCTACTCGGGCACCTGTGGCAACCAGGCTGCATCCAGAACATAAGTCGGAAAGGCTTGCGAATAAGGATTTCTCTGGCTGATTGCGGTTATCGACACCAAAAAACTGATCCTAACAGGTGATGGATGATACTTCTATAGAGCTATGCCGGATAGGTCGGCTCAGGTCGGCTTATTTGGTAGCAGCCACCAAGATATGAGTTCCTACAGTAGCATGCTCCATGTGGGCCGCCCGCAGGCTTGAGTTGGAAATTATAGCGCTGGTGCTACCAACAGGAACCGATGAGGTAAACAGATATGCTTCATGAGAGCCTTACTGCTAAACATATATGTTTGGATATCTGTTCTACCCACCAGGTCTCGAGGATATATCCTTATAAGGATCACAAGCTGGTCTTCATTAAAATTGGAGATGCAGGTATCTTTCTCGAGTACACCAGACCACGAGATGGATTTATTTTCATAAAGTGGTACTCGGCCTACATGCTTAGCCACCAGTTGCCATGAGCGACATTATTCCAGCCGACATGACGCTGAAGAGTCTAACTTTCGAGTAGTACACTTCTCGGGAGAGACTATAAACCTTCTTTTCCCGCTGACATGACGCGGATGAGTCTAACTTTCGAGTAGTACACTACTCGGGAGAGACTATAAAATTCTCATTCCCGCTGACATGACGCGGATGAGTCTAACCTTCGAGTAGTGCACTACTCGGGAGAGACTATAAAATTCTCATTCCCGCTGACATGATGCGGAGGAGTCTAACTTTCGAGTAGTATACTACTCGGGAAAGACTATAAACATTCTTCCAGCTGACGAGCTGAAGAGTCTAACTTCCGAAAGGGACGCCACTCGGGAAAGACTATAAACACACCTTTTCCAGCTGACATGAAGCTGACGAGTCTAATTTTCGAGTAATATATTACTTGGGAAAGACTATAAATAATCATCCTGGCTGACATGATGCCGACGAGTCTGATTTTCAAGTAATATACTACTTGGGAAAGACTATAAACACCCCCTTTCCAGCTGACATGACGCTGAAGAGTCCCATATACGAGTAGCATCCTACTCGGCAAGACTATACACACACATTCCGACTGACATGAAGTCGAAGAGTCCTATATACGAGTAGTTCCCTACTCGGCAAGACTATAAATCATATTCCGGTTGACATGATACCGAAGAGTCTCATATACCAGTAGTAATCTACTCGGGAAAGACTTCAAGGTTAAAGATCTTTGACTTTATGTTTAATTGTTTTCACAATTAAGCACAAAGTCGGGGGCTACACCTAATAGGTGCGCCTATTCGGCGCACACTATTCCTACATCTACATGGAGCCCTTCATAGCCTCGCTGCCAGCTGACATGAAGCAGGACTCGGGAGAAGCAGCACTCAGACAAAGAGTACTCGGGAGCAATGCACTCGAGAAGACTTCACCGTGGAGGATGAGCACTCGGCATCAGCTGTGACTCAACTATGAAGGTCTCAGGGGCTACTGTGGGTGCCATGGGCCCTAGGTACCTCATGACAAGCATTTGGGCCACTCGGATAGAGGATGGGCCTAGCCTTGTAATTAGAGATATAGCTAGATTCGGCAGACTTCGCCTTGTATAGAAAGGAATATACAGTCCTAGTCGGGTGCGTTATATCTCTAAGGGGAGATCTCCTAGTCGTAATCCGATGGGGACTCCTACCTTGTAACCCTGTCCCCCAGTATATAAGGGGAGGCAGGGCGCCCCATGAGGGTAGAAGAGCACACATGAGCTCAAAGGTTGAGTTGGTTCACCAGAATCACCACCACAAATCCTCAAAGGAATAACACCACAACTGGACGTAGGGTATTACCTCACATCGAGGGCCTGAACCAGTATAAAATCTTCCTGTGTTCCTTTGCAATCCACCGAGTTTCCATCCGCCGAGTGGCCCCATAATTATATTGCCGGTGTAAAACATCGACAGTAGGTCGTCGTGGCGGGCGTGCAAGCGTCTTGCTTCTTCCTCTTGTCGTTCTTGCAGTCGGCGGGCCTCCTCCTCTTGCTGCTCGCATACTCGGCGTGCTTCCTGAGTAGGAGCTGAACCCTTGGATATCATAAGGACTTCATGTGGCAGAGAGAAGCTTGCCGAACTACTGTTCGACTTAGAGTCAGAGTCCAACTAAGAGTCAGAATCCGACTGAGAGTCAAAGTCGGAATAATTGATAGGGGTGATGACAACTCCGACCTCCCTAGATCCGATCTCGAGCGGCTCTGGGCCATATCCGAGTTGAACTCTAGGGGATCGGGTTTGCCGCGTCAGATATTGTTCAAAGATATCCACGGCGTTGCCAAGTCTGAATGGGAGATTGACGATCTCCTCCTTCCTTAGCCCGATCTCGGCCGGCTCAAGACCGAGTCCAAGTCAAACACCGAAAGGAAGAGTTGTCCCAAGACCCGGGCAAGTGGAAGATTGCCGCAGCAAGTCGACATGGGTTGCTGCAGCGTCGTGTTGGCCGACCGGTGCAGGGTCGGCCTGTTTCCCGGCCAGTCGGATCGAGTCTGAGTCAGACAAGATGAGGTTGCCGAACTTGTTGGCGATGAAGTCGAGGCTTCTGAACATGATTGTGTCTCCAGGGGAGAATTTGCCGCCGTCGACTTCGGTTGTTGGATCCATCGAGCTTGTGGTTGATCTCGCCGAAGCCCCTACCTAGCACGCCAACTATCGATGTTTTACACCGGCAATATGAATATGGGGCTATCCGGCGGATGGAAACTCGGTGGATTGCAAAGGAACACAGGGAGATTTTATACTGGTTCAGGCCCTCGATGTGAGGTAATACCCTACGTCCAGTTGTGGCGTTATTCCTTTGAGGATTTGAGTTGACCTTGGTCATCTTATGATGTTCTTCTGCCCTCAGGGGCGCCCTGCCTCCCCTTATATATTGGGGGACAGGGGTATAAGGTAGGAGTCCTAGCCAGATACAGCCAAGGGATCTCCTCTTAGACATACAATTTACCTGAGTAGGACTATATATTCCTTATCGTACAAGGCAAAGTCTGCTAGGTGCTACTATATCTCTAATTACAAGGCTAGGCCCATCCTCTATCCGAGTGGCCTATAAGCTTGTGATGAGGTACCTAGGGCCCATGGCCTCCACAACATGGAAAGTATAAAACTCAGGTATAGAAAGGACGTAGCTGTTCTATATTCCATGAGTTGGTGATGAGGGCACAACTAGTCGGCGGATGCCGAGTGATATAGCAATGCGGAGCCCGTGGATAAGTGCCTCGTACTTGGCGACGTTGTGGGAAGCCGGGAAGTGGATCTGGAGAACGTACTTGAGTTTTTCGCCGGTAGGGGATGTCAGTATGATGCTGGCCCCGGCGCTGCCAATCCGTAGAGAACCGTCGAAGTATATTGTCCAGTACTCTAGCTTCGCTGTTGATGTAGGCATTTGAACATCTGTCCACTCTGCCACAAAGTCAGCTAGAGCTTGTGATTTGATAGCTGTCTGTGGCTGAAAGATGATGTCGAACGCCATCAACTCGAGCGCTCATTTAGCGATTCGACCGGTGGCCTCACAATTATGCAGGGCGTCCCCGAGTGGATACGATGTGACCACCGTGACTTGATGTGCTTGGAAATAATGCACCAGCTTCTGGACAATGATGAATAGGCCGTACAACAGCTTCTGGACCTGTGGATATCTCATCTTCAAGTCGGCAAGGACCTCGCTGACAAAGTAGACTGGCCATTGAATCTTCTGTATGTGACCCTGTTCGGATCGCTCAACCACCAGCACCATGCTGACTACCTGAGTAGTTGCCACCAGATACATCATTAATGGTTCTTGGGGCATTGGTGACGCCAACACGGGTGGTGATGTGAGAAATTTTTTGAAGTCTTCGAAGGCTTGCTGGGCTTTGGGAGTCCATTGGAAATTGTCTGCTTTCTTCAATAGCTTGAAAAAGGGCATGCCCCGTTCGCCTAGTCGGGAAATAAACCGGCTGAGTGCCGCCATGCAGCCTGTCAGCTTTTGGACGTCCTTCTGGCTAGTTGGGGGTGCCATGTTCATGATTGCGTGGACTTTCTCCAGGTTGGCCTCGATGCCGTGATGCGAGATGATGAAGCCGACTAGCTTTCCAGATGGCACACCGAAGGCGCACTTTTTCGGGTTCAACTTCATCTTAAATCTTCGAAGATTTTGGAAGGTTTCTTCCAGGTCAGTGATGAGGTCATGTTTGGACTTGGTCTTGATCACCACATCATCAACGCAGGCCTCCACGTTGCACCCGATCTGAGTGTGTAGACCCCCCTGAATGGCCTGTTGATACGTTGCTCCAGCATTTTTCAAACCGAACGGCCTAGTGATGTAGTAGTACGCTCCAAACGGCGTGATAAAAGACGTCTTTAGGCAGTCCTCCTCCTTGAGGTTGATTTGGTGGTATCCCGAGTAACAGTCGAGAAAGCTGAGAAGTTCGCACCCTACGGTTGAATCCACCACCTGATCTATTCTGGATAGACCAAATGGATCCTTGGGGCACGCCTTGTTGAGATCGGTGTAGTCGATGCACATGCGCCATTTACCATTTTTCTTCTGGACTAGGACTGGGTTTGCCAGCCAATCTGGGTGATAGACCTCTTTGATGAACCCAGCTGCAAGAAGCATGGTTATTGATGGTGAACGGGGTTCCCAATCTTCCGTCAGATAGATAGCTTTCATTTTTGGTGGAACGCGACACACCGATCCGGCTTCAGATCAGAAGATCCGATTCCTGCAACCTTAGCACCACGATTCCTCTGGTTATCAACCATGTCACAAATCCGGTTGACCTTGCCAAGCAGGCTAATCCCTGCCTGCGAAATGAAGAACACAAGCAAGAACCCGAAAGTACGCAACTCAATTAAAGTGACAATTGCAGATGAATGATTAAGCACTCGAAGTTGGGGTTTCACAACCGATGACGGCGACTGTTCTAATACAGATTGATCTAAAGCAAAACCCAAAACCTAACGTGGGTGGCGGCTACAGAATATATAGTGTAAGGGTCATCACACCCCTCCTGGACGCGCCCTCTAATAGGCTCTAAGACGATACACGGCCCAACGGGCCAAAAGACGGTACCCTGGCAGATTCTGGACGCTGACTTGTTTCGACGATTCCTGTTGACTCCGGTGGAATTTGGATGTCAAACCAAAGCCATTGATTAGCTTATAAAATTATCTTTCCATGCATATGTGGATCGTCAAAAACGGAGTCCGTATGCGTCCTGGGCGTCCGTTTTACTGCAGGCTGTTCCTGAAGTCCGAGGCAGACTCGAACTCGAGTTGGACTGGGCCTCCGGCTTGTCTTGGGTGTCCTTGCTGGTCTTCTCCACCTCCACACCTCTCTCCAAGTGCTTCATGATCCTTTCCAATGTTCCTAAGCAAAATAACATCATTAGGTAGCAATCTATCTCAAAACTATGAAAGGATCGCTTAAGAACGAGCTCACCTCTAGATTTAATTGTCGCATTCGAGCTCGGGTCATTGGACCTTGCATAACGGTTGGAGGATCAGCGGGTGCATCCAAAGGAGTGATGTCCTCATCATCCTCCCCCTCTTGAAATGGAGTCGTCCTCGACTCAAGCTCATCCTCTTCTCCCAAGTATGGCTTCAAATCTGAAATGTTAAATGTAGGACTAACCCCGAACTCGGGTGGCAACTCAAGTTTATATGCATTGTCATTTATTTTCTCAATTATCTTAAAAGGACCAGCAGCTCTTGCATTAATTTAGATTTACGCAACTCTGGAAATCTATCTTTCTCAAGTGCAACCAAACCAAATCACCCGGTTCAAGTTTTAACTTCCTTTCTACCTTCACTACCAGCAATTCTATACTTTTCATTCATCTTTTCATATTTGCCTTAGTGGTTTCATGCAATTTAAGAAAAAACTCAGCGTGCTCTTTAGCATCATTATGTGTTCTCTCAGTGGTAGTAAAGGCAAAAGATCAATGGAGCACGGGTTAAATCCATACACTACCTGAATGGACTTACCTTGGTGTGGAGTGTTCCGCCTATTATATGCAAACTCCACATGCAGCAAACACTCTTCCCACCACCTTCAAATTGCGCTTCAAGATTGCTCTCAACATGTGGACAAGGTCGATTCACTACCTCAGTTTGTCCATCGGTTGGGGATGACAAGTTGTAGAAAACAGCAACTTTGTCCCCAATTTATTCCACAAAGTGCCCCAAAATGACTCAAGAATTTGGCATCCCGATCTGAAACAATAGTAGACGGCATACCATGCAAACGAAACGATTTCTTGAAAGAATAGGTCAGCAACATGAACAGCATCATCGCTTTTATGACAAGGAATAAATGTGCCATCTTAGAGAGAAACGATCAACCCCACAAAAATACTATCCCTCCCCCTCTTTAGTCCTTGGCAATCCAAAACAAAGTCCATAATATATCAGTCCAAGGAGTAGAAGAAACAGGAAGAGGCATGTACAAACCATGTGGGTTCAACCGCGACTTAGCTTTTTGACACGTGGCGCATCGAGACACGAACCGCTCTACATCTCGCCTCATCCTTGGCCAAAAGAAGTGGGGATGGTCAGCACCTTCTCCGTTCTTCTTGGCACCAAAATGGCCCAGATCAATCCTCCTCCATGTGCCTCCTGCAACAATAAAAGACGAACGGAACCAACTGGAATGCACAGGCGGTTAGTGCGAAACAAAAACCCATCATGTATCACATATTTGTTCCATGTACGCCCCTCTTTACAATTCTCCATCACATCTTTAAATTCATCATCATTAGCATACTGTCTTTAATTGTTTCAAGCCCAAATATACGACAATCAAGTTGGACAGCATAGTATATCGTCTAGACAAAGCATCAGCAATAATGTTATCCTTTCTTTCTTGTGTTTGATGACATAAGGAAAAAGATTCAATAAATTCAACCCACTTAGCATCTACGATGCAGTTTGTTTTGACTTCTAATATGCTTAATGATTCATGATCAGAGTGAATAACAAATCCTTAGGCCATAAATAATGTTGCCATGTTTCTAATGAACGAACAAGAGCATACAATTCTTTATCATACGTGGAATAATTGAGAATATGCCCATTTAATTTCTCACTAAAATAAGCAACGGGTTTACCTTCTTGCATCAAGACGCCACCAATGCCAATCCCACTAGCATCACATTCAAGCTCAAAAGTCTTACCAAAATCAGGGAGTTTAGCAATGGTGCGTGAGTAGCTTGTCCTTCAAGAGAGCAAAGACGCCTCTTGTTCTTCTCCCCAATGAAACGCAACGCCCTTCTTTGTCAACTCGTTCAATGGGGCTGCAATGGTGCTGAAATCCTTCACAAACGGCGGTAAAATCCTGCAAGTCCATGAAAGCTACGCACTTGTGTCACGGTGGTGGGCGTTGGCCAGCTCTGTATAGCGTGCACCTTGGCTTCATCTACCTCAATTCCCTGCGAGGTCACAACATAACCAAGAAACGATACTCGTTCGGTGCAAAAAGTGCACTTCTCGAGGTTACCAAATAAACGTGCAGCACGCAAAGCATCAAAAACAGCACGTAGATGATTAAGATGTTCAATTAAAGACTTGTTGTATATCAAGATATCATCAAAATAAACCACCACAAATTTTCCAATGAAAGGACGTAAAACCTCGTTCATTAAATGCATGAAAGTGCTAGGTGCATTAGTTAAACCAAAAGGCATTACTAACCACTCATATAAGCCGAACTGGTTTTAAAAAGCAGTTTTCCATTCATCTCCTAATTTCATTCTTATTTGTGGTATCCACTCCTCAAGTCTACTTTAGAGAAAATTATAGAACCACTTAACTCATCAAGCATGTCGTCTAGCCTAGGATAGGATGACGGTACCTTATCGTGATATTGTTAATGGCTCTACAGTCTACACACATGCGCCAACTGCCATCTTTTTTTGGAACCAAAATAACTGGAACAGCAAAGGGCTAAGGCTCTCACGTACATACCCGCGGTCCAAAAGGTCTTGGACTTGGCGCTGATCTCCTTATCTCCTCGGTTGGCTCTGTAGGCCGCTCGATTTGGCAGACTCGCTCCAGGAATCAAGTCAATCTGGTGCTCAATCCCTCGAATAGGTGGAAGCCCTGGAGGTAACTCAGTGGGAAACACGTCACATATTCCTGCAAAAGGTTAGTGACAGAAAGCGGCAAAGTGCTAGCTATAGCATCAGTGAAAAATAAAGCATCTTGCATATCAACGCATAGCACACATCATTAATCTCTGCAAGATCAGTTTTAGTGGCAAGCATAACAGGACTTTTTAATTAATTTGCGTGCTGTTTTTCAGGTTTAGCATCAACTTGCTTAGCTTCACTAGCAAACTCTCTCTCTATCAGCTTGTACAATTTGTGCAGGGGTCATAGGTAGCAAAGTAATTTTTTGTCCCTTATGCATAAGTGTATATTTATTACTTCTACCATGGTGTGTAGCATCATTATCAAATTCCCATGGACTACCCAACAAGAGAGAACAAGCTTGCATAGGTACCACATCACAATCTACAAAATCAGCGTATGTACCAAGGGAAAAATACACCCGGGCTGTTTGTGTTACCTTTGCCTTACCCGAGTCGTTGAGCCACTGAATATGGTACGGATGTGGATGTGGTCGCGTGGTCAATCCAAGCTTCTTGACCAAATCAGAACTCACCAAGTTGTTGCAGCTTCCTCCGTCAATGATAACTCGTGCACGCCGATTTTTAATGACGAAGACAATCTGAAACAAGTTGTGGCGTTGCAGCTTTTCTGCTTCCTCCATCTGTGTACTGAGAACTCTCTGTACAATGATGGCTCGATGGTTTCCTGCGTCGTCTATGCTCAAAGAAAGGCCATCTCCACCATGATCATCGTCCGAGGTAGCTTCATCAACAATATCTTCCTCTACATCAGAAGTGCTAATGTAGCCTCCATCTTCTGTAGCAATGTATGCCCGTTTGCTAGGACAATCTTTCTGCACGTGACCAAGTCCATGGCAGCGGTGGCACTGAATGGAAGAAGAGCGCCCGGTGGAAGCCACAGATGATGCACTCTTGGTCGGCTCCGGCAAACGAGCCTTACCAGATTCCATGGTACGGGTGGCCGAAGGTGAAGGAGCTAAAGGACGTGTGCTCGCTGGTGGTGGAGGACGAGCACTCGACGAAGGGAGTGGTTTCGTTGGCGGCGCCGGTGTCGTCGTCTTGGGTGTGAAGGAGCTGCTGAAGTTGCTGCTCCGGCTCCGTTGCTGTTGTCGGCCCTGTAATTCCTTTTCTGCAAGCATAGCAAGCTGGAACAAACGGTTGGTAGTAGTAAATTATTTATAATCAACAATATCCTGAATTTCACGCCTCAATCCACCATAAAAGCGACACACTTTATCCTCCGGATCCTCTACTACCCCACAACTTATCATGCCCTTTTGCAGCTCTGCATAATATTCCTGGACAGACATATTTCCCTGATCTAAGCGCTGCAATTTCTTACACAAATCACGTTTATAAGAAGGAGGAATAAAGCGATCACGCATTGCTTCTTTGAGCCTATCCCATGACTCAGGTTGTAGGTGCAAAGTAGCTAGTTCTTGCCACCAGATGATAGCAAAATCTTTAAATTCACTAGTAGCTTGTCTAACCTTATGTTGATCAGGTACAAGGTGGGAAGCAAATTTTTGTTCTACTGTCATCTCCCAATCAAGATATTCCTCAGCATCATATTTTCCATAAAAGGATGGTATGGTAAATTTTATTTTCGCATAAGGATCATCATTATTAACATTACCACGATTACGCTGATTACCTCCCATACCTGTGCGATTGCGGTGAAGTCTTTGACGCAGAGTGTTCTCACGTGTCGCCCTCGCATCAACTAGACCATCGTCACCGTAGACAACACCCTCGTCGAGGATCACGTCATCATTCTCGTCCTTGTTGTCATCGTTGGTAGCTGGATGGTTGGCCTCAAGCTGTTGAACCTTCCCGGTCAATGTGGACACTCGCCTGTCCACGCTCTCAAGCGAATGGGCGACGTCCTTCATGGCTGTTCTGACTACATCCGTTAGCTTGGCCACCTCCGCTAGCATCTGCTCCTTCAGGTCCTGCAAGTCACTTTTCAAAGCAGGCTCGTCGTTTGGCATGGTTAGTTATGAAATAAAATCCCTATCAACTATTTATGGGTCGGTGGGATCACACCCTCACTCACGTCTTACTGAGTTCTTACCAAGTTCTTACCAACGCAAGCAGTGGATGGTACAACCGGCGGCTGGTTCGTGATACCTGTGAGGCAGTGGCACCGAGGTTGCAAGGATCTTTTCTGTACTGATCTGAAGAATATGTGGAGCTTGGAAGGCACACAAAGAGAAAAATATGTATTTGTGGCACACAAGTCAGTAACAGATAGCAATGCTGAATTATAGTCCCAAGTACCTGTTCTCGTTGCTGGCCTAAAGGTGTTCAAGTACAGGTGTGTGACAAACAAGGTGGTGGAAAAAAGGATGATAAGCAGCAAAAGTGTCAGAAACAAGGCACAAGACAGCACACGCTAACACAGCTCAACTTGGTGTTCTCTACGTGCTCCTCTAAATATTGTTCCTCTTTTGCCCCTCTCTTTTTTTCTCTTTTTTGGGCTGTCTTTGTTTTTTTGGGAAAATTTGACTTTTTCTTTTTATTTTTTTGATCTTTCTTTTAGCCTTAGGAGCACACAGGAAGTAACCACAGAAAAGTTGAGCTCAAACAAGTGAAAGGCGTGGCCTGTGGAATTTTCAGAAGATGCGCCCAAAATTCGAGAAAGGCTTGCGGGCTCGGAAAGACGATCTTCCGGGCTGTTTTATGGCAAAATAGAATCGCTGAACCCGCCAAAGGCGGGGAGAGACGGATGCGAAATTTTTTTCTGATTCCGAAACATATATGGTTTGCTGAAAACGGAGTTCGTATGCGAAAGTTATGCCTGTTTTACCAACGGACTCCGAATTAGAGGACAAAACGGACAGAAAGTGCGGAAAGTTGGTGATTTTGGCTTGGGTTTGATAGAACAGTGGGGGAAAACACACGAACTGGACTCAAACACAATCTAACCAGCAACAAGACCTCGACCTAGGACACAAACTCAACACGACGGACTCTGCGACTGACAAATGCAAAGGCTATGGCGCGGATGGTTGTAGGACAGGAAAAACAAGTATGGCGGTGGACTATGGGACGAAGGCAAAACATTCAACTATGGGTAAGTTGCAAACCTGACGGTATTCCTGAAGCTCTGATACCACTTGATGGTGAACGGGGTTCCCAATCTTCCGTCAGATAGATAGCTTTCGTTTTTGGTGGAACGCGACACACCGATCCGGCTTCAGATCAGAAGATCCGATTCCTGCAACCTTAGCACCACGATTCCTCTGGTTATCAACCGTGTCACAAATCCGGTTGACCTCGCCAAGAAGGCTAATCCCTGCCTGCGAAACGAAGAACACAAGCAAGAACCCGAAAGTACGCAACTCAATTAAAGTGACAATTGCAGATGAATGATTAAGCACTCGAAGTTGGGGTTTCACAACCGATGACGGCGACTGTTCTAATATAGATTGATCTAAAGCAAAACCCAAAACCTAACGTGGGTGGCGGCTACAGAATATATAGTGTAAGGGTCGTCACACCCCTCCTGGACGCGCCCTCTAATAGGCTCTAAGACGATACACGGCCCAACGGGCCAAAAGACGGTACCCTGGCAGATTCTGGACGCTGACTTGTTTCGACGATTCCCGTTGACTCCGGTGGAATTTGGATGTCAAACCAAAGCCATTGATTAGCTTATAAAATTATCTTTCCATGCATATGTGGATCGTCAAAAATGGAGTCCGTATGCGTCCTGGGCGTCCGTTTTACTGCTGGCTGTTCCTGAAGTCCGAGGCAGACTCGAACTCGAGTTGGACTGGGCCTCCGGCTTGTCTTGGGTGTACTTGCTGGTCTTCTCCACCTCCACACCTCTCTCCAAGTGCTTCATGATCCTTTCCAATGTTCCTAAGCAAAATAACATCATTAGGTAGCAATCTATTCTCAAAACTATGAAAAGGATCGCTTAAGAACGAGCTCACCTCTAGATTTAATTGTCGCATTCGAGCTCGGGTCATTGGACCTTGCATAACGGTTGGAGGATCAGCGGGTGCATCCAAAGGAGTGATGTCCTCATCAGTTATCTCCTCCCGAATAGCATCTTTATGGTCTTGTCCGAAGCGCCGTAGCCGTTGCTTAACTGGCTTGGCTTCTGTCTTGATGTTGAGGGCGTGCTTGATCACCTTCCTTGGTACGCCTGGCATGTCGGATGGTTTCCACGTGAAGATATCCTTGTTGGCTTGGAGGAAGGTGACGAGCGCGTCTTCCTATTTGGGGTCGAGTCTGGTCCAGACTAGGGTAGTCTTGGAGTGGTCGGAAGGGTCCAAGGGGATCTTCTTAGTGTCAAAGTCCGCTGAAATTCCCGACTTCGCTGCCTTTTTGGCCGGAACTTGGTCATCCTCGACTTCGGTTGTGACGGTTTGCCGAATGCTGTTGCGTCCGACTGCCGCTTCTTGTGATTGAGCCAACTCGCAGCTCTCCTTGTCGCAGGTGAAGGCTCGCTTGACGTCACTGTGGAGGGAGAGGACTCCTGCTGTCCCAGGCATTTTGAGCACTAGGTAGGTATAGTGCGGTATCGCCGTGAATTTGGCGAGCGTCGATCGATCGAGTATCGCGTGGTACGCGGTCTTGAAGACAGCGACCTCGAAGCAGATATTTTCTGTGCGGAAGTTATCCCGCGTGCCGAAAGTGACCGGCAAGGTTATCTGCCCGAGGGGTGTTGAAGACAGGCTGGGAATTATCCCGAGGAAGGGTGCAGTACTCGGCCGCAGTTCTGAACGTGGGATTTTCGTCCATTCCAGGGTCTTGGCAAAGAGGATATTGAGCGCATTGCCTCTGTCTATGAGGGCCTTCTTCAGCTTGATATTCTTGACAACCGGGTCTAGGACGAGTGGGTAGTGCCTTGGGTGTGGGACCCAATCAGGGTGATCTGCACGGTCAAAGGTGATGGGTGTTTTTGACCAACGTAAATATTGGGGGGCGTCTGTTGTAGAGACCACGTTGACATCGCGTGCTGTTAGCTTCTACTTCCGCTTGGACTCGAACGTAGACGGCCCTCCGAAGATGTGGTTGAGCTCGGCTTGGGGATCCTAAAAATCATCGGCCAGGCCCGAGTCTAGCTTGTCTTTGTCCTTGTCGGCGCCAGATGATGAAGCCTACTCGGAAGCAAACTTCTTGAGCATGAAGCAGTCTTTGGCCACGTGCTTGCCCTTGGGGTGGAAGGGGCAAGGCCCATTCATCACTTTCTAGTAGTCGTTGTTCTGTGGGGGTCACGACCCGGTGCGCTCCACATTGGCCACCTCGTTGTCCGAGTTCCGCTTGCGGCTGTCGAGCTTGTTCTATGATGGCTCATTGTCAGCTTTTGCCTTTTGGTCTTTTTGCCGAGACTCTTTCTTCTCGTCGAGGGCCTCTGCGACCGCCTCGGCCGAGTCAGTGTATTTAATTGCCATATCGAAGAGAGCCCTAATAGTAGATGGAGGCTTTCGAGTGAATTTCACGATGAACGGGGCGTCCTTTACTCCCTTGCGGAAGGCGGCGATGACGACCTCGTTGTTGATCATTGGGATTTGGTTGCGCTTCTTGGAGAACCTCTTGATAAATTTGCGCAGAGACTCGTTCTTCCTCTGGTGCAATTGGTATAAATTGTGCTCGGAAGACGGCCTCTCGTAGGTCCCCTGGAAGTTAGTGATGAACCACTCCCTGAGTTCTCCCTAGGAACCGATCGACCGCCTCGGGAGCCCTGTTAGCCATGTCCTCGCTAAGTCGGCCAGGGCGACCGGAAGGTAGTTAGCCATGGCTTTGTGGTCACCTCCCGCAGCTCAGATTGCCAGAGTATATACGGTGAGCCAGGATTTGGGGTTGGTTTTGTCGTTGTATTTCTCGATCCCCATAGGCTTGAAACCCGACAGCCAGTCGGCGTCCTGTAGCTCGTGGGTGAAAGCTGGAACGCCTTCATCTTCGTGAGGGCTCCGGCTCCGATCGCGGTGGTTGAACTGCTCGTGGTGGAGGCCGAAGCGCTCATGCTCATCCTCCAGTCGGCAGCGTTCATCCTCTTCGTGTTGACGGCGCCGGGCATTAATGTCTTGTCGGAGGTCGCATTGTAGACGAACTCGGAGGTCCTGGTTAAACCGGCGATCATTCTGGTGACGCCGCCGATTGTTGTTGTTGGTGTTGCCGAGTGATGTTTGCCGTGACTCCTCGTGTGGCTGACTTGAGCCGGCCACCCAGCGTCATGCTAATGTAGATGAGCCAGCTGCCGGAGAACCCGACTGGTTGGTCGGTACAAGTGTGTCGCCCGACTACTGGTGCTGCTGACAGGCCGTAGCTATAATCATCGCCTTGATCTTGGTGATAGTCAGGGTGGCCTAGTGATCAGGCCCGAGCTGGAGTGTGTCTAGCAGGGTTGTAGCGGCCACAACATTCTGTTGTGGCTTGACGAAGACATCATGGTCGCCGACTTTGGTCTGGAGGATCTGTTGCTGAGCGGTCCACCCAGCTTTGCGTAGCTCGTCATTGCGAGCCTCGCGGTCGGCTTCCTCCTGTTGTTGTAGTCGGCGTGCCTCCTCTTGTTGCTCCTCTTGTAGTCGGCGTACCTCTGGTGGAGGGGTTGAAGCCATGAAGATCTCACGAGGCAGAAGGAAACTCGCTAGACTAGAGTACGAATTGGTGTTCGAACCATTGTCTGACTTGGAGTCGGAGTCCGAGTAGTTCATCGGAGTAAGGATGACTCCGACCTCCCTAGACCCAATTTGGAATGGCTCTAGGCCGTGTCCAAACTGAATTGCAGGGGATCGGGTCTGCCGCGTAAGATGTAGATCCGCGGCGTTGCTGAGCCCGTGCGGCAGATTGGTGATCTCTCCTCTTCCTAGCCCGACTCGGCCTAGTGCGAGTCGGACGCCAAGGAGAAAGTTGTCCAGAGGCTCGGCGAAGTAGAAGATTGCCGCAGTAGGTCAATGACGGTGACTGCAGCGTCTTGTTGGCCGACTGGCATGGAGTCGGCTAGTTCCTCGGCCGGTTGGGTTGGATCTACGTCGGCCAAGGTGAGGTTGCCGAACATGTTGGCGACGAAGTCGAGGCTTCCAAACATCATTGTGTCTCTGGGGGAGAATTTGCCACCATCGACTCTGGTTGCTGGATCCATCGAACTTGTAGATGCAAAACTCGCCGGAGCCCCTACCTGTCGCACCAACTGTCGATGTTTTACATCGCAATATGATTATAGGGCTACTCAGCAGACCGAAACTCGGTGGATTGCAAAGGAACATGGGGGATTTATACTGGTTCAGGCTCTCGATGTGAGGTAATACCCTACGTCCAGTTGTGGTGTATTCCTTTGAGGATGTGTGTTGATCTATGATCTTCTGCCCTCAGGGGGTGCCCTGCCTCCCCTTATATACTGGGGGATAGGAATACAAGGTAGGAATCCCAGCCGGATACGGCCAAGGGATCTCCTCTTAGAGATACAATTTACCCGACTAGGACTGTATATTCCTTATTGTACAAGGCAAAGTCTGCTAAGTGCTACTATATCTCTAATTACAAGGCTAGGCCCATCCTATATCCGAGTGGCCCATATGCTTGTGATGAGGTACCCGGTGCCCATGGCCTCCACATTTCTCTTCTGTCTTCGGATTTTCTTCACCAGCTTCTTGCCTTCTATGACCTAGAGTTGGTGAATCTGAATCCCAACTCGATCTTACAAATCTCTATCTTTGCAACTCTATGCAAGTGTTTTCTAGGTGTGGAGCCCCATTTGAATCTGTTTAGATATTTGTTCCACATCAAACCCCAGCCCTCCAAGAGCAAAGTCCAAGTGATTGGGGGGCCGGTATCTAGCTTAGGAGCGAAATGAAGAAGATTTATATCCATGTCCCCTTGAAATCCTCCCTCAAAGGCTGGCATAGGGAGTGGTTTTATTATTCTAATCTTGAACCATGCCTCCCCCTTTTCACTGGTCTACCTCCGGTAGTTGTATCCAACTGGTCATCTGTGCCCAGTTTTGAGGAGATGGGCCAGGTATATATGCTGATCTACAAGATTGATAAGTTGAAGAGCTCCGGATTGACTGCTCCATGGGTGGCCAGGTGTTTCTTGACTCGTCGCATCAGGCCGCTAAAGCTGAGGAGCCATTTTGGCTGGGATTATGAGGGCAAAAATGATCCCAGCCGAGAATATCCCGACCTAACCGACAAGCACAAGGTGACCGATATTCTGCTTGATTATTTTTCTAGCGGGGTGATCGAGACAGAAGATGCCGAGCATGCCACACCAGCTTATAGCCTAAGAAGGCCTTGTCCAGAGGTAACTATTGTTGATGTTAGCTTGCT
Source organism: Oryza meyeriana var. granulata (assembly GCA_003991445.1). Lineage (NCBI taxonomy): Eukaryota > Viridiplantae > Streptophyta > Magnoliopsida > Poales > Poaceae > Oryza > Oryza meyeriana. Next base: position 34,715 of record RYFJ01001404.1, read on the forward strand.
GTCCATCTGTGATGAATGCTTGTTGATGTGTATCTAGGATTGCTCTGCAATGTGTGATGTATGTTGTCAAACTGCTTGCAGACGTGTAAGGAGTTTGATGAGGACTCCCAAACTTTGTCGGCCGTGAAATCGAAGAAAAGGCCGTTGAGTCCTTCTGCTGCCCAGCCCAGCTCTAAGAGAGCGGGGAAGAAACCTATCGAAGATCCGAGCAAGAAGAGGATTAGTAGGCCGAGTGCAGCAGCCGGGAGCCTGAAGATTAAAGACACTACCAGTGTAGCTCCCAGGCCACCGAGTCCAAGGCCGAGACTGGCGCCACCAAGCTCAACAACATCGAGCCCAAGGATGGCACCGCCGAGTACAAGGTCATCAACGAGCCATAAGGCGATGCCACCGAGCATCCTAGCGCCCCAGCCGGCCGCGCCAGAAATCGGGCCAACTAGGATGAGGACACCACCGCCGACTGCCATGCCATCCAGCCCGACAGCCAGCAGCCCTCCACTGCCGACAACCAGAACCCCCAGATGGAAGTACAAAACCTCCAAGAGGTGCGTAACTTTTGGATCTTCTGAAAATCTTGTTCAGTATAGTAATATCTCGATGTCCGACCCATCGCACAGGAAGCGAGCCAATATCGATCTCAAGGAGATCACACCGGCTGCTCCTGTTGTCAAGCCAGCCCTAGCCAAGCCAACCCCAGCGAGCTCATCTGCCGAGCCAGTGACCGTCCCAGCCGTAGAGACTGAGGCGGTCTCGACAGCAGGGCCGCTAGCACCGGTTGACCAAGGGGCAGATACTGAAGCTGTTGCTCCAGCCCCTGAGCGAATCCCCGAAGCCGCATCAGCTGCCGAGTCGGGGGCCAGGACCATGTCGCCATCTGTGTCTTCATCATCTTCAGAGGAAACGGATCTCCCTAGGCTTGAAGCCGCTCATCGCAGGTTCCCGAGAACGTCCCACTAGTTAACTCCCGAGGGAACTACAAGATGCTACGAGCACGATGAAGAGGCAGCGGAGAGGGAGCGTGAAGTTCTTCATCACGCCGCAATCGCTGCGTCCTGGGGAGTCCAGGTGTGTAGCGAGCCTTGCAATGTTGAGTTCCCGATGATTTCCCTTATTTTTGGTATTCCGCCGCTTGACTCTGCTTAGCTCTATTTTACCCCGAGCAGATGATCGTCGACCCCTCGGAGAAGATAAACGAGGTCCTGACCCAGCTTGCCCCCCAGCTCCAACGATTGGGCCAACTCCAGACCTCAAAGGTTGACTTGGAGCGGTCTAGCCAGGAGAGGGAGACTTGGCTAAGAGGAGCAGTTGACCAACTCAAGGGTGAGAATTGGGCTCTAGCTGACAAGATTAGAAGTAAGTCTCCTGTATTTCTCTTCCCGACTAAGTCCCATGCATATTTCTCTAGCTTTGTTGTTTCCCGACTGCCCAGTTGTGTCTTGACTGTAATCTCGAGCTCTTGACTATTTTGATATACAGCCCTCAAAGCTGAGTTGAAGACCCGGACAGAGGGGGAAACCAAGCTGAAGGAGGCCGAGAAGGCCAAAGCCGAACTCGAGAAAGACAAGGCCGAGCTGGAAAGGGCCAAAGGCAAACTCGAGAAAGAAAAGACCGAACTGGAGAAGGCCAAAGCCAAGGTGGAGGCCGACTACGATAGTAAGTCTCCACTCTGACAATGACCTTGTCCAATCCTTTGATTACTCCGACTGTTGTTTTGGCTGACAAGTTTATTTGCCAATGAATCTGGGCAACTGCAAGAGCCAATGCCCAAACCCAGTTTTGAGCCTTTGCAAAGGAGATCAAGGTCGTCAAGGAGTCATAGGAGATTCTTGCCGAGTCCATGAAAGGGCTCCTTGACATCATGGATCCTCATCACGTGGGAATCAGCTCCAACACGGTCTCATAGGTGTAGGCGCGCCTTAACGGAGCCCCAAGTATCCTGAAGAGGTACTCGGATGAGGTCTTCTTTTGACTTTGTCTTGATCACCACGTCATCGACATACGCCTCCACATTGCACCTGATCTGAGTGTGTAGACACCGCTGAATTGCTCGTTGATACATTGCTCTAGCGTTTTTCAAACCAAACGGCATAGTGATGTAGCAGTATGCACCAAACGGCGTGATGAAAGACGTCTTTAGGCAGTCCTCCTCCTTCAGGCTATTTTGGTGGTATCCCGAGTAACAGTCGAGAAAGCTGAGAAGTTTGCACCCCGCAATTGAATCCAACACCTAATCTATTCTCGGTAGACCAAATGGATCTTTGGGGCACGCCTTGTTTAAGTCGGTGTAGTCTACGCACATGCGCCATTTACCGTTCTTCTTCCAGACCAGGACTGGGTTTGCTAGCCAATCTGGGTGGTAGACCTCTTTGATGAACCCGGCTACAAGCAGCTTGGTTATCTCCTCCCGAATAGCATCTTTACAGTCCTGTGCAAAGCACCGTTGCTATTGCTTGACTGGCTTGGCATCTGTCTTGACATTGAGGGCGTGCTCGATCACCTCCCTTGGTACCCTAGGCATGTCGGAAGGTTTCCAGGCGAAGATGTCCTTGTTTGCCTAGAGGAAGGTGATGAGCGCGTATTCCTATTTAGGGTCGAGTCCGGTCCCGACTAGAGCAGTCTTGGAGGGGTTGGAAGGGTCCAGGGGGATCTTCTTCGTGTCAGAGTCCACTGAAATTCCTGACTTTGCTGTTTTTTTTGGCTAGAACTTGGTTGTCCTCGACTTCTGTTGTGGCGGCTTGCCGAATGTTGTCACATCCAACTACCACTTCTTGAGACTGAGCCAACTCGCAACTCTCTTTGTCGTAGGTGAAGGCTTGCTTGACGTCACTGTGAAGGGAGAGAACTCCGGCTGGCCTAGGTATCTTGAGCACCATGTAGGTATAGTGCGGTATCGCCATGAATTTGGCGAGCGCCGGCCGTCCGAGTATCGCGTGGTACATAGTATCGAAGTCAGCGACCTCCAAGCAGATATTTTCTATGCGGAAGTTATCCCGCGTGCCAAAGGTGACTGGCAAAGTTATCTACCCAAGGGGTGTTGAAGATAGGTCGGGAATTATCCCGTGGAAGGGCGCCGTACTCGGCTGCAGTTCTGAACGAGGGATTTTCATCTCATCCAGGGTCTTGGCGTAGAAGATGTTGAGGGTGCTACCTCCATCTATGAGAACCTTCTTCAACTTGATATTTTTGACGACCAAGTCCAGGACAAGTGGGTAGCGTCCCGGGTGTGAAACCCGATCTAGATGGTCTGCGCGATCAAACATGATGGGCGTTTCTGACCAGTGTAGATATTGGGGGGCGTCTGCTGTAGAGACCGAGTTGATGTCACGTGCTGCTAGCTTCTGTTTCCTCTTGGACTCGTATGCAGACGGCCCTGCAAAGATATGGTTGAGCTCAGCCTGGGGATCTTGATAATAGCCGGAAGCGCCCGGATCTGGGTTGTCTTTGTCCTTGTCGGCGCCAGATGTCGAAGCTTGCTCGGAGGCAAACTTCTTGAGCATGAAGCAGTCTTTGTGTCGATATTTTACACCAGCAATAAATTTATAGGGCTACTCGTCAGATCGAAACTTGGTGGACTGCCAAGGAACACAAAAGGTTTATACTGGTTCAAGCCCTCGATGTGAGGTAATACACTCCGTCCAGTTGTGGTGTATTCCTTTGAGGAATATGATTCTGATGAATCTCTGTATGACCTCAGGGGGCGCCCTGCCTCCCCTTATATACCGGGGGACAGGGGTACAAAGTAGGAGTCTCAGTCGGACTACGACAAAGGGATCTCCTCTTAGAGATATAACGTGCCCGACTAGGACTATATTTTACTTGTCGTACAAGGTTAAGTCTGCCGAGTTCTATCATATCTCTAATTACAAGGCTAGGCCCATCCTCTGTCCGAGTGGCCCATATGCTTGTCGTGAGGTACCTAGGGCCCATGGCCTCCATAGCAGCCCCTGAGACCTTCATAGTTGAGTCACAGCTGATGCCGAGTGCTCATCCTCCACGGTGAAGATTGCCCGAGTGCATTGCTCCCGAGTAATCTTTGTTCGAGTGCTTCTTCTCTTGAGTCCTGCTTCATGTCAGCTAGCAGCGAGGCTATGAAGGTCTCCATGTAGAAATATGAATAGTGTGCACTGAATAGGCGCAACTATTTGGTGTAGCCCCCGACTTTGTGCTTAATTGTGAAACAATTAAACATAAAATCAAAGATCTTTAACCTTGTAGTCTTTCCCGAGTAATATACTACTAGTATATGAGACTCTTCAGCATCATATCAGCCGGAAATATTTTATAGTCTTTCCCGAGCAGTTTGTCACTCGGAAATTAGACTCTTCAGCTTCATGTCAGCTGGAAAAATGTTTATAATCTTTCCCGAGTAGTATATTACTCGGAAGTTAGACTCTTCAGCATCATATCGGCTGGAAAGATATTTGCTCATGGCAAATATTGGCTAAGCATGAAAGCCAAGTACGACTTTATGAATTTCAATCCAATATGTGGTCAGGTGTACTTGAGAGATACCTGCATGTCGATGTTTTACACCGGTAATATGAATATAGGGCTACCCGGCGGATGAAAACTTGGTGGATTGCAAAGGAACACAGGGAGATTTATACTGGTTTAGGCCTTCGATGTGAGGTAATACCCTACATCCAGTTGTGGTATTATACTAGTTCAGGCCCTCGATGTGAGGTAATACCGTACGTCCAGTTGTGGTGTTATTCCTCTGAGGTGTTTGTTGATCAATGATCTCGTGCCCTCATGGGGCGTCCTATCTCCCCTTATATACTGGGGGGCAGGGGTACAGGATAGGAATCCTAGCCAGATACAGCCAAGGGATTTCCTTCTTAGAGATAGATCTTACCTGACTAAGACTGTACATTCCTTATTATACAAGGCAAAGCCTACCGGGTGCTAATATATCTCTAACTACAAGACTCGGCCCATCCTCTATCCGAGTGGCCCATATGCTTGTGATGAGGTACCCGGGGCCCATGGCCTCCACACTAGCCCCTGAGACCTTCATAGTTGAGTCACAGCTGATGCCGAGTGCTCGTCCTCCACGGTGAAGATTGCCCGAGTGCATCGCTCCCGATTACTCTTTGTCCGAGTGCTTCTTCGTCCCGAGTCTTGCTTCATGTCAGCTGGCAACGAGGTTATGAAGGGCTTCATATTGGTGTATGAATAGTGTGCACCAAATGAGCGCACCTATTAGGTGTAGCCCTTGACTTTGTGCTTAATTGTGAAGACAATTAAACATAAAGTCAATGATCTTTAACCTTGCAGTCTTTCCCGAGTAGATTACTACTGGTATATGAGACTCTTCGGTATCATGTCAACCGGAATATGATTTATAGTCTTGCCGAGTAGCATGCCACTCGTATATGAGACTCTTCAGCTTCATGTCAGCTGGAATAGGGGGTTTATAGTCTTTCCCGAGTGGCGTCCCACTCGGGAGTTAGACTCCTCAGCGTCATGTCAGCTGGAAAAGATATTTATAGTCTCTCCCGAGTAGTGCACTACTCAGAAGTTAGACTCTTCAGCATCACATCAGCCGGAAGAATGTTGCTCATGGCAATTGTTGGCCAAGCATGTAGGCCGTGTACCACTGTATGAAAATAAATCCATTGCGTGGTTAGGTGTACTCGAGAAAGATACCTGCATCCCCAATTTGAATGAAGACCAGCTTGTGACCTGGTGGATAAAACAAATACCCAAACATATATGTTTAGCAATAAGGCTCTCATGAAGCATATCTATTTACCTTATCGGTTCCAGTTGGTAACACCAGCACTGTGATTTTAACACAACACGCGAGCGGCCCATTATGAGCATGCTACTGTAGAAACTCATATCTTGGTGGCCCAATGCCAACTGTGTAGGCCCAAGCCCATTTAGTCGGCCCAGGCTCTATAAAAGACGGGGAGAGAGAAAATGATTCCTTCATCTTCCCCAAAGCAGCCAATCGTTTTGTCTTCCGCCTCCGCGCCCAAATTTCGCCTTTCGCTTTGCTAGGGTTTGCTGCTGCTCACTGTTTCTGTAACGCCCAGAAATTCGCACCGAAATTCTGAACATTAATGTGTAATAAATCCCTGCCCAGGAAAGCCAGGGTACACAAACCAAGTTGCCATACAGAGTGTCTTACAAACAGAGTAAACTGTATATTACATAAATGCAGCGGAAAAAGGTAAAACGGAGTCTATAAACATCTGGCCAAGCAGCCGATTCCATTCCCACAGGCACCTTGACGGCGGAGCCAGCCTATTCCTCAGGATGATCTTCATCTGACGCGTCCTCCAACACTGGGGGGGAAATTGGAGCAAGGCTGAGTACCACCCACAGTACTCAACAAATCACACCCACAAATATGCATATGCACAGGGTACAAAGATGGGATAGGGTTTATTTGCGGAAAAGCAGTTGCAAAAGGGAAGTAGTTCGCAAACAGTAAAAAGTTGATTTAATTAACAATATTAACTTCCACTGATTAACGTTACACCACGTTAACCAGGCCCAACCATTCCCAGCCGATTGACGCTAAACCACGTCAACCAGTCTCCACTGATGAACGCTACACCACGTTCACCAGACACCTTCGGGTACCGTTACACCACGTTACCCGGACTCCACTGATTAACGCTACACCACGTTAACCAGTCACCACCGGACAACGTACCACGCTGACCAGTTTTTCCCGACCAATGCTAAACCACGTTGACCAGACCGCGCTGATGGAAGTTACACCACGACCACCAGGCGTAACTGATGAGAGTTACACCACACTCACCAATCTCCACCGATTAGCGTTAAACCACGCTAACCAGTCACCCCCGGTCAACTCAACCACGTCGACCGGACTCACACCTTCCACACACCAGTTTGATAAAACAGGATTAATTATCTAGGGTGAGACTAATCACGGTGAGTCTTGGCCAATGTGCCCATTACCGCGGGCGCGGCTATTCGAATAGTTTTACTCTGATCAGAGGTGTACAACTGTACCCACAAGACACAGCCCCCACACATGTTCCCGTGTGCCAGTACATCACCACGATGTCCCGTGCGAGGCTGTGACAGGACCGTTCACGCAACCCCTCCCTAACCATCCACACCACGCTGAGGTTGCACCTGCCGACAGGGCACGCCATATTGGCCAGGCTACCCCCCTTGCGCCACCGTGAATCCGGCAGCCGATCAACCCTACCCCGGGCCGACCCAACTCCATCACGCCCACCCTCTTCTTCGGTGCCTAGGAGAGGGAGAAGAAACACTTCAAGCCCAGCCATTGCCCACCCTGGCTTGTGGCAAGTACGGGAAGTTGCCCAAGTGGTTCCCGCGAACCGGTCCTTAATTGCCATGGTGTGACAAGCAAAACCATACACCCACAGTCCACCATTTAGGTCAAAATTTTAGAAATTTAACAACAACCTATCCAAGGTTCCATTTTTCCGACATTGAGTCGAATCATATAAAAAGACATTATTTAATTCCCAGGTGAGCTATGTTGCTAAGCATGGCTAAGCATCCTAGGGATTATATTCTACTCATATTATTACCCAGGTGACAAGGATTTAGTCATCAAAACTAAGGCTTCATCCTGACATTGTATAGGCAATACCAATCCACATGAATTATTAAAATAATGCAGTTTATTTGCGTAAACAAAGCAATTTAACGAAAAATGGGTACAAATTGATCAAAGTATCAGCGCGACTTGCCTTGCTCCGGCTCAAGGTATTCGGCTACGATCTCGAAATACGCAGGAGAATTACCGGCGTCGGATTCTACAACAAACAATGCATAAACAATTAAAAACAGTACATGGGGGTCAACAAACATGGGCTGAAAGTATTTTTAATGGATTCTTGGCATTTTTCTGGATTTAATGAAATTTGAATGGACTTAATCAGAGTTCGCATGAAATAGTATGATTTATTGAAGTTTACTGCTATTTTCAGAGTGAATATAATTAACCAGTGATTTAATGCGCATTAACCGATTTAAAGACGTCACCCGAGAGGGAGGTGACGGCGCACAGAGGCGGGCGCACCACGTGGCGCCACCGCGGGCAACCACGCGGGCGAGCGAGCGGGCGGCCCCGATCTGCCACCCGGCAGATCGGACGGCCCCGGGGAGCAGCGGCCGAAGCCAGCCGTCCCGAGCGGGAGGCGGCGGCGCGCACGCGACCCGATGGTCGACGACGGCGACCACCCAATGCGGCGGCGACCACACGGAGGGGCGGAAAGGAACGGGAAAATGAAAGGGGTTCTCACCGGCGGCTCGCGACGGCGAGCGACGGCGTGAAGACAACGGTGGCGACGAAAAAGCGACGGCGGCCTCGGGACGACGTCGGCGACGGAACTCCGATGGCGGGGAACGGGCGAGAGGCAATTGCCGAGGTGTCCTGGAGGATGAGGAGGATGGGAGAGGAGTTAGAGCGGAGAATGGACACACGGCGCGGCAGGAATCACCGGCCGGAAAGGAGGCGGAAGGCCGATACTCACCGTGCGCGCGGGCGAGGCGGTCCGGCGAGCTTCGGCTTCCACGGAGTGGCGGCCGAGATGCGGCGCGGCGCGGCGGAGGTGCTAGCGGTGGCGGGGTGGCCTGACGGCGTCCAGAACGGCGGCGAGCGGCGGCCGGAGGCGGCGAAAAAACGGTGGAGCTTGGGTGCGCGGTGGCGACGGGGTTCTGGGGCACTGGAAAGCTCGGCATGTTGGGGAAAAGATGGAGGAGAGGGTGGAGATGGTTTTTATACAGTCGGCCGGGAGAGATCGAGGCCGAATGGCCCCAATCGCGCACGGGAGAGTGGACGGCGGCGTGGGCATCGTGTGCGAGATTCTCGGGAGAGAGGGGACGTGGACGCCGGGGAACTCGGGGGAGTGGGGCGGACTCGGTCCGCGACCGTTTGAACGAGTGGAGGGCGCGCGGGATGAGGCGGGAGGCGGCGCCGGATCGGACGGCTCCGGGGAATTTCCCCTCCGCCCGATTCGGACGGAGGAGGAAGATGATGATGACAGGCGGGCCCGGCCTGTTAGCGGGTGCGTGGGCGCGGGTGCGAGCGAGGGCGCGGGAGCTCGGGCGCGAGGAGCGAGGGCGCGGGCGCGGGCGCGAGGGCGCGGCCACGGGGCACGGGCGCGAGGGCGCGGGCGCTGGGGCACGGGCGCGAGGAGGAAAAGGCCGGGGAGGAAAAAAAAACACCCGGCCTGCGGCGCATGGGGAATGGCGGCACAGGAGCGGGCCAGCGGCCCAGCGATGGAGAAAAAGAGAAAGCAGAGAAAACAGAAGGGAAAAGAAAAGGAAAAAGATTTCCAGGACGATTTAAATTCCGATAAGCGTATTTGATTTATTAAAAATAGTTCCTGTGCTCTGTAAATTCCACTAAAAATCCAGTTAATGTATTTTGGCACAGAGAATACAAGAAAAATATTCCCCGCCAGGATAATTTATTATCTTGCATTTTACACCATCAATTAATTTCTCTATCCTTTTTAAATTCCTTTTCTTAGGTATTTTCTCCGGTAAAGTTTCTGTGTGGCTAATCTCAGGGTGTGACAAACCTACCCCCCTTAAACAGAATCTCGTCCCCGAGATTCGGAGGCGCTGGCGAAAAGGTGAGGATGGGCGGACATCAGTTCGTCTTCTCGCTCCCAGGTGGCTTCTTCCTCTGAATGGTGACTCCACTATACCTTGCAGAATCTGATTACCCGACTCCTGGTGTTTCTTTCACTGATCTCCAGGATCCATATTGGCTTCTCCACATAGGTGAGGTCTTCCTAGATCTCGATCTGTTCCGGATCTGCCTGTTCTACTGGTATCCTCAGACACTTCTTCAGTTGTGACACATGGAACACATCGTGTATGCCAGTCATTGAAGCTGGGAGGCTCATCTGATATGCCACTTCACCTTTACGGGCTAGCACTTGGTAGGGTCCCACAAAACGTGGTGCTAGCTTCCCTTTGGTTTGGAACCTGTGTACTCCGCGGAGTGGGGTGACACGAAGGTACACATAGTCTCCTTCCTCGAAGCTTAAGTCTCGTCGTCGGTTGTCAGCATAACTCTTCTGTCTGGATTGAGCTGTCTTCAAACGCTCTCGTATTATGGCTACCTTCTCTTCTGCTTCTTTGAGTGCGTCGGTTCCGAATACCTGACGTTCACCTGTCTAATCCCAGAAAAGGGGTGTGCGGCACTTCCTGCCATACAGAGCTTCAAACGGTGCCATCTGCAAGCTGGCCTGGTAGCTGTTGTTGTACGAGAACTCCGCGTATGGTAAGCTCTTATCCCATGTTCCTCCGAAGTCTAGTGCACAAGCTCTCAGCATGTCCTCCAATATCTGATTGACTCTTTTAGTCTGACCATCTGTTTGCGGATGATATGCTGTGCTGAAGTTCAGTCGGGTTCCCAACTCTTCTTGTAACTTCTGCCAAAACTTGGAAGTGAACTGGCTACCACGATCAGAAACGATCCTCTTGGGTACTCCATGTAAACACATTATGCGAGCCATATACAGTTCCGCCAGTTTCTTACCCGGGTACGTGGTATGCACAGGGATGAAATGCGCAACTTTGGTGAGTCGATCCACGATCACCCAGATTGAGTCATACCCCGATGATGTCCGGGGCAACCCGGTGATAAAATCCATCCCGATCTCTTCCCACTTCCACTCTGGGACCTTGAGTGGCTGTAGCAGTCCTGCAAGCCGTTGGTGTTCTGCCTTGACTCGCGGACACACATCACAAAGTGCCACAAACTCAGCGATTTCCCTTCTCATGCTGGCCCACCAAAACTTGGTTCTAAGGTCTTGGTACATTTTGGTGCTTCCTGGATGAATGGAGTACTGCGTCTCATGGGCTTCCCGGAGTATTAGGTCCTTGAGTTCTTTATTCTCTGGAACGCACAAACGTTCCCCCATCCATACCGTCTCGTTCTCATCTTCCGTAAAACCTTGAGCTTTTCTGACTCTCATGTTCTTCTTAAGTTCTTCGATTTCTGGATCGTTCGCTTGTGCCTTGCGAACTTGATCAAAAAGCGTGGGTTGAGCCTCTAGGGCTGCCACGAATCCATGTTCAACAATGCCTAGATTCAAGCATTCAAACTCCTACTGCATTTCCTTGCACATTGCCTCTGCCTGAGCGGTGTTGCAGTAACTTTTCCTGCTCAAGGCGTCTGCCACGACATTGGCTTTCCCCGGATGGTAATGTATCCCCACATCATAGTCCTTAATTAGTTCCAGCCACCTTCTTTGGCGGAGGTTCAGATCAGGCTGGGTGAAGATGTACTTCAAGCTCTTGTGGTCCGTATAAATCTCACTACGGTTACCAATGAGGTAATGCCACCAAATTTTCAAAGCATGGACCACTGCGGCCAATTCCAGGTCGTGTGTTGGGTAATTGCTCTCGTGGGGGCGTAATTGACGCGATGCATAGGCTACAACCCTGCCTTCTTGCATCAACACGCACCCTAGCCCTTGGCGGGATGCATCACAGTACACTTGGAAATCCTTCTTGGGATCAGGTAAGATCAAAACCGGTGCTGAAACCAACTTCTTCTTGAGTTCTTCAAAGCTGTGATTGCAGTCAGGGGTCCAGACAAACTTAACATCCTTCTTCAGTAGCTGAGTCATAGGTCTGGCAATCTTCGAGAAGTTCTCGATGAACCGGCGGTAGTATCCCGCAAGTCCAAGAAAACTCCTTACCTGTGTCACTGTCTTAGGCGGTTTCCAATTGGTGACGGATTCCACGTTCGTTGGATCCACGGCAACTCCTTGAGCGGTGATGATGTGTCCGAGGAATTGCACTTCTCTCAGCCAGAAGTCGCACTTGCTGAACTTGGCGTACAACTGGTGTTCTCTCAACTTTTCCAGAACCAAACGAAGATGTTGCTCATGCTTTTCCATTGACTTCGAGTAGATCAAGATGTCGTCGATGAACACTACCACAAACTTGTCCAGGAACTCCATGAATACCTTGTTCATCAGATTCATGAAAAAGGCGGGTGCATTGGTCAGTCCAAAGGACATAACAGTGCACTCATACAACCCATACCACGTGGTGAAAGCTGTCTTTGGTATATCCTCTTCTCGAATTCTAAGTTGATGATAGCCTGATCGCAGGTCTATCTTGGAGAAGACGGTGGCACCCTCCAATTGATCGAACAGATCATCAATCCTCAGCAAAGGGTACTTGTTCTTGATGGTGACATCGTTTAGTGCGCGGTAGTCCACGCACATCCGTTTTGTCTTGTCTTTCTTTTCCACAAAGATGACTGGTGCTCCCCAAGGTTATGTGCTTGGTCGGATGTAACCCTTCTGTAGCAGGTGTTGAGTTCACGAGAAACGTACCCAATACCACTTCCGGTGCGGCCTGTGCCTCTTCAGCGGAGACATGGTTGACACGCCCCTTTACCACCTGTTGATCGGCGTTGGGGTGCTGGGGAGCTGCAGGTCTCGATCCCATTCGCCTCGGCTTCGGACACTTGTCGGCGAAGTGGCCCGGTTCATTGCAGTTGTAGTAGACGTAGCTCTTGCCCCCGGTATCCTTCCGTGGCTGACTCTGCTGTGCTGGTGCCATTGGTTGGCGCGGAGCGGACTGACGGTTGTACTGCCCGCTGTTGCTGCTGCTTCCAGAGTGCCCCGGGTGGAACGGGCGTTGTTGACGGACGATCATGGTGGCTGGTCCACCATGCGGGCCCATCATCATCCATGGTCGCTGAAGCTGTCCTTGTTGAGTCCGGAACTGTGCTGCCTTCCTCTTGCGATCCACCTTGTTATGCTAGCTCTCCTGGCGGATAGCTTTATCCACCAGCTTCTCGAAGTCTGGGTAGTCGCTTGAGAGGAGCTGATTGGTCAGCTCGTCGTTCAATCCATCCAAGAACTTCTCCTGTCTTTCTGCATCGGTGCGGACCTCTTCTGGCGCGTAGCGTGCTAGACGGTTGAACTCGTGGAGGTATTCGGTAACCGTCCTATTCCTTGGACCAAGTCCTTGAACTCCCTTTTCTTCTGTGCCACAATTCCCGCCGGAATCTGCGACTTCCGGAAATTGTAGCAGAATTCGGCCCAAGTGACCTCCGTGGTAGCGGTGCGGGTCACCAGGAAATTGTCCCACCAAGCCGATGCGGGACCTTGGAGTTGGTGAGTAGCAAAAGCGACCTTCTCTTGGTCGGTGCACTGGAGGAGGTTAAGCTTCTTCTCGATTGCTAACAACCAGTCGTTGGCATCAATGGGGTTGGGGGAGCTGGAGAAAGTTGGCGGCCTGACCCTTAGGAACTCAGGCAGCTTGGATTGAGGGGCAATGGCCGGATTCTGTGGTTGCTGGTGTTGCTGCTGCTGGTTGTTCTGCTGCATCTGTTGCATCATCAGAGCCATCATCTGGTTCTGGTTGGCCAGAACCTGCGCCAAGGTTGGGTTCTCCGGTAGTGGCGGTGGCACATGGTTAGGTACTCCCTGATCCTGAGGTGCTCCTTCTCGCTGGTTGGTGGCACTAGTGTCACTGGCAGCACGGGCTCCACTCCTTGTGTTCACCATCTGAAGGGGAGAGCAGAGGGAGGAGAAAAACAGGTGGCTCAGAAACAGGAGTGGTGATTAAGTGATTGAATTAAATTAACTGAACTTCTTGGTTGGAAACATAGGAAAAACAGTTCAACTCCTAATTACGGCGGACATACCACAACAGACGGCATGCCACCACTAACCCCAAACAAACAAACATTCCTAGCATTACAACTAAACAGGAAATCAAACTAAGAAAACGGCAAAGCTAAGGGTGGCGCGTCTAATGCTCCGAGCGGCTTCAACGGTCATCTGAGTCGTACTCCGGCTCCTAGTCGTCTCCGGCCTCGTCGTCTGTGCGGCTCCTAGATCCGCCCACATAATCCACACTCACGTGGGCCGAAGAACTGGCCTCGCTGCGAGTGCGGGACCCGCTGAAGGAGCTGCTGTCGTCCGTAGAAGTGAAACCCCCATGGATGCTGGTGCCCCCCTGAGAGCCATCGCCGTCAGACGATGCACTAATCCATCCACCCGTCGGTGCCGGTACTGGAGCTGGTGCAGGCGCTAGAGCTGGTGCTGGAACTGGTGGGGGTGGTGGTGCGTCTACAGATAGCAAAGGGGGGGAAATCAATGTATGCTCAGATCCAAATAAGTAAACAATGAATAATTTGGAAACAACAATGATTTTATGCAGTAAATAGTTTTTGTAAGTAAATTTTGAAACCAACAAAATACCATTGCGAAACCACATAATACCACATAAGATTCACATAATAATTTCAACACAAATAAAGAGATTTTATGCATGCTGTAAATCAAACCTTTCCCAAGAATAACCAATGTTTTCCCAAAATTTGGACACTATGTGAATCCTTGAAACAAAAATTTAACTCCAGGTTTGACTCAAATTTTCCATCACATAAGCGGCCAAGATTTTACCCCAACCTGAAAATAGATTCCCACTTTTCCCAAAATAACTCCAACTGTAAGAGGCATATGCAAATGAGAATTTCAGAGGGCTCTTAGGGTTTCCATTTGGCTGGTCCTACGGTCAAGCTCGGCTCTGATACCAACTTGTAACGCCCAGAAATTCGCACCGAAATTCTGAACATTAATGTGTAATAAATCCCTGCCCAGGAAAGCCAGGGTACACAAACCAAGTTGCCATACAGAGTGTCTTACAAACAGAGTAAACTGTATATTACATAAATGCAGCGGAAAAAGGTAAAACGGAGTCTATAAACATCTGGCCAAGCAGCCGATTCCATTCCCACAGGCACCTTGACGGCGGAGCCAGCCTATTCCTTAGGATGATCTTCATCTGACGCGTCCTCTAACACTGGGGGGGAAAAATTGGAGCAAGGCTGAGTACACCCACAGTACTAAACAAATCACACCCACAAATATGCATATGCACAGGGTACAAAGATGGGATAGGGTTTATTTGCAGAAAAGCAGTTGCAAAAGGGAAGTAGTTCGCAAATAGTAAAAAGTTGATTTAATTAACAATATTAACTTCCACTGATTAACGTTACACCACGTTAACCAGGCCCAACCATTCCCAACCGATTGACGCTAAACCACGTCAACCAGTCTCCACTGATGAACGCTACACCACGTTCACTAGACACCTCCGGGTACCGTTACACCACGTTACCCGGACTCCATTGATTAACGCTACACCACGTTAACCAGTCACCACCGGACAACGTACCACGCTGACCAGTTTTTCCCGACCAACGCTAAACCACGTTGACCAGGCCGCGCTGATGGAAGTTACACCATGACCACCAGGCGTAACTGATGAGAGTTACACCACACTCACCAGTCTCCACCGATTAGCGTTAAACCACGCTAACCAGTCACCCCCGGTCAACTCAACCACGTCGACCGGACTCACACCTTCCACACACCAGTTTGATAAAACAGGATTAATTATCTAGGGTGAGACTAATCACGGTGAGTCTTGGCCAATGTGCCCATTACCGCGGGCGCGGCTATTCGAATAGTTTTACTCTGATCAGAGGTGTACAACTGTACCCACAAGACACAGCCCCCACACACGTTCCCGTGTGCCAGTACATCACCACGATGTCCCGTGCGAGGCTGTGACAGGACCGTTCACGCAACCCCTCCCTAACCATCCACACCACACTGAGGTTGCACCTACCGACAGGGCACGCCATATTGGCCAGGCTACCCCCCTTGCGCCACGGTGAATCCGGCAGCCGATCAACCCTACCCCGGGCCGACCCAACTCCATCACG
The DNA here is from genome assembly GCA_003991445.1 of Oryza meyeriana var. granulata. Lineage (NCBI taxonomy): Eukaryota > Viridiplantae > Streptophyta > Magnoliopsida > Poales > Poaceae > Oryza > Oryza meyeriana. The sequence goes on from RYFJ01001404.1 coordinate 50,457, forward strand.
CCCACCCTCTTCTTCAGTGCCTAGGAGAGGGAGAAGAAACGCTTCAAGCCCAGCCGTTGCCCACGCTGGCTTGTGGCAAGTACGGGAAGTTGCCCAAGTGGTTCCCGCGAACCGGTCCTTAATTGCCATGGGTGTGACAAGCAAAACCATACACCCACAGCCCACCATTTAGGTCAAAATTTTAGGAATTTAACAACAACCTATCCAAGGAATTTAACATTGAGTCGAATCATATAAAAAGACATTATTTAATTCCCAGGTGAGCTATGTTGCTAAGCATGGCTAAGCATCCTAGGGATTATATTCTACTCATATTATTACCCAGGTGACAAGGATTTAGTCATCAAAACTAAGGCTTCATCTTGACATTGTATAGGCAATACCAATCCACATGAATTATTAAAATAATGCAGTTTATTTGCGTAAACAAAGCAATTTAACGAAAAAATGGGTACAAATTGATCAAAGTATCAGTGCGACTTGCCTTGCTCCGGCTCAAGGTATTCGGCTACGATCTCGAAATACGTAGGAGAATTACCGGCGTCGGATTCTACAACAAACAATGCATAAACAATTAAAAACAGTAGATGGGGGTCAACAAACATGGGCTGAATGTATTTTTAATGGATTCTTGGCATTTTTCTGGATTTAATGAAATTTGAATGCACTTAATCAGAGTTCGCATGAAATAGTTATGATTTATTGAAGTTTACTGCTATTTTCAGAGTGAATATAATTAACCAGTGATTTAATGCGCATTAACCGATTTAAAGACGTCAGCCGAGAGGGAGGCAGTGGTGCACAGAGGCGGACGCACCACGTGGCGCCACCGTGGGCAACCACGCGGGCGAGCGAGCGGGCGGCCCCGATCTGCCACCCGGCAGATCGGACGGCCCCGTGGAGCGGCGGCCGAAGCCAGCCGTCCCGAGCGGGAGGCGGCGGCGCACACGCGACCCGATGGTCGACGATGGTGACCACCCGGCGCGGCGGCGACCACACGGAGGGGCGGAAAGGAACGGGAAAACGAAAGGGGTACTCACCGGCGGCTCGCGACAGCGCGAAGACGACGGTGGCGACGAAAAAGCGGCGGCGGCCTCGGGACGACGTCGGCGACGGAACTCCGACGGCGGGGAACGGGCGAGAGGCAATTGCCAAGGTGTCCTGGAGGATGAGGAGGACGGGAGAGGAGTTAGAGCGGAGAATGGAGACACGGCGCGGCAGGAATCACCAGCCGGAAAGGAGGCGGAAGGCCGATACTCACCGTACGCGCGGGCGAGGCGGTCCGGCGAGCTTCGGCTTCCACGGAGTGGCGGCCGAGATGCGGCGCGGCGCGGCGGAGGTGCTGGCGGTGGCGGGGTGGCCTGACGGCGTCCGGAACGGCGACGAGCGTTGGCCGGAGGCGGCGAAAAAACGGTGGAGCTCGGGTGCGCGGTGGCGACGGGGTTCTGGGGCACTGGAAAGCTCGGCTTGTTGGGGAAAAGATGGAGGAGAGGGTGGAGATGGTTTTGATACAGTCGGCCGGGAGAGATTGAGGCCGAATGGCCCCAATCGCGCACGGGAGAGTGGACGGCGGCGTGGGCATCGTGTGCGAGATTCTCGGGAGAGAGGGGACGTGGACGCCGGGGAACTCGGGGGAGTGGGGCGGACTCGGTCCGCGACCGTTTGAACAAGTGGAGGGCGCGCGGGATGAGGCGGGAGGCGGCGCCGGATTGGATGGCTCCGGGGATTTCCCCTCTGCCCGATTCGGACGGAGGAGGAGATAATGATGACGGCGGGCCCCGGCCTGTCAGCGGGTGCGTGGGCGTGGGTGCGAGCGAGGGCGCGGGAGCTCGGGCACGAGGGCGCGGGAGCTCGAGCGCGAGGAGCGAGGGCGCGGGCGCGAGGGCGCGGGCGTGGGGGCACGGGCGCGAGGAGGAAAAGGCCGGGGAGGAAAAAAAAGGACCCGGCCTGCGGCGCGTGGGGAATGGCGGCACAGGAGCGGGCCAGCGGCCCAGCGATGGAGAAAAAGAGAAAGCAGAGAAAACAGAAGGGAAAAGAAAAGGAAAAAGATTTCCAGGACGATTTAAATTCCGATAAGCGTATTTGATTTATTAAAAATAGTTCCTGTGCTCTGTAAATTCCACTAAAAATCCAGTTAATGTATTTTGGCACAGAGAATACAAGAAAAATATTCCCCGCCATGATAATTTATTATCTTGCATTTTACACCATCAATTAATTTCTCTATTCTTTTTAAAATTCCTTTTCTTAGGTATTTTCTCTGGTAAAGTTTCTGTGTGGCTAATCTCAGGGTGTGACAGTTTCCCACTAGAACTCGAGTAATTCTGATCTTCTTCGTCTATTCCAAGCCACCAATCGCATTTCCCCCAAACTTCTCCACCCCCAACCATGTCGAAGGCTTCAGATTCTGCGGGTGCATCGGAGAACGCCTGGCCGACTTCGGATTGTGGCACCGTGAAGCTGAAGCTGCTAGAGAATCAATTGAAGCTACAAAGCCAGGAGGTGATTCATTGGCGGCCGGCTAAGGGTGAGTCGGTTCCAAATCCCCAATCCGGCGAAACTATAGTATTTGCTTCTTTTTTCGACCGGCGGTTGTTCCTTCCCTCTTCTGCATTCTTCCGCCGCATCCTGACTTCCACAAGTTGCGAGTTGGTGAATTTGGAATCCCAAACTTGATCCTTCAAATCTCCTTATTGGCGTAGGACTCTTTGCGAGTGTTTTCTTGGGTGTGGACCCACTTCAACTACTTTAGGCATTCTCGTTCACATTAAACCGACCAGCCTCCAAGAGTAAATCCAAGTGATCGGGGGGCTGGTCTTCAATTGAGGAGAATGAGAAGAAAACATACATCGATCTTCCTCTAAAATCTTCCTTGAAATTGGCACAAGGAGTGGTTCTATTGTTCAGATCTAACACCCTCTTAGCGTCCATTCACTAGCTCGCCACCGGTGGTTTCACCAAATTGGTCAGCGGATCCAACCTTTGAGGAGATGGGCCAAGTGCATCAATTGTTGGCGAAATTGGATAGCTTCAAGAAAGCCGGCTTGACCGGACCTTGGGTGGCCAGACGTTTTCTGACTCGGCGCATCTAGCCACTGATGCTGAGAAGCGCGTTTGGCTGGGATTACCTGGGAAAATATGACCCTGACCGAGTCAGCCACGAATCGGCCAATGAGCAGAATGTGACCGAAACCCTGTTTGGTTATTTCTCCAGCAGGGTGGTCGAGACCGAGGACGAGAAACGCCGCATCGCGTTTTATAGCCACAATCGGCCCCGTCCCCAGGTAACCCTCATCTTTCTTCTATAATGAATGCTAGTGGACTTGTATATATGATTGCCCAGCATTGTGTGATGTACTTTGTTGAATCATCTATAGTGGTGCGAGGAGTTTGACGATGACTCCCTCTCGTTGTCAGCCTTGAAGTCAAAGAAGAGGCCGAGAAGTCCTTCTGCTGCCCGACCCGAGTCCAAGAGATCGGGGAAAAGACCAGTTACGTACCGGGGCAAGAAGGCCGTGACGCCAAGTGCCGTGGCAGGAAGCCTAAGATAAGGGACCAGCAGGCGCGGCACCAGGCCATCAAGTCCTAGACTGGGACCTTGGCGCAGCTGAGCTCAACGTGGTCGAGCCCGTCAAAGGGTGCCCCATCGAGTACGCGGCCGGGCAAACACTGCCGAGTACCCAAGGACCTGAGCCGGCCATACTGCAAATGAGGCCGACTCGGGAGAGAACGCCACCATCGACTGCCGTGCCGACTGGCTCGACATCCGGTCGCAGCGAGCCGGCGGGGCCGGATCACCTGGTGGGAAACTTATGTTCTCCAAGAGGTGAGCTATGTTGGATCTTCTGAAATTCTTGTCCGCTGTAGCAATGTTTTAATGTCTGACTTGTTATGCAGGAAATGTGTCGATATCGATCTTAAGGAGACCACACCGGCCGCTCCGATCGTTGAGCTTGCCCCAGCCGAGCTGGAGCCCATGAGCATAACTGCCGAGCCAGAGGCCATCCCAGTCACGGAGACCGAGATGGTCCCGACTGCAGGGCCGCCGGTACCGTCCGACCAAGTGACGGTTGCTGAAGCTGCCGACCCAGCCCCTGAGCCGACGCCTGCTGTTGAAGCCCTTGCCAGAACTCCCGAGTCAGCCCCTAAGGCCGCAGGGGCCACCGAGGTGGAGGTCAGGACTCCATCGCCGCCATGGTCGCTCTCGTTGTCATCATCGTCGCCGCCGTCTGAATTGCCGAACCTTCCAGGATTGAGGCACCACCGCGTAAATTTGCCAGGACATTCCGGTGGACGGCGCCCGACGGGACCACGAAAAGGTACAAACACGACGAGACCGCGGTGAAAAAGGAGCTTGAGAACTTGCTCCAGGCCACGATTACCGCCTCCCAGGGGATTTAGGCGTCGTCTTCGTCGTGCTGGAGTCTTGATAATCTTCCTTGTGCAAGCGTTCTGTCAACTAATTCTGCTCCGACTTGCTTTTCTCAGAAACTCGTCGACCGTGCCAAGAAAATGAACGAGGTCCTGACCGAGGTCGCCCCTCACCTCCAAGAATTAGACCAGCTTCGGGAGCTGAAGACCACGTTGGAGGGGTGAGAGACTTGGCTGAGGGATGCCGTGGCTCAGCTCAGGACCGAAAAGTGGGACCAAGCCAAGAAGATCAGAGGTGAGTTCCCCGCATAAACCTTCCTGACCAAGCCCTTGTTGTGATTCCTCCAGCTATGTTGTCTCCCGACTACCCAGTTGCGTCCTGACTGCTATGCTGAGTACTTGACTGTTTTGATGTGCAGCCCTCGAAGCCGAGTTGGAGGCCCGAACAGAGGAAAAAGTCCGGCTGGAGGAGGCTAAGAAAGCTAGGGCCGAGCTTGAAAGAAGTGAGGCCAATCTGACAAAAGGCCAATGCCGAGCTCGAGCAAGAAAAGGCCAATCTGAAGAAGGCCGCTGCCAAGCTTGAAGACGAAAAAACTGAACTGGAGAAGGCCGCAGCTAAGTGGGAGGCCGACTATAAAAGTAAGCCTCCGCCCTGACAGTGACTCTAACCAATACATTTATTGCTCCGTCTGCTATTTTGCCTAACAAGTTTACTCGTCGGTGAACCTGGGTAGCTGCAAGAGTCAATTCCTAGGCCCAATTTGAGGCTTACAAAGAGGAGATAAGACTTGTCCGGTGGTCATGGGAGGCCCTCGTCGAGTCGGTGAAAGGGTTCCTTGACCTTATTAGACCTTGCCCGTGGGAACCAGCTGCACCAGGATCCCCAGGTAGAGGCGCACCTTGAAGATGCACCGAGTGCCTGAAAAGGTACTCGGCATGAGCGTGTTATTGCCGGCGTGGCCCAACCCTGGCAATGGCCAAATCCATCTACCCAAGGGCAAACATTGAAGCCATCGGGGAGGGGTTTGCCGAGGAGACGACGCCTGAGGAGGCTCTGGAGCTGATAGCCGGGGCAAGGCCGACTGCGGAGATCATCACCCGAGACCTGGGTCTGTAAGAGCAACATATCATGTAGTCGGTATGCAGAAACTTTTGTAAGTACATGTGTAAATATATGTGCAATGCCACCAAGCCCTAAGTTGTTACTCAGTTGTTGTTAGTTTTACCCGACTATATGGTCTACGCCGAGTTAGTCTATAGGAACTTAGTAAAATCGTTCACCAGGAAGCTATACTCGGGCAAACATAATAGAGTCGTAGTAAAACTTCATAACTTAAGTAACGCAAGCCCGTATATTATTGACAAAGCACATATGATACATGCAGCCCCCGACTCACAACTCGGTTGGGACAAGCGGTGTAGTGAGTCGAGAAAGAGCTGTACACATGGAAAAGATATAAAACTCAGGTATAGAAAGGACGTAGCTGTCCTATATTACATGAGTTGCTGATGAGGGCACCGTCTTCGGTCTTCAGTCAGTAGGCGTCTGGCTGCGTGACCTCGGCTATAATGAACGGCCCTTCCCAAATTGGGGATTTGTGTCTGTCTTTGGTGGTTTGTATTTTCCTCAAGACGAGATCCCCAACAAAAAAGGCACGGCCACGGACATTGTGATTGTGGTAGCGACGCAAGCTTTGTAGATACCTTGCCAACTAGATTGTTGCGATGTCCCTTGCTTCTTCCAACTGATCTAATTCGACCAATCGGGTATTATTGGAGATATCTTCTGAGTAGGCCCAAACTCGCGAAGAGCCGAACTGTAACTCGGTAGGTAGCATAGCCTCAGCACCGTAGAGTAGGAAGAAAGGGGATTGCCCTGTTGCCCGACTAACCATGGTTCTGAGAGACCAAAGAACAGATGTGAGTTCTTGTACCCACTGGCCCGCATATGGTTGTGGTCGGTCTAATATCCTGGCCTTGATACCTTGTAAGACCATACCGTTGGCTCGTTCAACCTATCTGTTGCTCCGTGGGTGTGCCACAGATGCGTAGCAGATCTTGATGCCGAAATCTTCACAGAAGTCTTGGAATACGCCGCCCATGAACTGAGTACCGTTGTCGGTGATTATGCGGTTAGGGACCCCGAATCGGTATAGTATACTCATGATGAAGTCCTTTGCTCGTGCTGCAGTTATTGTTGCAACGGGTTTAGCCTCAATCCACTTGGTGAACTTGTCAACTATGACGAATAGATGTGTGAACCCTCCTGGCACTTTCTTGAAAGGCCCGACCATGTCGAGCCCCCATACTACGAATGGCAAAGAAATAGGGATTGTTTGGAGTTCTTGGGCTGGTAGGTTGGTTTGTCGTGCGTAGAACTGGCAGCCTTCGCATGTGCAAACAATGTCCTTGGCGTCTGTTACTGCTGTTGGCCAAAAAAATCCCTGCCGGTAAGCCTTTTCGACTAACGTCTTGGATGCGGCGTGGTTGCCACATATGCCCGAGTGAATTGACTGCAGAATCTGCTTGCCCTCCTTGGTGGTGACATAGCGCATGAGGACACCGGATGCACTTCTTCGGTATAGGTCTTCTCCGACTAGCAGGAAGCTCTTGCTTCGATGTTTGACTTGCTCGGCCTGACTGCGATCTTCTGGAAGCTCATCGTCCAGGAGGAATTTGATAACAGGAGTCTGCCAGTCTTGACATATGTGCAGCGCCTCATCTGTAGCCGGGGTAGGTTCGCCTCCCGACTGCTCCGGCGCCAGTGTCTCCTTGACTGATGGCTCCATGAGTTGCTCGACAAAGATTCCAGTCGGGACCGCTTCTCGTTTGGATCCCATGTTTGCCAGTTCATCTGTAGTGTCATTGTATTATCTGCAGCCCATCGAACTTGTTCTCCATCTTGCGGACCTCCTGACAGTATGCCGCCATGGTATCGTCAAGACACATCTAGTCTTTCATTACTTGGTTTACCACGAGCTGGGAGTCCCCGCGCATAGCCAGTCGATGTACGCTGAGTGATATAGTGATGCTGATCCCGTGGATAAGTGCTCATACTCGCGGCGTTTGTGGGAAGCTGGGAAGTGAATTTGTAGGACATCCTTGAGTTTCTCGCCGGTGGGGGACATGTCAATGCTCTGCACCGGCAATAAAACTATAAGGCTACTTGGCGAAGGTGAATTCGGTGGACTATATAGGAACATAGAGAAGATTTATATTGGTTCAGGCCCTCGATGTGAGGTAATTCCCTACGTCCAGTTGAGGTGTTATTCCTCTGAGGTGGTTTGTGATCAATGATCTTCCGTGCCCTCATGGGGCGCCCTGCCTCCCTTTATATACTAGGGGACAGGGGTACATGATAAGTATCCCAGCCGGATATGGCCAAGGGATATCCTTCTTAGAGATAGAGACCTATCCGACTAAGACTAGGTATCCTCGTTATACAAGGCAAAGCCTGCCAGGTGCTATCTCATCTCTAATTACATAGTTCGGCCCATCCTCTATCCCAGTGGCCCATATGCTAGTAATGAGGTACCCAGGGCCCATGGTCTCCACAGTAGCCCCTAAGACCTTCATAGTTGAGTCATAGCTGATGCCGAGTGCTCATCCTACACGGTGAAGATTGCCCGAGTGCAATGCTCCCGAGTACTCTTTGTCCGAGTAAGTCTTCTGTCCGAGTCCTGCTTCATGTTAGCTGGCAGCGAGGCTATGAAGGGCTTCATGTAGATATATGAATAGTGTGCGCCGAATAGGCGCACCTATTAGGTGGAGCCCCCAACTTTGTGCTTAATTGTGAAGACAATTAAACATAAAGTCAAAGATCTTTAACCTGGAAGTCTTTCCCGAGTAGACTAATACTGGTATATGAGACTCTTCAGTATCATGTCAACCGGAATAAACTTTATAGTCTTGCCGAGTAGGGGACTACTCGTATGTAGGACTCTTCGACTTCATGTCAGTCGGAATATGTATTTATAGTCTTGCCGAGTAGGATGCTACTCGTATATGGGACTCTTCAGCGTCATGTCAGCTGGAATAAGGAGTTTATAGTCTTTTTCGAGTGGCGTCCCACTAAAAAGTTAGACTCCTCCGCATCATGTCAGCGGGAAAAGATATTTATAGTCTCTCCCGAGTAGTGCACTACTCGAAAGTTAGACTCTTCAGCGTCATGTCGGCTGGAATAACATTGCTCATGGCAACTGGTGGCCACGCATGTAGGCCGAGTGCCACTTTATGAAAATAAACCCATAACGTGGTCAGGTGTACCCAAGAAAGATACCTGCATCTCCAATTTTAATGAAGACCAGCTTGTGATCCTTATAAGGATATATCCTTGAGACCTGGTGGATAAAACAGATACCCAAACATATATGTTTAGCAATAAGGCTCTCATGAAGCATACCTGTTTACCTCATCGGCTCCTGTTAGTAGCACTAGCGCTATAATTTCAACTCAGCCTGCGGGCGGCCCACATGGAGCATGCTACTGTAGGAACTCATATCTTGGTAGCCCAGTGCTGACTGTGTAGGCCCAAGCCCATCTAGTCGGCATCGACTCTATAAAAGCAGGTAGAGAGAAAAAGATTCCTTCATCTTCCCCAAATCAGCCAATCGCTTCGTCTTCCACCTTCGCGCCCAACTTTTCGCTTCCCGCCCAACTAGGGTTAGCTGCTGCTATTCCCCACCCGAACTCGGACGATTCCAATCCTCTTCGTTTGTTCCAAGCCCCCGATTTGCTTTTCCCCAAATCTCACCGCCTCCAGTCATGCCGAAAGCTTCGGATCTTGCGGGTGCGCCGGAGAGTGCTTGGCCGATTTCGGATTGCGGCTCGGTGAAGCTGAAGCTGCTGGAGAGTCAGCTGAAGTTGCCCAGCCAAGAGGTGATTCGCCGGCGGTCGGCTAAGGGTGAGTCGGTCCCAAATCCCCAACCTGGTGAAACAATAGTTTTCGCCTCTTTTTTCGATCGGGGCTTGTGCCTTCCATCTTCTGATTTCTTCCGCCGCGTTCTTGACTTCTATAAGCTAGAGTTGGTGCATTTGAATCCCAACTCGATTCTTCAGATCTCCATCTTTGTTACTCTGTGCAAGTGCTATTTGGGCGTGGAACCCCATTTCAACTTGTTTAGGCATTTGTTCCACATTAAACACCAGCCCTCCAAAAATAACATCAGCGTAATTGGGGGGGCTGGTCTTTAGTTGAGGAGTGATAGGAAAAAGTCATATCTTGATCTTCCCTTGAAATCCTCCTTGAAGGGCTAGCACAAGGAGTGGTTTTATTGCGTAGATCTGGCTCCCTCCTTGCGGCCATTCACCAGCACGCCGCCGGTAGTTTTACCGAATTGGTCGGCAGACCCGACCTATGAGGAAATGGGTCAAGTGCATCAACTACTGATAAAGCTGGATAACTTCAAGAAGGCCGGCCTGACTGGACCCTGGGTGGCCAGGCGGTTCCTGACTCGGCGCTTCTAGCCCCTGAAGCTGAGGAGCGCATTTGGCTGGGATTACCAGGGAAGACATGACCCTGACAGGGTCCGCCAGGAGTCGGCCAATGAGCAGAAGGTGATGGAGACCCTTTTCGGAAACTTCTCTAGCGGGGTAATTGAAACCAAAGACAAGAAGAGACGCATTGTGTCCTATAGGCGCAGCTGGCCCCGCTCCGAGGTAACATCTGTCTTTCCTTTTTAGTGCATGCATGTGAACTTGGATGTCTGATCCCCAGCAATATATGATGTATCTTGTTGAATCTCTTGTAGTGGTGCATGGAGTTCGATGAAGACTCCCGCCCATTGTTGGCCGTTGCATCAAAGAAGAGGTCAAGGAGCCCCGCCGTCGCCCAGCCCGACTCCAAGAGAGCCGGGAAAAAGCCAATCCTGTATCGGGGCGAGGGGACCATGACGCCGCGCGCCGTGGCAGGAAGCCTGAAGATAAGGGACACTGTCGCCGCGGCGCCTAGGCGATCGAGCCCAAGGTTGAGACCTGTGGGTTTGAGCCCAACATTGTTGAGCCCGGCGACAGCACCGCCGAGGGGCCGGCCAGAGCAGGCACCGCCAAGGACGGAGGCGCCCAAGCCGACCACACCGGGATCGGAGCTGACTCGGGCTGATGTGCCGCCGCCGACTATAACGCCGACCGGGCCGACCACCGGAGCTAGCGCTCCGCTGGGGCCCGGATCGCCCGGCAGGAAGCTGAAGTTCTCCAAGAGGTGCGCTGCTCCGGGTCTTCTGACTGTGATGAGTAGGCCATATAGCAGCTTCTGGACCTGCGGATATCTCGTCTTCGAGTCGGCAAGGACCTCGCTGACGAAGTAGACTGGCCGTTGTCTTTTCTGAGTATGACCCTGTTCGGATCGCTCGACCACCAATATCGTGCTGACTACCTGAGTGGTTGCCACCAGTTATAGCATTAGCGGTTCTTGGGGCATAGGTGACGCCAGCACGGGTGGTGATGTAAGGAATTGCTTGAAATCTTTGAAGGCTTTCTGGGCTTCCGGAGTCCATTGGAAATTGTCCGCCTTTTTGAGCAGCCTGAAGAAGGGCATGCCCCGTGCGCCCAGTCGGGAAATAAACTGGCTGAGTGCCGCCATGCAGCCTGTCAGCTTTTGGACGTCTTTGAGGTTAGTCGGGGGTGCCATGTTCCCGATGGCGTTGACTTTCTCCGGGTTGGCCTCGATGCCGCGATGTGAGATGATGAAGCCGAGTAACTTTCCGGATGGCACACCGAAGGCGCATTTTTCCGGGTTCAACTTCATCTTAAATCGTCGAAGATTTTGGAAGGTTTCTTCCAGGTCAGCGATGAGGTCTTCTTTGGACTTGGTCTTGATCACCACGTCGTCGACGTAGGCTTCCATGTTGCGCCCGATCTGAGTGTGCAGACACCGCTGAATAGCCCGTTGATAGGTTGCGCCAGCATTCTTCAAACCGAACGGCATTGTGATATAGCAATACGCTCCAAACGGTGTGATGAAAGACGTCTTTAAGCAGTCCTCCTCCTTTAGGCTGATTTGATGGTATCCCGAATAGCAGTCGAGAAAGTTGAGTAGGTCGCACCCTGCCATGGAATCAACCACCTGATCTATCCTGGGAAGACCAAATGGGTCCTTGGGGCACGCTTTGTTGAGATCGGTGTAGTCGACGCACATGCGCCATTTACCTTTTTCTTCCGGACCAGAACTGGGTTTGCTAGCCAATCCGGGTGATAGACCTCCTTGAAGAACCCGGCTGCGAGGAGCTTGGTGATCTCCTCCCGAATAGCATCCTTGCGGTCTTGAGCGAAGCACCGCAGCCGTTGCTTGACTAGCTTGGCGTCTGTCTTCACATTGAGGGCATGCTCGATCACCTCCCTTGGTACGCCCGGCATGTCAGACGGTTTCCATGCGAAGATATCTTTATTGGCTTGTAGGAAGGTGACGAGCGTGTCTTCCTATTTGGGGTCAAGTCCGGTCCCGACTAGAGCAATCTTGGAGGGGTCGAAAGGGTCCAGGAGGATCTTCTTTGTGTCAGAGTCTGCTGAAATTCCCGACTTCGCTGCTTTTTTCACCGGAACTTGATCCTGCTCGACTTCAGTTGTGACGGCTTGCCGAATGCTATTGCGCCCGACTGCCGCCTCTTGTGATTGAGCCAGTTCGCAGCTCTCCTTGTCGCAGGTGAAGGCTTGCTTGATTGGCGAACAGGATATTGAGCGCGCTACCTCCGTCGATGAGCGTTTTCTTTAGCCTAATGTTTCTGACGACCGGGTCCAGGATGAGTGGATAGAGTCCCGGGTGGGAAACCCGATCTGGGTGATCTGCGCGATTGAAGGTAATGGCCATCTCTGACCAGCGCAGGTACTGGGGGGTATCCGTTGTAGAGACCATGTTGATGTCGCACGCTGAAACCTTTTGTTTGCGCTTGGACTCGTACGCGAGCGGCCCCCCGAAGATGTGGTTGAGCTCGGCTTGATGATCTTGGAAATCATTAGCCAAACCCAAGTCTGGCTTGTCTTTGCCCTTGTCGGCGCCAAACGATGAAGCCTGCTCGGAGGCAAACTTCTTGAGCATGTAGCAGTCTTTGGTCGCGTGATTGCCCTTGGGGTGGAAGGGGCATGGCCCGCTCATGACTTTCTGGTAGTCATTGTTCCATTGGGGCCACGACCGACTGCGCTCCATGTTGGCCACCTCGTTGTCCGACTTCCGCTTGCGGCTGCCAGACTTGTTTTGAGATGGCTCATTATCCGTTTTCGCCTTTTGGTCCTTCTGTCGGGACTCCTTCTCATCGAGGGCCTCTGCGACCGCTTCAGCTAAGTCGGCGTATTTATTGGCCATGTCAAACAGAGCCCGGACAGACGGCGGTGGTTTCCGAGTGAACTTCACGATGAATGGGGCCTCCTTTACTCCCTTGTGGAAGGTGGCGATGACGGCCTCGTCGCGGATCGTTGGGATCTTGTTACGCTTCTCGGAAAACCTCTTGATGAAGTCTTGTAGAGACTCGTTCTTCTTCTGGTGCAGCTGATAAAGATCGTGTTCTAAAGACGGCCTCTCGTAGGTCCCTTGAAAATTCGCAATGAACCGCTCCCTGAGTTCTCCCTAGGAACCGATCGACCGCTTCGGGCCTGTCAACCATGTCCTCGCCGAGTCGGCTAGTGCGACTGGGAGGTAGTTAGCCATGGCTTTGTTGTCGCCCCCAGCAGCTCGAACTGCTAGGGTATATACGGTGATCCAGGACTCGGGATTTGTCTTGCCGTCATAATTTTCAATCCCCGTGGGCTTAAAGCCAGTCGGCCAGTGGACGTCTTGTAGCTCCCGAGTGAAAGCTGGGATCCCTTCGTCTTCATGGGGGCTCGGGCTCCAACCACGGCGGTTAAACCACTCGTGATGGAGGCCAAAGCGCTCATTTTCATCTTCCAGTTGGCGGCGCTCATCCTCTTGTCGCTCGCGGCGCCGAGCGCTGATAGTATGGCGAAGGTCATGCTGTATGCGCTCTCGGAGGTCTTGATTAGGCTGGCGATCATACTGGTGACTGCGCCGGTTGTTGTTATTAGTATTGCCGAGTGTAGTTTGCCTGGACTCCTTGCGTGGCCAACTTGAGCCGGCCGCCCGACGGTGAGCTGATGTGGACGAGCCCGCTGCTGGAGATCCCGACCGGTTAGTCGGTACTAGGGTGTCACCTGACTGCTGTTGTTGTTGTTGGGCAGGCAGCAGCCGTGATCATCGCCTTGATCTTGGCGATAGTTAGGGTGGCCTGGTGGTCAGGCCCGAGCTGGAGCGTGACCGGCAAAGTTGCGGCGGCCACAACGTTCTGTTGTGGCGTGACGAAGACGTCGTGATCGCCGACTTTAGTTTGGATAATCTGCTGCTGGGCTGCTCGCCCAGCTCTGTGCAGCCCGTCGTTGCGAGCCTCGCGATCAGCTTCCTCCTGTTGTTGCAGTCGGCACGCCTCCTCCTACTGCTCCTCTTGTAGTTGGCGCACCTCGGAGGGTGGTGTTGAGGCCATGAAGATCTCGCGGGGGAGGAGAAAACTCGCCAGACTAGAGTCCGAACTTGCGTTCGAACCGTTATCCGACTTGGAGTCAGACTCCAAGTAGTTTATCGGAGTGAGAACGACCCCAACCTCTCTAGATCCAATCTAAAATGACGCTTGGCTGTGTCCGAACTGAATCATATGAGATCGGGTTTGTTGTGCGGGGTATAAATCCGCAACGTCGCCGAGTCCATGTGGGAGATTGACGATCTCTCCCCTTCTCGGCCCAACCCGGGCTGGCTCAAGGCCTAGCGCAAGTCGGACGCCGAAGGAGAGAGTTGTCCCTATGCTTGGCGATGTGAAGGACTGCCGCAATAAGTCGTGGAAGGAGACGGCGGTGTCCTATGGGCCGACTGGCACAATGTCGGCTAATTCCTCGGCCGACAAGATTGGGTCTGCCTCAGCCAAGGTGAGATTGCCGAGTTGATCGGCAACGAAATCTAGGCTCCCGAAGGTAATTGCGTCTCCAGGGGAGAACTTGTTGCCATTGACTCCGTTGGTTGAATCCATCGAATCTGCTGATGACGAATTCGCCGGAGCCCCTACCTGGCGCGCCAATTGTCGATGCTCTGCACCAGCAATAAAACTATAGGGCTACTCGGTGAAGGTGAATTCGGTGGACTGCAGAGGAACACAGAGAAGATTTATACTGGATCAGGCCCTTGATGTGAGGTAATACCCTACGTCCAGTTGAGGTGTTATTCCTCTGAGGTGGTTTGTGATCAATGATCTTCCGTGCCCTCATGGGGCGCCCTGCCTCCCTTTATATACTAGGGGACAGGGGTACATGATAAGAATCCCAGCCGGATACGGCCAAGGGATATCCTTCTTAGAGATAGAGACCTATCCGACTAAGACTAGGTTTCCTCGTTATACAAGGCAAAGCCTACCGGGTGCTATCTTATCTCTAATTACATGGTTCGGCCCATCCTCTATCCGAGTGGCCCATATGCTGGTAATGAGGTACCCGGGGCCCATGGCCTCCACAGGATGTCAGTACGACGCTAGCCCCGGCACCGCCGATCCGTATAGAACCGTTGAAGTACATTGTCCAATACTCCAGCTTTTCTGTTGATGTAGGCAGGTGAACTTCTGTCCACTCAGCCACGAAGTCGGCTAGAGCTTGTGATTTGATTACTGTCCGTGGCTGAAAGGTGATGTCGAACGCCATCAACTCGAGCGCCCATTTAGCGATTCGGCCGGTGGCCTCGCGGTTGTGTAGGACATCCCCGAGTGGAAATGATGTGACCACCGTGACTTGATGTGCTTGAAAATAATGCACCAGCTTCCGAGCAGTGATGAGTAGGCCGTAGAGTAGCTTTTGGACCTGCAGATATCTCGTTTTTGAGTCAGCAAGGACCTCGCTGACAAAGTAAACTGGCCGTTGTATTTTTTGGATGTGACCTGGTTCAGATCGCTCGACCACCAGCACCGTGCTGACTACCTGAGTAGTTGCCGCCAGATAGAGCATTAGCAGTTCTTGGGGCATGGGTGACGCCAACATGGGGGGTGATGTGAGAAATTTCTTGAAGTCTTCGAAGGCTTGCTAGGCTTCGGGAGTCCATTGGAAGTCGTCTGCTTTCTTCAACAATTTGAAAAAGGGCATACCCCGTTCTCCCAGTCGGGAAATAAACCGGCTAAGTGCCGCCATGCAGCCTGTTAGCTTCTGGACGTCCTTCTGGTTAGTCGGGGAAGCCATGTTTATTATTGCGTTGACTTTCTCAGGGTTGGCCTCGATGCTACGATGCGAGACGATGAAGCCGAGTAGCTTGCTGGATGGCACACCGAAGGCACATTTTTCCGGGTTCAACTTCGTCTTGAATCTTTGAAGATTGAGGAAGGTTTCTTCCAGGTCAGTGATGAGGTCTTCTTTGGACTTAGTCTTGATCACCACGTTGTCGATGTAGTCTTCCACATTGCGCCCGATCTGAGTGTGTAGACACCGCTGAATTGCCCGTTGATACGTTGCTCCAGCGTTTTTCAAACCGAACGGCATGGTGATGTAGCAGTACGCTCCAAACGGCGTGATAAAAGATGTCTTGAGACAGTCCTCCTCTTTCAAGCTGATTTGGTGGTATCTCGAGTAACAGTCGAGAAAGCTGAGAAGGTCGCACCCTACAGTTGAGTCCACCACCTGGTCTATTCTTGGTAAACCAAATAGGTCCTAGGGGCACGTTTTGTTGAGATCGATGTAGTCGACGCATATGCGCCATTTACCCTTTTTCTTCCAGACCAGGACTGGGTTTGCCAGCCAATCCAGGTGATAGACCTCTTTGATGAACCCGGCTGCGAGAAGCTTTGTAATCTCTTCCTGGATAGCATCCTTTCGGTCTTGAGCGAAGCGGCGCAGCCGTTGTTTGACTGGCTTGGAGTCTATCTTCACGTTTAGGGTGTGCTCGATCACCACCCTTGGTACGCCCGGCATGTCGGACAGTTTCCACACAAAGATATCCATGTTGGCTTGGAGAAAGGTGACGAGCGCGTCTTCCTATTTGGGGTCGAGTCCGGTCCTGACTAGAGCGGTCTTCGAGGGGTCGGAAGGGTCCAGGGGGATCTTCTTTGTGTCCGAGTCCACTGAAATTCCCAACTTTGCTGCTTTCTTGGCCGGAACTGGATCTTGCTCGACTTCTGCTGTGACGGCTTGCCGGATGTTGTCGCACCCGACTGCCGCCTCCTGTAATTGAGCCAATTCACAACTCTCCTTATCGCAGGTGAAGGCTTTCTTGATATCGCTATGTAGGGAGAGGACTCCTGCTGGCCCTGGCATCTTGAGCACCATATATGTATAGTGTGGTACCACCATGAATCTAGCGAGCGCCGGTCGTCCGAGTATGGCATGGTACGCAGTCTCGAAGTCGGCGACCTCGAAGCAGAAGTTTTCTGTGCGGAAGTTATCCCGTGTGCCGAAGGTTACCGGCAAAGTAATCTGCCTGAGTGGTGTTGAAGAGAGGCTGGGAATTATCCCGTGGAAGGGCACCGTACTCGGTTGCAGATCTGCACGTGGAATTTTCATCTCATCCAGGGTCTTGACGAATAGGATGTTGAGCGCGCTACCTCTGTCTATGAGCACCTTCTTCAATTTGATATTCTTGACAACCGGGTCCAGGACGAGTGGATAGCGTCCCGGGTGTGAGACCCGATCAGGTTGATCTGCGCGATTGAATGTAATGGCCATATCTGACCAGCGCAGGTACTGGGGGGTGTCCGCCGTAGAGACCGTGTTGACATCGCGTGCAGATAGCTTCTGTTTTCGCTTGGACTCGTACGCGAGTGGCCCTCCGAAGATGTGATTGAGCTCGGCCTGAGGATCTTGAAAATCATCGGTCGGGCCTGAGTCTGGCTTGTCCTTGTCCTTGTCGGCGCTAGATGATGAAGCCTGCTCGAAGGCAAACTTCTTGAGCATGTAGCAGTCTTTGGCCACATGCTTGCCCTTGGGGTAGAAGGGGCATGGCCCGCTCATGACCTTCTGGTAGTCCTTATTCCGCTGGGGCCGCGACCGAGTACGCTCCATGTTGCCCACCTCATTGTCCGACTTCCGCTTGCGGCCGCCGGTCTTCTTTTGAGATGGCTCATCAGCTTTTGGCTTTTGTTCTTTCTGTCAGGACTCCTTCTCGTCGAGGGCCTCTGCGACTGCTTCAGCCGAGTCGGTGTACTTGTTCGCCATGTCGAAAAGAGCCCGGACAGAGGATGGTGGCTTTCGAGTGAATTTCACGATGAACGGGGCGTCCTTTACTCCCTTGCGGAAGGCGGCGATGACGGCCTCGTCTTTGATCATTGGGATCTTGTTGCGTTTCTCGGAGAATCTCTTGATAAAGTCACGTAGAGACTTGTTCTTCTTCTGGTGTAGTTGATATAAATCATGCTCAGAAGATGGCCTCTCGTAGGTTCCCTAAAAATTGGCGATGAACCGCTCCCTAAGTTCTCCCCAGGAACCGATCGACCACCTCGGGAGCCGTATCAGCCGTGTCCTCAACGAGTCGGCTAGCGCGACTGGGAGGTTGTTAGCCATGGCTTTGTGGTCGCCCCCGGCAGCGCGAACTGCCAAGGTATATACTGTGAGCCAGGACTCGGGATTTGTTTTGCCGTCATACTTTTCAATTCCTATGGGCTTAAAGCCAGTCGGCCAGTCGACATCCTATAGCTCCCGAGTGAAAGCTGGAATGCCTTCGTCTTCATGAGGGCTTGGGCTTCGACCACGTTGGTTTAACCGCTCATGATGGAGACCAAAGCGCTCATTTTCCTCCTCTAGTCAGTGGCGCTCGTCCTCTTGTCGTTCATGGCACCGGGTGTTGATGGTGTGGCGGAGGTCATGTTGTAGGCGTTCTCGGAGATCTTGGTTGGGCTGGCGGTCATACTGGTGACGCCGCCGGTTGTCGTTGTTGGTATTGCTGAGTGACGTTTACCTAGACTCCTCGCGTGGCCGACTTGAGCTTGCCGCCCGGCGCCGTGCTGATGTAGATGAACCCACCGTTGGAGATCTCGACCTGTTAGTTGGTACTATGGTATCACCCGACTGCTATTGTTGTTGCTGGCAGGCAGCAGCCGTAATCATCGCCTTGATCTTGGTGATAGTTGGGGTGGCCTGGTGATCAGGCCCGAGCTGGAGCGTGTCCAGCAAGGTTGCAGCGGCCACGACATTCTATTGTGGTGTGACGAAAACGTTGTGGTCGCCGACTTTAGTCTGGAGAATCTGCTGCTAAGCTACTCACCCAGCCTTGCGTAGCCCGTCATTGCGAGCCTCACGGTCAGCCTCCTCTTGTTGTCGTAGTCGGCGCGCCTCCTCCTGTTGCTCCTCTTGTAGTCGGTGCACCTCGGGTGGTGGTGTTGAAGCCATGAAGATCTCGCGGGGGAGGAGGAAACTCGCCAGATTGGAGTCTGAACTTGCGTTCGAACCGTTATCTGACTTGGAGTCGGACTCCGCGTAGTTTATCAGAGTAAGAACGACTCCGACCTCCCTAGATCCAATCTGAAACGGCACTTGGCCGCGTCCAAAATGAACTGCGGGAGATTGGGTCTGTTGCGCGGGATGTAGATCCATAGCGTCGCCGAATCCATGCGGGAGATTGACGATCTCTCCCGTTCTTGGCCCAACCTGGGCTGGCTCGAGGCCTAGCGCAAGTCGGATGCTGAAGGAAAGAGTTGTCCCAATGCTTGGCGAAGTGAAGGACTGCTGCAGTAGATCGTTGATGGAGATTGCGGCGTTTTGTGGGCCGACTGGCACGACGTCGGCTAGCTCCTCGGCCGGTTGGATTGGATCTGCTTTGGCCAAGGTAAGGTTGCCGATCTGGTCGGCGAAGAAATTGAGGCTTTCGAAAGAAATTATGTCTCCAGGGGAGAACTTGTCGCATCGATTCTGGTTACTGGATCCATCGAGCTTGTAGATGTGAAACTCGCCGGGGCCCCTACCTGGCGCGCCAACTGTCGATGTTTTACACCGGCAATAGAACTATAGGGCAACTCGGCAAGGGAAAACTCGGTGGATTGCAGAGGAACGCAAAGAAATTTTATACTGGTTCAGGCCCTCGATGTGAGGTAATACCCTACGTCCAGTTGTGGTGTTATTCCTCTGAGGTGTTTGTTGATCAATGATCTCGTGCCCTCATGGGGCGTCCTGCCTCCCCTTATATACTGGGGGCCAGGGGTACAGGATCGGAATCCTAGCCGGATACGGCAAAGGGATTTCCTTCTTAGAGATAGAACTTACCCGACTAAGACTGTACATTCCTTATTATACAAGGCAAAGCCTACCGGGTGCTAATATATCTCTAACTACAAGACTTGGCCCATCCTCTATCCGAGTGGCCCATATGCTTGTGATAAGGTACCTGGGGCCCATGGCCTCCACAGTAGCCTCTGAGACCTTCATAGTTGAGTCACAGCTGATGCTGAGTGCTCATCCTCCATGGTGAAGATTGCCCGAGTGCATTGCTCCCGAGTACTCTTTGTCCTCGTGCTTCTTCTTCTCGAGTCCTGCTTCATGTCAGCTGGCAGCGAGGCTATGATGGGCTCCATGTAGAAGTATGAGTAATGTGCGCCGAATAGGCGCACCTATTAGGTGTAGCCCCCGACTTTGTGCTTAATTGTGAAAACAATTAAACATAAAGTCAAAGATCTTTAAACTTGTAGTCTTTCCCGAGTAGTATACTACTGGTATATGAGACTCTTCGGTATCATGTCAACCAGAATATAATTTATAGTCTTTGCCGAGTAGCATGCCACTCGTATATGGGACTCTTCAGCTTCATGTCAGCTGGAAAGGGTGTTTATAGTCTTTCCCGAGTGGCGTCCCACTCGGAAGTTAGACTCCGCAGCATCATATTGGCTAGAAGAAATATTTATAGTCTTTCCTGAGTAGTGCACTACTCTAAAGCTAGACTCTTCAGTGTCATGTCGGCTAGAATAACATTGCTCATGGGAACTGTTGGCCAAGCATGTAGGACGAGTACCACTTTATGAAATTAAATCCATTGTGTGGTCAAGTGTACTTGAGAGATACCTACATCCCTAATTTTGATGAAGGCCAGCATGTGATCCTTATAAAGATATATCCTCAATACCTGGTGGATAAGACAGATACCCAAACACATGTGTTCAGCAATTAGGCCTTCATGAAGCATATCTGTTTACCTCATCGGTTCCTGTTGTTAGCACCAGCACTACGATTTTAACACAGCTAGCGAGCGGCCCACATTGAGCGTGCTACTGTAGAAACTCATATCTTGGTGGCCCAGTACCGACTTTGCAGGCCTAAGCCCACAAATCGAAAACGGCTCTATAAAAGGCGGGGAGAGAGAGAAAAGATTCCTTCATCTTCTCCAAGCCACTAATCATTTCGTCTTCCAGCTTCCACGCTGAAATTTCGCCTCTCGCTCCACTAGGGTTCGCCATTGCTCGCTCTCCCCCATTAGAACTTGGGTGATTCTGCTCTTCCTCGTCCATTCCAAACCTTCCGCGACATTTCTCCAAAATCTCCTCATCCCTAACCATGCCGAGGGCTTCAGATCTCGCGGATGCGTCGAATGAGGTTTGGCCGACTTCGAATTGCGGGTCGGCTAAGCTGAAGCTTGTGGAGAAGCAGCTGAGGTTGCAGAGCCACGATGTCATCAACTAGCGTCCGGTTGAAGGTGAAACGGTTCCGGAGCCCCAGGACGGTGAGACCGTCGTTTTCGCCTCTTTTTTCAATCGGAGTCTTTCTCTTCCATCTTCTGAGTTCTTCTGCCAGCTTCTTGCTTTTTATGAACTCGAGTTGGTGAATTTGAATCCCAATTCGATTCTGCAAATCTCCATATTCGTGACTCTTTGTGAGTGCTTCCTGTGTGGAACCCCATTTAAATCTTTTTAGATATTTGTTCCATATCAAGCCCCAACCCTCCAAGAGGAAAATCCAAGTGATTGGGGGGGGGGCCGGTATCCAACTCAGGAGCGAGATGAAGAGGGTTTATTTTAATATTCCCCTGAAATCTTCTCTCAAAGGCTGGCATAAGGAATGGTTTTACTGCTCCAATCTTGAGCCAAGCCTTCCCCCTTTTATGGGTTTGCCCCCAGTGGTTATTGCCAAGTGGTCGTCTTTGCCCACTTCTGAAGAAATGGGGCAGGTTCACAAACTTGTTGGCAGGATTGACAAGTTGAAGAAAGCTGGGTTGACTGGTCCTTGGGTGGCCAGACGTTTCTTGACTCGGTGCATCAGGCCGCTGAAGCTAAGGTGTCACTTCGGCTAGGACTACAAGGGCAAAGGTGATCCCAGTTGGGAATACTCCAACCTGATGGACAAGTACAAGGTGACCAACATCCTGCTGGATTTCTTTGCCAGTGGGGTGGTCAAAACTGAAGACACAGATCGGTCTGTGGCGGCTTACAGCCGGAAGAGGACCACGCCCCAAGGTAACCCTTGCTGATGTTGTCTTGTAGTTCATCTGTGATGAGTACTTGCAAATATATGCCAAGATTGGCTCCAGAATGTGTAAAATGTATTGTTGAACTACTTGCAGTCATGTGAGGAGTTTGATGATAATTCCCGAACACTGTCGGCCATGAAGTCGAAGAAGAGGCCAAGAAGTCCTTCTGCTGCCCAGCCCGACTCCAAGAGAGCGGGGAAGAGACCTGTTGTAGATCAAGGCAAGAAGAAAGTTATGAGGCTGAGTGCCACAGCCGGGAGTCTGACGATAAAAGACACCACTGGTACAACCCCCAGGCCACCGAGTCCTAGACCGGGACCAGCGCAGTCGAGCTTAGCATCATCAAGCCTAATACGAGTGCCACCGAGTACAAGGGTAAGCTCAGCGCCTCCAGGCTCAGCAACATCGAGCCTAGGGATGGCGCCACCGAGTACACGGGCACCCTAGCCAGCCACACCACAAACGGGGCCAACCAGGACGAAAACGTTGCCGCCGACTACCGTGCCGTTAGGCACGATAGCCAGCGGCCCTCCAGTGCCGACTTCTGGATCCCCTGGACAAAAGCTCAAGTTCTCCAAGAGGTAGGTTGCACCGAATCTTCTGAAAGTCTTGTTCGACATGGTAGCGTGTTGATGTTTGACTCGTTACGCAGGAAGCGAGCCGACATTGATCTCAAGGAAACCACTCCGGCTACCCCCGTTGTTGAGCCAGCCTAGCCGAGCCAGCGCCAGCGAGCGCACCTGCTGAGCCGACGACGGTCTTAGTTGCAGAAACTGAGATCGTCCTGACTGCAGGGCCACCGACATCGGCCGACCAAGGGGCTATTGTCGAAGCTGTCGCTCTAGCCCCTGAGCTAGCCCTCGAGGCCCCGGAGGCTGCCGAATTGAGGGCCAAGACCCCGTCGCCGTTCTTGTCATCGTCATCGTCGTCGTCTTCGGAAAGACCGGACCTCCCCAGTCTCGAAGCCCCTCCCCGCAAGTTCGCAAGGACATTCTGCTGGGTGGCCCCCGACGGAACTGCGAGGAGTTACAAGCATGACGAGGTTACAGTGGAGGAGCGTGAAGACTTGCTTCACGCCACAATCACCGCGTCCCAGGGGATTAAGGTATGACTTTCGCCGTATTGGAGTCTTGGTAGTCCTCCTTGCATGAGTGTTCTGACGCTTGACTCTGCTTTGCACTGTTTCTCCTCGAGCAGAAAATTGTTGATCGCTCGGACAGGATGAACGAGGTCCTGACTTGGGTTGCCCCCAGCTCCAAGAATTGGACCAGCTCTTGGCATTAAAGACCGAATTGGAGCAGCGCCACCAGGGGAGGGAGTCTTGGTTGAAGGGAGCCGTTAATCAACTCAGGGACGAAAATTGGGACCAAGCCAAGAAGATTGGAAGTAAGTCACCCGAACGTCTTCCTGACTGAGCCCTTAGTATATTTCTCCAGCTATGCTGTTTCCCGACTACCCAGTTGTGTCTTGACTGCAAAGTTGAGTACTTGACTATGTTGATGTGCAGCCCTCGAAGCCGAGCTAAAGACCCGAACAGAGGGAGAGGTCTAGCTGAAGGAGGCCGAGAGAGCCAAGGCCGGGCTTGAAAAAGACAAGGCCGACTTGACAAGGGCCAAGGCCGAGCTTGAGAAAGAGAAGGCCGACTTGAAGAAGGCCAACGCCAAGCTTGACAAGGAAAAGGCTAAACTGGAGAAGGCCAAAGCCAAGTGGGAGGCCGACTACGAAAGTAAGTCTCAGCTCTGATAATGATCTTAACCAATCCATTAAGTACTTCGTCTGTAGTTTGCCTAACAAGTTTACTTGTTGGTGAACCCGGGTAGCTGCTAGAGCCAATGCCCAAATCCAATTCTAGGCTTTTGCAGAGGAGATAAAGGTCGTCAAGGAGTCACGGGAGATCCTTGCCGAGTCCGTGAAAGGGCTCCTTGACGTGATGGATCCTCGTTATGTGGGAACCAGCTCTAACACGGTGTCTCAGGTGCCGGTGCACCTTAACGAAGCATCGAGTATCCTAAAGAGGTACTCGAATGAGCGTACTGTTGTCGGCGTGGCCCAGACCCTGGCGATGACCAAGTCAATCTACCCCAGGGCAGACATTGAAGCCATCGGAGAGGGATGCACCGAGGAGACGACACCTGAGGAGGCGCTGAAGCTGATAGCCCAAGCGAGGCCGACTGCAGAGGTGATCACCCGAGACCTGGGTATGTAAGAACAGTCCTTCATGCAGTCGGTGTACATAAACTTTTTTGTAAGGACATGTGTAAATATATGTGCCATGCCACCAAGCTCCAGGTTCTGACTTAGTTATCATTAGCTTTACCCGACTATATAGTTTACACCGAGTTATTCTATAGGAACATAATAAAATCGTTCACCGTAGGAAGTTGTTCTCGGGCAAACATAACAAAGTCGTTGCAAAACTTCATAACTTAAGCAAAACAGGCTCATATATTATTGACAAAGCACATATAATACATGCAGCCCCCGACTCACTACTCGGTTGAGACAAGCGGCGTAGTGAGTCAGAGAGAAACTATACACATGGAAAGTATAAAACTCAGGTATAGAAAGGACGTAGCTGTTCTATATTCCATGAGTTGCTGATGAGGGCACTGTCTTCGGTCTTTAGTCGGTAGGCACCTGGCCGCGTGACCTTGGCTATAATGAATGACTCTTCCCATATTGGGGATAGTTTATGTCTGTCTTTGGTTATTTGTATTTTTCTCAGGACGAGATCTCCGACCAAAAAGGTGTGGCCACGGACATTGCGATTGTGGTAGCAACACAGGCCTTGAAGATACCTTGCTGACTGGATTATTGCAATGTCCCTCGCTTCTTCCAACTAATCTAGTTCGACCAATCGAGTATTGTTTGAGGTGTCTTCTGAGTAAGCCCGAACTCGCGGAGAGCTGAACTCTAACTCGGTTAGTAGCATAGCCTCGACACCGTAGACCAGAGAGAAAGGGGATTGCCCTGTTGCCTGACTAACCGTGGTTCTGAGAGACCAGAGAACAGATGGGAGCTCATGTACCCACCGGCCCGCGTATGGTTGTAGTCGGTCGAATATCCTGGCCTTGATACCTTGTAAGACCATACCATTGGCGCGTTCAACCTGCCCATTGCTCCGCGGGTGTGCCACGGATGCATAGCAGATCTTGATGCCGAAGTCGTCATAGAAATCTTGAAATATGCCACCCGTGAACTGAGTACCGTTGTCTATGATGATGCGGTTAGGGACCTCGAATCGGTATAATATACTCATAATGAAGTCCTTTGCTTGTGCTGCTGTTATGGTAGCAATGGGTTTTGCCTCAATCCACTTTGTGAATTTATCCACTACGACGAACAAGTGTGTGAACCCTTCTGGCGCTTTCTTGAAAGGCCCGACCATGTCAAGCCCCCATACTGCAAAGGGCCAAGAGATTGGGATTGTTTGGAGTTCTTGGGCTAGGAGATTGGTTTGTCTTACGTAGAACTGGCAACCCTCGCATGTGTGAACAATGTTTTTGGCGTCTGTTACTGCTATTGGCCAGAAAAATCCCTGCTGGTAAGCCTTTCCGACTAGCGTCCTGGATGCGGCATGGTTGCCACATATGCCCGGATCGAGTGCAGAATCTGCTTGCCCTCCTTAGTGGTGACGTAGCGCATGAGGAAACCGGATGCACTTCTTCGGTACAGGTCTTCTCCGACGACTAGGAAACTCTTGCTTCGACGTTTAATTTGTTTGGCTTGACTGCGATCTTCTGGGAGTTCATCGTCTAGGAGGAATTTGAGAACAGGAGTCTGCCAGTCTTGATATATGTTCAGTACTTCGTCTGTTGCTGGGGTGGGTTCGCCTCCTAATTGCTCTGGCACTGGTTTCTTCTTGACTGATGGCTCCATAAGTTGCTCGACAAAGATCCCTGTCAGGACCGCTTCTCGCTTGGATCCCACGTTTGCCAATTCATCTGCAGCATCATTGTATTGTTGTAGGACATGTGTTATCTCCAGCCCGTCAAACTTGTTTTCCAACTTCCGGACCTCCTGACAGTACGCCACCATTGTGTCGTCGAGACATGTCCAGTCTTTCATAACTTGGTTCACCACGAGTTGAGAATCTCCTCGCACAACCAGTCAGCGGATGATGAGTGATATAGCAATGCGGAGCCTGTGGATAAGTGCCTCGTACTCGGCGACGTTGTGGGAAGCCGGGAAGTGGATCTGGAGAACATACTTGTGTTTTTCACCGGTAGGGGATGTCAGTACGATGCCGGCCCCGGCGCCGCCGATCCATAGAGAACCATCGAAGTGCATTGTCCAGTACTCTAGCTTCGCTGTTGATGTAGGCATTTGAACTTCTGTCCACTCAGCCACGAGGTCGGCTAGAGCTTGTGATTTGATAGCTGTCCGTGGCTGAAAGGTGATGTCGAACACCATCAACTCGAGCACCCATTCAGCGATTTGGCCGGTGGCCTCGCGGTTATGCAGGACGTCCCCGAGTGGATACGATGTGACCACCGTGACTTGATGTGCTTGGAAATAGTGCACCAGCTTCCGGACAGTGATGAGTAGGCCGTACAGCAGCTTCTGGACCTACGGATATCTCATCTTTGAGTCGACAAGGACCTCGCTGACAAAGTAGACTGGCCGTTGGATCTTCTGTATGTGACCCTGTTCGGATCGCTTGGCCACCAGCACCGTGCCGACTACGTGAGTGGTTGCCGCTAGATACAGCATTAATGGTTCTTGGGGCATTGGTGATGCCAACACGGGTGGTGATGTGAGAAATTTTTTAAAGTCTTCGAAGGCTTGCTGGGCTTCGGGAGTCTATTGGAAATTGTCTGTTTTCTTCAATAGCTTGAAAAAGGGCATGCCCCATTCGCCTAGTCAGGAAATAAACCGGCTGAGTGCCGCCATGCAGCCTGTCAGCTTCTGGACGTCCTTCTGGCTAGTCAGGGGTGCTATGTTCATGATTGCGTTGACTTTCTCCGGGTTGGTCTCTATGCCGCGATGTGAGACGATGAAGCCAAGTAGCTTTCCGGATGGCACACCGAAGGTGCACCTTTCTGGGTTCAACTTCATCTTGAATCTTCGAAGATTTTGGATGGTTTCTTCTAGGACAGCGATGAGGTCTTCTTTGGACTTGGTCTTGATCACCATGTCGTCGACGTAGGCCTCCACGTTGCACCCGATCTGAGTGTGTAGACACTGCTGAATGGCCCGTTGATATGTTGCTCCAGCGTTTTTCAAACCGAACGGCATAGTGATGTAGCAGTACGCTCCAAACAGCGTGATAAAAGACGTCTTTAGGCAATCCTCCTTGTGGGTGCCATGGGCCCCGGGTACCTCATGACAAGCATATGGGCCACTCGGATAGAGGATGGGCCTAGCCTTGTAAGCTAGATTCGGCAGACTTTGCCTTGTATAGAAAGGAATATATAGTCCTAGTCGGGTGCGTTATATCTCTAAGAGGAGATCCTTTGGCCGTAATCTGGTTGGGACTCCTACCTTATAATCCTGTCCCCCAGTATATAAGGGGAGGCAAGGCGCCCCATGAGGGCAGGTTGAGTTGGTTCACCAGAATCACCACCATACATCCTCAAAGGAATACCACCACAACTGGACATAGGGTATTACCTCACATCGAGGGCCTAAACCAGTATAAAATCTTCCTGTGTTCCTTTGCAATCCACCGAGTTTCCATCCACCGAGTAGCCCCATATTCATATTGCCGGTGTAAAACATCAACAGTTGGGGCACCAGGTAGCTGCTTCGGCGCGATCTACATCTACAAGCTCGATGGATCTAGCAACCGGGGTCGATGGCAGCAAACTCTCCCCCGGAGATACAATTGCATTCGGAAGCCTTGACTTCGTCGCCGACCAGATCGGCAATCTCACCTTGGCCGACTCGGACTTGATCCGATCTGCCAGGGAACCAGCCGACGCCGCGCCAATTGGTCCACACGACGCTGCAGCAACCCTCATCGACCTGCTGCGGCAATCTTCATCTTGTCCGGGTCTCGGGACAACTCTTTCCTTCGGTGTTCGACTCGGACTCGGCCTTGAGTCGGCCAAGATCGAGCTAAGAAGGGAAGAGATCGTCAATCTCCTGTACAGACTCGGCAACGCCACGGATATCGTCAGACAACATCTGACGTGGCAAACCCGATCCTCTGGAGTTCAACTCAGATACAGCCCAGAGCCGCTCGAGATCGGATCAGGGAGGTCGGAGTTATAATCACCCCCATCAACTATTCTGACTATGACTCTCAGTCAGACTACGACTCTCAGTCGGATTCTAACTCTAAGTCGGACAGCAGTTCGGCAAGCTTCTCCCTGCCACGAGAAATCTTCATGGCATCCAAAGGCTCTACTCCTACTTAGGAATCATGCCAACTACGCGAGCAGCAAGAGGAGGAAGCATGCCGACTACGAGAGCAACAAGAGAAAGAAGCAAGACGCCGGCACGATGCTCTACATAGGGCCGGGTGGACTGTACAGCAACAAATCTTCCAAACCCGAGTCTGTGACCACGACGTCTTCATTACTCCTCAATAGAACATTGTGGCCGCTGCGACTCTACTAGATACACTCCAGTTCGGGCCTGATCACTAGGCCACCCTGACGATCGCAAGGATAAAAGCCATGCTTACCGCTACTGCATGTCAGCAGCACCAACAAACGGGTGATACCCTCATACCGACCAACCGGTCGACATCCCCAACGGCAGTCTCATCTACCTCAAAACGACGCTAAGCGGCTGGCTCCAGTCAGCCGCATACGGAGGCACATCAGGCGTCACTCGGCAACCCCAACGACAACCGGCGACGTCAAAGCAACCGTCGGGACGATCAGGACCTCCGAGACCGACTACGGCGCGACCTTCGGCAAGACATCATCGCTCGGCGCCGTGAACGAGAAGAAGATGAGCAACGCCAACTGGAAGACAAGAACAAGCATTTCGGCCTCCACCACGAGCGGTTTCACCACTGTATTCAGAGTCGGAGCCCTCATGAAGACGAAGGCATACCGGCCTTCACCCAGGAGCTACAACAGGTCGACTGGCCGTCGGGTTTCAAGCCTACAGGCATCGACAAATACGACGGCAAGACCAATCCCAAATCCTGGCTCACGGTCTACACTCTAGCGATCCGAGCAGCTGGAGGAAATCACAAAGTCATGGCTAACTACCTCCCAGTCGCTTTAGCCGACTCAACGAGGACATGGCTAACAGGACTTCCCAAGCAATCAATCGGCTCCTGGGGAGAACTCCGGGAACGCCTCATCGCCAACTTCCAGGGAACATACGAGAGGCCATCTTCCGAGTACGACCTGTATCAGTTACATCAAAGGAAGAATGAGTCTCTTCGTGACTTCATCAAGAGGTTCTCTGAGAAGAAGAATTCAATCCCAATGATCAAGGATGAGGTCGTCATCGCCGCCTTTCGAAAAGGAGTCAAAAACACCTCGTTCATCGACAAATACACATGGAAGCCTCCTAACTCTGTCAAGGCTTCATTTGACATGGCGAACAAGTACGTCGACTTGGCTGACGCTGTGGCTGAGGCCCTCGATGACAAAAAGGCACCCTGACAAAAGAAGCGGGAGGGCACCAACGACGCGGTCCTGACTAAAGTCAGGAGTCGCAAACACAAGTCAGACGGCTTCACTGTGGCAATCGGTCACAACCGTCTTCGACTTTCAACAACTGAAGATTATCAAGACAACAAGTGACAAGCTCGGGGGCTCAAAAGCCCAAACACAAGGATAGCATCCCCAATCCCAAATACCGCACAGCTAAGTCGCTCTATGATAAATAGTTCTTCATTTGGCCTTGCCATTGCTGTAGCCGCTTACACCTAATAGGTGCACAAGCTGCACTTTTTTCTGCCTTTTTCTCTTAAATGATTGCAAAAATATTCGAGTAGCATAAATCCTGATCCGTGAAACTTTGCTCCATGAAAGACAAACTCAAGTCACCCAAAACGCGTGCCTGGGAAAGAGCCATGAGCCAACTCCCGGTGCTAGGGGGCTATGATTAGTCGGGCAGAGTGCTTAAACGTAAGGGGTCAACTACTCGGAGAAATTAATGTCAGTAAGAAGAAGAACACGTATTTACATATATTGTAAAATACATTTTATTCGGGTGATTATTTTCATCATCAGATGCTACTCATCCGGTATCTTTATAGCGCAGGGCCAGCTCCGGATACGCATGACAGGAACTTAGGGCTGCGAGCCTATCTCCTACGCTCAGGGGCTGGACAAGTCTGCCAAAATACACTCGGGATGCTCCACGAGGGCTACTGACCGAGTACTTGCACCAGTCGGGACGACATCTTCCCCGGCTACGCTCCATGTGAGCTGACGACCGACCTCCGGTGCTAGGTGGGGGGTCGTATACTACTCGACTGGGTGAGGTACGCCCCATGAGGGTCGCCAGCTGAATCCTATGCTAATGCTAGGTTCGGGTACCTTATTCGGTCGCAACTCGGCTAAGTAGGGTACGCCCCATGAGGGTCGCCAGCCGAATCCTATGCTAATGCAAGGTTCGGGTACCTTGCTTGGCTATAACTTTGTTGGGTAGGGTATGCCCCATGAGGGTCACTAGCCCTGTCAACCTATGCTTAATTGCAAGGTTCAGGTACCTTGTCTCTGGCTATAACTCTGTTGGGTAGGGTATCGCCCATCCGAGGGGTCGCTATGCCGAATTCCTATTCTAATGCATTTAGGTTTGTATGACCCTGCTCGGTTCTTTGCCTGAAGTCAGAGAAGACTTACATCATCAAAGCGTAATCCCATCCGGAGTGTCATCATGCACTTGCGTCACACATGAGGGGGCAAGCACGATCCTGCAGATATATAACCTACTCAGGCTTATGTGGCAACCAAGTTGCAGTCCAGAACGGTAAGTCGGATCAGGGCTTGCAATAAGGATTTCTCTGGCTGATTACGGTTTACCGACATTTTTTCGTTCGAAAAAACTCATGATACAACTGTCAACCGACATGCAAGGGATGCCACTTTTATAGAAGCTACGCTAGGTAGTCGGTTCAGTGCCAGCTTCTTTGGAGCAACTCACCTAGATAGAATCAGTTCCTACATTGTAGCATGTGCCCATGTCAGGCCGCGCCGGCAGCTTGATAGATTGAAACTTACATAGGGCTGGTGCTCCAATAACAGACAGAGCCGGATGAGGTATACAGTATGCTCATGAGAGCCTTTATTGCTAAACAAATACATGTTTGGGTATCTGTTCTATAGATTCCACCAGGTCTCTGTTGGATATATCCTTACATACAGGATCCACAAGCTGGGTCTTCAAATAAGAATTTAGGATGCATGTATCTTTCTCGGGTACACTTGATTCCACTGCCCGTGGATTATTTTCATAAAGTGCGTAACTCGGCCTACCCTGCAAGTGGCTTCCATCAGTTGCCTTAATGAGCACATTATTCCGCTGACATGATGCGGAAGAGTTCTAACTTTCGAGTAAGTGCACTACTCGCTGAGAGACTAGTAAATATACTTTTCCCATGCTGACATGATCGCGAGAGAGAGTCTAACTTCTGTGAGTGGCGCCATCGAAACAGATTCATATTAACCTCCTTTTTCCACGCTACATCATGAGCTTAAGTGTCCTACTATACGAGTAGTATCCTACTCTTGGCAAGACTTATTAAACCCTTCCGACTGACATGAAAGGTCGAAGATCCTTCTAACGAGTAGTTTCCCTACATTCGTGTCAGTATTATGATTATATTCCGGTTGATCTATGATAGCCAAGAGTCTTCATATAACTCAGTATAATCTACTCGGGAAAGACTTCCAGGTAAGATCATTGACATATGTTCAAATTTGTCTTCACAAATTATAGCACAAGTCGACGCGGCTATCACTATAATTGCATCCTATTTCAATCGCACAACTAGTTCCAATCCTGATCTATCTATTCATGGATGCCCTTATAGCTGTGTGCTCTAGCGAAATGAGGAGCAGCGTACGGGGTATAGAAGCACTCGGTACAAATTAGAGTATCTCGGGAGCATATGCACTCTGGAAGTACTTCACCGTGGGAGGATTAGCACGTTCTATCGGCATAGTCAGCTGGTATTAACTCATCTGATGCAAGGTCTTCACAGCTGTTGCTGTACTCCAGCTGGGCATGCACTTGGGGCCTCGGGTACCGATCATGACAGCGCATATGGGTCCACTCAGTGATCGAGGATTGGGTCTCTAGCTTGTAATTAGAGATAAGTAGCTAGATTCGGCAGACTTGCCCTTGTATATTGAAAGTGAATTGTTGACGCCGATAGATCGCCGCGGGACCGTGGTTCGGCGTCTGGGTGACAGGGCGAAGGCCTGGGAGATTTGCTTCACTCTAGTGCAGGTCCTAAAGTTTGACGTTCGTAGGCGTGCCAGTCATTTTGACCCCTGTAATTGACAAGGAGGACATGTTAGATGAATGAGCCAATCGGTCTGGAATCGCCGATCTAGACTCGTTTCATCAGCCGATTGGCCGATTGCGCACTGTAGCACTTATCCATCGGCTTAAGGCAAGATGATGGCAAGAGCAATAACAATAATAATAAACACAAATATCGTGCTAGCCGATCGTTGAAGGGATACTCAAACCGGCTATAAACTTGATAAAATAAGCAAGTATAGTGGTCATAAAAATAAATCAATAAATCCTAGCTGATCATAAGTCTAAGTGTTCACTGGTGTTGCCTGAAGATATGCCTGTGCCCGAGCCCTTGCTTAAATCGGCTCCCGGGAATCTTCCGTTCCGCTGTCAC
>RYFJ01001405.1:0-218393 GCA_003991445.1 Oryza meyeriana var. granulata
AACTCATGGGCATCAGTCGCAAGAAGAAAACCGGCGCCAAAGCAGTCGGGAGGCGACCTACCCGGCCACAAACGAGGTGATGCACATATGTAAGACTGGAGGACTCCTGTTGTCAAATTTCTCCTGGAGATGAACTCCAGAAGATCGCAGTCAAGCTGAGCAGATCAAGTGTCGAAGCAAAGCTTCTACTAGTCGGAGAAGACCAGCACGAGGAGGCGATCCGGTGTCCTCATGCGTTGCGTCACACCGAGGAGGGCAAGCAGATTCTGCAATTGATTCACTCGGTGTATGTGGGCAACCATGCAGCATCCAAGACGTTTAGTCGGAAAGGCTTACCGGCAAGGATTTTTCTGCCCCAAGCAGTAACAGACGCCAAGGACATGTTCGCAGTGCGAGGGTTGCCAGTTCTTACGCAAGCAAAACAAATTCCAGCCCAGGAACTCCAAACTATCCTATTTCCTAGCTTTGCAGTATGGGGCGACATGGTCGGCTTTCAAGAAAGTGCCAGGAGGGTTTACACATCTATTCGCGGCGGTGGATAAATTCACCACAAGTGGATTGAGGCTAACCGTTGCAACAATTCAACGGCCGAGCAAAGGACTTCATCATGGAGTATACTATACCGTTTCGGGGTCCTAACAACCGTCACGACAACGGTATACTCAGTTCACGGGCGGCGTATTCCAAGACTTCTGCGAAGATTTCGGTACAAAGATCTGCTACGCACTGTGGCAACCACCGCGGAGCAAACGGAAGTTGAACGAGCCAACGGTATGGTCTTACAAGGCATCAAAGGCAGAATATTTCACTGACTACAACATAAGCGGGCGGTGGCCGTCTGTTTGTGGTCTCTCAGAACCACGGTTAGTCGGGGCAACAAAGCACTCCCCTTTCTTCCTGGTCTAACGGTGCCGAGGCATTTGCCCCTCGTTTGCTATCAACAGAGTTACAGTTCGGCTCTCCGCAAGCCCGGGCTTACTCAGAAGATGACTCAAATAACAACCGACTGGTCAAGCTAGATCAGTTGGAAGAAGCAAGGGACACCGCAACAATCCAGTCAGCAAGGTATCTTCAAGGCCAGGGTGCGTCGCTACAGACAACCGCATGTCGTGGCCGCCTTTTTGGTCGGGGATCTCGTTCTGAGGAAAATACAAACCACCAAAGACAGCACAAATTATCTCAATCTGGGAAGGGCCGTTATTATAGCCGAGGTCACGCGGCCAGGCGCCTACCGACTGAAGACCGAAGACGGTGTCCTCATCAACAACTCATGGAACATAGAACAACTACGTCCTTTCTATACCTGAGTTTTATACTTTTTCATGTGTACAGTTTCTCTGACTCACTACGCCGCTTGCATCAACCGAGTAGTGAGTCAGGGGCTGCATGTATATACGTGCTGTCAATAATATACGAGCTTATCCTACTCAGTCACGAAGCTTTACTACAACTATCGCGTTTGCCCGAGTCTAGCTTCCTACTTTGAACAATTTTATTAAGTTCTGACAATAACTTAGCACAGACCACACGGTCAAGTAAAGCTAATGACGACTGAGTACATAAGCTTGGGGGCGTCGTCCATATATTTACACATGTTTTCCACAAAAGTTTATACATACCGACTACATAATATGTTGCCCTTACAAACCTAGGTCGCGGGTAATTATCTCAGTAATTGGCTTCACCCAGGCAATTAGCTCCAGCGCCTCCTCGGGCATCGTCTCCTCGGCAAACCCCTCCCCAATGGCTTCAAGGTCTGCCCTCGGGTAGATGGATTTGGTCATCGCCAGGGTTTGGGCCATGCCGGCAACAACATGCTCATCCGAGTACTTCTTCAAGGCACTCGGTGCATTCTCAAGACGCGCCTCTATTTGGGGGATCCTGCTGCAACTGGTTCCCATAGGGCTGGGATCTATGAGGTCAAGGAGCCCTTTCACGAACCCGACGAGGGCTTCCCATGACTCCCTGATGACTCTTATCTCCTCTGTGTAAAACCGATACTGGGCCTGGACATTGACTCTCATATCTGTCCGGGTCCACCGGCGAGTAAAACTTGTTAGACTCAGTGGCTGACGAAATGACTAATGGATTGGCTAAGATCACGGTCAGGTTGAGGACTTACTTTCATAGTCGGCCTCCCACCCGGCCACGGTCTTCTCCAGTTCAGCTTTTTCCTTACCGAGCTTGACGATGGCCTCTTTCAACTCAGCCTTCTCCCGATCAAGCTTGGCGTTGGCCTTTGTTAGGTCAGCCTTGACCTTCTCAAGCTTGGCCCTGGCTCCTTCGGCCTCCTTCGGCTGGAATTCCCTCTCTGTTCGGGTCTTCAACTCTGCTTCGAGGGCTGCAATTAGCCAAGAGCTCAACCGTGCAATCATGACATAACTGGGCAGTTGGGAACAATGCAGCTGGATGAATACGTCGATGGTTCAGTCGGGAAGGCGCATTCGGGGAATTTACCTCTGATCTTTCTGGCTAGGGCCCAAGTCTCCTCCCTGAGCTGGTCGGCGCCACTCTTCAGCCAGGCTTCCCTCCCCGCGTGATGCTCCTCCATCTCGGCCTTCAATGCTCGGAGCTGCTCCAATTCTGTGAGGTGGGCAGCCATTTCGACCAGGATCTTTGTCATCGCCTCATTGTGGTTGACAAGCTTCTGCTCAGGATAAAAAACAAATCAAGGATGGAGTCACACGTCAAAACGAGAAGATCAACACGACTCTGCCACAAGAATCATACCCCGACTCCCTGTGACCCGCTGATAGCGGCGTGAAGCAAGCTTTCGCGTTCCCTTCTTGCGGCAACTTCATCAAGCTTGAAGCTCTTCGCGGTCCCGTCGGGTGCCGTCCAGGTGAATGTCTGGGGCATCCTACG
Source organism: Oryza meyeriana var. granulata (assembly GCA_003991445.1). Classification (NCBI taxonomy): domain Eukaryota; kingdom Viridiplantae; phylum Streptophyta; class Magnoliopsida; order Poales; family Poaceae; genus Oryza; species Oryza meyeriana. Next base: position 2,866 of record RYFJ01001405.1, read on the forward strand.
CGGAGGAGCTTCAATCCGAGGCAGGTTCGGGATCTCTGGTGGCGGCGACTATCACAACCCTAGATTTAATTTCAGGTAATTAGTGTTATGCCCTTCCGTCGTTAGAGTGCACAACTTAAATTTTTGCATTGTAACTTCTTGCAGGATTAAGTTTGCAACATTTAAACCCTCAATAATTGAATCCTAAATCGGCAAAAACAAAACACTACTAAAAAGTGCATCAAATCGAACAGAAGTGTATATGGGAGATAATTTATTCAAATATTAGTTTATTTATCATGAATTAATATAATTTTTCCAGAATTTATTTCATTAGTTTAGACCCCTTAAAAATTCAAACAAGTTTCAGCCTGGGTCCTTTTTGTTGAATTTCTGTGAGCAAACCATTTCGAATTTTTGTGTGAAACCTTCAAAAATGGAACCTAGGTAGTCTGGACTAGCTACACAAAAAAAATCACCACATTTTTAACACCAATTTTGCTTGGTCAATTTGATTTTTTAAAGTGAAGGGGGGAAATAAATCTGTAAAACCCTGGAAAACACTGAAACCGTTCTGTACGTGAGAGTTTACCCATCTTCCTGATGTTCCCACAGACCATCACGCCCTGGACCCACCTGGCAGTGACCCTAGCTCGCCCAGCACCTTGTCCTTTGGCCATGAGGAGGGAGCGCTCCAGATCGGCCTCAAAAGGGCAAACGACGCGTGTATCATTCATGTTTGCGTGTCTTTCTCCTACAGCTCACCTCTGCCTCTCCCACCTGTGTCGTCTGCTGCTCCACTCCATCCCAGAGCCAAGAAACCAAGCAGAGAGAGAGAGGGCTCCTTCAGCCCTCTTCTCCTTCTTGCTGCCGAGCTGCTGCTGCTGCCGTGTGCTGCTGCTGTTGCTGCTGCTGCTGAAGCTGCTGCTGTCTGTGCTGCCGGCCGTGGAGAAGAAGGCATCGCCGACGCTCAGCCATCCGTCAATCGCCAGGAACGCCGCCTCGCCATCGGCACTCGGGAGCCCGTCCAGTGCGCGGCCGCGCGCAGCCGTGGCCGTCTCGCCAGCGTTCCGGCCACCTCGGAGCTTCCCTAGCAGAGCAGCTACGCCACCAGTGCCGCCTCCCTTCCAGCTTTAAAATGCCCCAAGAACTACCTAGATCGGTTAACCAAGGAGGGAGATCGACGTCGTCTTCTCCGACTCCGACCGAGCGCCTCCACCGTCGATTCCCGTTCACCCGGTGAGTCATCCATCGATCCCTTGCAGTGATAGCATCCTAGGGTGATACTCAACCTCCTGCATGTGTTGTCTCCACCGTGCATGCAGCAAATCGAGCCAACCACGGTGAAGCCGAAGCTTGGCCATCGCCGTTGCCACCGCCTGTAGCCGCCAGAGCTCATGGGATCCCATCTGCCTTGTCTAGAGCCACGGTAAGCTTCCTGGGAGTCTCAGCGTAGTCCTTCGAGCTTTTTTTTCGAAGGTTTCTAGCCGTTTGCTTACATGCATGTGCATCCGAGCCTGGCCGGCGCTTATTCTCATCGCCGGTGAGCTACAGTTCACCTCCAGGCGTGCCACTGCCACCATTAGGTGCGCAAGGGAGTCCTCTTCTTTTTCTCTTTTGGCCGCAACTTCAACCGAGCCGTTGTTCGCCGCCGGTGCCGGTGAACAGAGCCGGCGGCCCAGCCAGCCTGCGCCTCTGCCCTGCTCTGTCTCACTGATGTGTGGGCCGGGCTGAGGAAAAATGAGAAAAGAGAAGATGAACTGAACGATTTTTCTAACAGAAAACTAATCGAACTTTGAAAATCCATAACTATTTCATTTTAACTCCTTTTTGAGTGAACCAAATTTTGTTGGATTTAGTCAAACATGCACTTTATTTCTGTAAATTAAAAAGTAGCACACACAGTAGAGAAATGAGCCCTAAATTTACATTACTTATATATATGTTATTTATTGCATGCATTATGTATAAAATTGATAAATTTGTTCTAATTTCAAATATTCTCAAACCCAGAATCAGTAGTCTCCTCTTGGCATGTTTGGCACTTCTGTAAAGTATTATAACACTTTTATATACTAAAATGGATTCCAATAATCACTAATGTATAGGGACTTCAAAAATCTATTATCAATTGATTATAAATCCAAATTGAGTAAACTCAATTTTGTTAGAACCAGTAGGTTATGCTCTTTTATATAGAAATACTTGCCTTCTTGAAATCTTAATAGAAAATGTCAGTTAAATATAATAACTTAAGGTTACAATATAAATAATTACAAAACTGCCTTTTTCAGCCTTCCTATCTTGTTATTTTTTTTGTATCTCCCAATCCAGAGATGCAAATGACTTGGTTCTTCCTCCTAAAATCTTGTTAGGACATGCCCTACTTACTGTATTTATCTCAGCATTTATTGATCATTTTTGCATAGACATATTTAATTGCGTCTTATTTGCATATTCGCTTTTTATCGATAGATTGGGAGGTTTCGGAGTACGAGGAAACTAATCCAGAGGTTGAGTGTGAACCTTCTCTGCAGCAAGGCAAGCATCTATGCAAGCATTTAAGCATATTGAACCTATATTTTCCATAAATTGATTTGTTTGCGAAGGAAATATCTATATGCATGTTTCGGTCTTTTTAAATGGGAAAACGGGTAGAGTCAATATTACCCAATTGAATGCATTTCCGTTCCATGATTGTTGATTCCATATTTATACCTTGTCACCCCGGGTTAAGGACTTTGGGATACTTTTATTTTATCGAATGCTTAGCCATGCTTATTTCTAGACTTAGAAAAATCCGATAGATGGAGCTATCGGTTCAAAACTAGTTAATGCGAATGGATGGGTTAAAATCTACAAAGAATAACTTTTGATTAATAATTGAGAATATGTTTGGCTTGGACGGATGATAGGGCGATGACGGGATGGTGTTTCCCCGATGCATGTAACTCCGTCTGGGTCATTAAGGACCGAACATGTTGACGTCTATTCAAGCACCCTACGTACTTCCACATGTCGGGCATGGGACGGCTTAACTAAGTAGCACGGGAGGCTGTGGCCATCTAGGCCCGTTCGTCAGTCGTGAGGAAGGGTATTCCTTTGGAGGACCTCGAGCGCGCCTGGTTAGGGATGGAGGTGCCTCCCGCGACGGTGAGCCCGCCTTAGTCACCCTGTGTGTGGGACTAAGTTGTCAGGGGCCCAGACGTGGTTTAGGTGGTTGGGGCTAAGCGTGGGAAAGGTTTTGTTGTGACCTCTAGTCCGCACTCAATGTGTAGAGTGTGGGTACCGACGGGTACGGATCAAACTAGAGTGTAGCCGTTTGGCTTCTATCACATTGTGTGGGTAAAGATGTACACCTCTGATCAGAGTAAGAACTATTCGAATAGCCATGTCCACGGTCATAGGACGACCGCTTGATGTGTTAGTTACTCATGTTAGCATCAAATTTGGGATATGTAGTTATGGGAATTATGTTGTTATATCATGACTTAGGACAGTCATGAATGGATGGGTTTATATAAAAGGTTTTGATGATAAATATGACTTGGTTTTAGTCATGGATAATGGTATGCTTGTGTAGCATAATTGTTTGGGCAATGGTGGCCCATGGATGATGGTTTGAGCATGGTTTGTGCTCATTTTTACTTCTATTTCAGAACTATAAGCTTGCTGTCCTAAATTTTCAGTTTGAGCTATTTCGCAAATGCTTATGTTTTAAATGTATTACTTGCTCAATAAAATCAGCTTTATGCAAAATCAGATCAACTTAGCCATACTCCTTGATGTAGAGGCTAGCATCTCTCCTTTGTATTATTATTATTGTATAAGCCTTCTAAGTACTTGTCGTACTCACGCTGCATCTTTCAGGTGAGGACAACGACGACACTGATGTGATCTACTATTATCCCGCTGAGGGTGGCGAGGATAATGTGTAGTTGAAGTTAAGTTCTACCCCAGTCGGTTGCCTTGTGGGATGGTTATGGCACCACTGGTTTTACCTTTTATGTTTATATTTTCCACTGCTATCTTTTGTGCTGCTCTGTGATGAATTAGGGTGTGTAAACCCTCTATGTAATATTTATAACCCTGCTGCTCGTTTATCCATATTTAGAGTACTTGTGATGTTTATCGATTGCTTGTGATGAAAGTGTGAGGCTAGTCGCTTTCCTGGGGACTAGCTGAACATGAGTATGGGTTGTGTATAATTGAGATGGTTAGGGGATAGCTATTGTGGTTCGAGTCCTCTGGGGTACGTATCGTGTTTGGTCGCCACCATCGAGTGGTCTGACGGGCATATGACGGGGAGAACTGGCAAGCTATCCTTATGATTATCTCTTTTGTACACTTCTCGGCATTTTGGATTGTATTATGAATGGGTAAATATTATGGCAAGGCTGCGATGAGGATGGATGGTTATTGCACTTAATTGGTTTTTATTCGAGATCCCATCCATCTAGATATTTCGCGTTGTCATAGTAATTACTCTTCACAATGCACTTTCGAGGTGCCCACAGTGACGACGATGACCACGACGGTGATGGGGTCCCGGCCCCCATGCCGCCGTCCCCCGCGGCCTCGAGGACTGGCTCAGGGGCTCCGACAGCGGCCTCCGCGACAAGCAACGATTCAGGGGCTGGGGCCTCAACCTCAGCAACTGCCTCTTGGTCGGGTGGCAACGGCGACCATGCAGTCGGGACCACCTCAGTCTCCGCGATTGGGTTGGCCACCAGCTCAGCAGGTATGTTTGCGGCTGCCGGCTTGGCTGGGCCAGGCTCTTCAAGGGGAGCGGTCAGATCGATCTCCTTGAGATCGATGTCGGCTCGCTTCCTGCATGACGAAGCAAGACATCAAAACACTACTGCAACACGCAAGAATTCCAGAAGATCCGGAACAGCATACCTCTTGGAGAACTTCAGTTTCCTGCCGGGCGACCCGGGTCCTTGCGGAGCGCTACCTCCGGTTGTTAGCCCGGCCGGTGAATTGGTCAGCACCATGGTCGGCGGCGGCATATTAGCTCGAGTCGGCCCCGGTTCTAGTGTGGCTGGCTTGGGCACCTCCGTCCTTGGTGGTGTCTACTCTGGCCGGCCCCTCGGCGGTGCTGTTGCCGGACTCGGCAAAGTTGGGCTCAAACCCACAGGTCTCAACCTGGGACTTGATCGCCTGGGCGCCGCGGCGACGGTGTCCTTTATCTTCAGGCTTCCTGCCACAGCGCATGGCGTCATGGCCCCCTCGCCCCAATACAGAATGGGCTTCTTCCCCGCTCTCTTGGAGTCGGGCTAGGTAGCAGAGGGGATCCTCGGCCTTTTCTTCGATGCAACGGCCAACAATGGGCGGGAGTCTTCATCGAACTCTTCGTGCCACTACAAATGAGTCAACAAAATATATCATGCAGTGTTGAACAATCACAGTTCCACAGGCATTTATCACAGAAGAATATTAAAGGTTACCTTGGTCCGGGGCTGAATGAAGCTATAGGCCACGACCTGGCGATTATCGTCTTCGGTCGCGGTCACCCCCTCGAAGAAATAACCGAACAGGGTCTCGGTCACTACGCGCTTGCTGGCTGACTCGTTGCTTACTCGGTCAGGATCATTTTTGCCCTTAAAGGCCCAGCCAAATGCGCTCCTTAGCTTCAGCGGCTGGATGCACCAAGTCAGGAAGCGACGAGCCACCCAAGGTCCTGTCAGGCCAGCCTTCTTGAGGTCATCTAACTTCACCAACAATTGATGTGCCTGGCCCATCTCCTCAAAGGATGGCTCTGCTGACCAATTTGGTGAAACCACGGGCGACAAGCCGGTAAATGGGCGCAAGGAGGGAGCCAGATCTGCGCAATAGAACCATTCCTTGTGCCAGCCTTTCAGAGAAGATTTCAAGGGGAGATCAAGATATGTCTTGTTCCCATCGCTCCTCAGCTGGAGACCAGCCCCCCAATCACACTAATAATATTCTTGGAGGGTTGGGGTTTGATGTGGAACAGATGTTGGAAGAGAATAAAATGGGGTTCAACTGCTCGAGAGTAACAAATATGGAGATCTGAAGAATCGAGTTGGGGTTCAAATGCACCAACTCTAGCCCGTAGAAGTCAAGGACGCGGCGGAAGAAATCGGAAGATGGAAGGCACAAGCCCCGATCGAAAAAAGAAGCGAAAACTACTGTTTCACCAGGTTGGGGATTTGGGACCAACTCACCCTTAGCCGGCCGCCAGCGAATCACCTCTTGGCTGGGCAACTTCAGTTGACTCTCCAGCAGCTTCAGCTTCACCGAGCCACAATCTGAAATCGGCCAAGCACTCTCCGGCGCATCCGCAAGATCCGAAGCTTTCGGCATGGCTCGAAGCGGCAAGATTTGGGGAAAAACGAATCGGGGGCTTGGAACGGACGAAGAGGATTGGGATCACCCAAGTTCGGGTGGGGAACAGCAGCAGCTAACCCTAGCCGGGCGGGAAGCGAAAAGTTGGGCACGAAGGTGGAAGACGAAGCGATTGGCTGATTTGGGGAAGATGAAGGAATCTTTTTCTCTCTCTCTGCTTTTATAGAGCCAATGCCGACTAGATGGGCTTGGGCCTACACAGTCAGCACTGGGCCATCAAGATATGAATTCCTACAGTAGCATGCTCCATGTGGGCTGCCCGCAGGCTGAGTTGAAATTATAGCGCTGGTGCTACTAACAGGAGCTGATGAGGTAAATAGATATGCTTCATGAGAGCCTTATTGCTAAACATATATGTTTGGGTATCTGTTTTATCCACCAAGTCTCGAGGATATATCCTTACAAGGATCACAAGCTGGTCTTCATTAAAATTGGGGATGCAGGTATCTCTCTCGAGTACACCTGACCATGCTGTGGATTTATTTTCATGCAGTGGTACTCGGCCTACATGCGTGGCCACTAGTTGCCATGAGCAACGTTATTCCAGCCAACATGACGCTGAAGAGTCTAACTTTCGAGTAGTGCACTACTCGGGAGAGACTATAAATATCTTTTCCCGCTGACATAATGCGGAGGAGTCTAACTTCTGAGTGGGACGCCACTCGGAAAAGACTATAAACCCCCTTTTCCAACTAACATGACGCTAAAGAGTCCCATATACGAGTAGCATCCTACTCGGCAAGACTATAAACACATATTCCGACTGACATGAAGTCGAAGAGTCCTACATACGAGTAGTTCCCTACTCGGCAAGACTATAAAGTTTATTCCGGTTGACATGATACCGAAGAGTCTCATATACCAGTAGTAATCTACTCGGGAAAGACTTCCAGGTTAAAGCTCTTTGACTTTATGTTTAATTGTCTTCGCAATTAAGCACAAAGTCGGGGGCTACACCTAATAGGTGCGCCTATTCGGCGCACACTATTCATATATCTCCATGAAGCCCTTCACAGCCTCGTTGCCAGCTGACATGAAGCAGGACTCGGGAAGAAGACTTACTCGGACAAAGAGTACTCGGGAGCATCGCACTCAGGCAATCTTCACCGTGGAGGACGAGCACTCGGCATCAGCTGTGACTCAACTATGAAGGTCTCAGGGGCTACTGTGGAGGCCATGGGCCCTGGGTACCTCATTACCAGTATATGGGCCACTCGGATAGAGGATGGGCGAAACCATGTAATTAGAGATAAGATAGCACCCGGCAGGCTTTGCCTTGTATAATAAGGAAACATAGTCTTAGTCGGATAGGTTTCTATCTCTAAGAAGGAAATCCCTTGGCCGTATCCGGCTAGGATCCTTATCATGTACCCCTCTCCCCTAGTATATAAAGGGAGGCAGGGCGCCCCATGAGGGCACGGAAGATCATTGATCACAAACCACCTCAGAGGAATAACACCTCAACTGGATGTAGGGTATTACCTCATATCGAGGGCCTGAACCAGTATAAATCTTCTCTGTGTTCCTCTGCAATCCACCGAATTCACCTTCGCCGAGTAGCCCTATAGTTTTATTGCCGGTGCAAAGCATCGACAAGGTGACTGAGGTCAGTCAGTTCCCCACTAGGAATGAGGAGGTGTCAGATCCAGACTTCGGCATGACGGACCGCTAGAAGAAGGAGAAGATGTTTTGGAGTGGGGGAGTTGGTGCGGATGCGAAAGAGCTTACAGATCTGCAGTGGATTGCTCGATGGCGAGGAAACCCTAGGTTTGTGGGAGGCAGAGATCGTGAAGATTGGACACGGATTTCTGAGAGCTAAAGCGATTTGGCGATTTGCGGAAGAAAGGGAAATATTTTTTCTCTCCCTAATACTTAAAGGGTTGCACTGGGTGTCGATGTTTTCTTTTGGCAATATTGATTGTAGGGATACTTGTTGGATCAAAACTCGATGGACTTTGAAAGACAAAATGATTTATAGTGGTTCAGGCCCTCAGGGAGAGGTAATACCCTACTTCCAGTTGTGATGTATTGCTTTCACTGTATTCTCTGGCGAGATTGGTTGCGGTGTGTGTTCTGCCCCAGGCGGCTCCTTGCCTCACCCTATGTACCGAGGAGGCAAGGTTACAAGGTAGGAATCCCAGTCGGATTCGACCAAGGTATTTCCTTCTGAGAACATAGAGTAACCGGCTAGGACTATATCCCTTTCCTTGTCATGCAAGGTTACATGAAGACGAGTTCTATTATATCCCTAATTACATGGGCCAGCCTGTCCTCTATCCGAGTGGTCGTATTGCCTTCCTTGAGGTACCCGGGGCCCATAGGCTCTACAGTAGCCTCTAAGACCTTCAAAGTTGAGTCATAGCTGACGCCGAGTGCTCATCCTCCATGGTGATGAACTCCCGAGTGCAATGCTCCTGAGTACTCTTTATCCGAGTGCTTCTTCTCCTGATTCCTGCTTCATGTCAGCTGGCAACGAGGCTATGAAGGGCTTCATGGAAAATATCAATAGTGTGCACCAAATAGGCGCACCTACTAGATGTAGCCCCCCAACTTTGTGCTTAATTGAGAAACAATTAAACATAAAATCAAAGATCTTTAACCTTTAAGTCTTTCTCGGGTGATATATTTCTCAGAAATTGGACTCTTTAGTGTTACACTGGCTGAAAAAATTTTGCTCAAGGCAATTTGGCTAAGCAAGTAAGCCGAGTACATGCATCCCTAATTTTAATGGAGACCAGCTGTCGATCCTTATAAGGACATATCCTCCATACCTATTTAATAATATAGATTTTTGAACACACATGTCCAGCAAATAGGCTTTGCGTGAAGTATATCTGCTTATTTTAATCGACTCCTATAAAACAACGTCCAGATCATGATTTTAACACAACTGGCTATCGGCCTAATAGGACATGCTATTTAGGAACTTATATCTTATGGCCCACTACTGAGCAAGCTAGCCCAAGCCAACCACCCAGCGCAGCCCTTTAAGTATTGGGGAGAGAGAGAGAAAAGATTCCCCTTTCTTCCCCAAATCGCCAAATCTCTTCGTTTTCCATATCCATGCGCAAATCTCTCATGCTCTCCATCCCCAAACTCGAGCTTCCCTCCACAGATCTGCAAAATCCTCCCTTTAGACACTTTCCCCTCTCTTTCTTGGCTCTAATCATGCTAAGGTCACCGTCCGACACTCGTCATGTCGTAGCAAGAACCTGTGGAGGCCATGGGCCTCAGGTACCACATGAGAAGCATTTGGGCCACTTGGATAGAGGATGGGCCTAACCTTGTAATTAGGGATACAATAGGACTCGACATACATTACTTTGCACGACAAGGAAAGGATATAGTCCTAGTTGGGCATGTTGTATTCCTAGAAGGAAATCCTTTAGTCAGAGTCCGACTGGGATTCCTACTCTGTAACCCTGTCCCCCGGTATATAAGGGGAGGCAGGGCGCCCCCTGAGGGCAGAAGAATCACTAGAAGCATACAATCTCACCAGAGAAACCTCAAAGGCAATACACCAGAACTAGACATAGGGTATTACCTCATCTCGTGGTCCTGAACCAGTATAAATTGTTATGTGTTCCTTTGCAGTCCATCAAGTTTAGGTCTCACGAGTAGCCTCATATAATTATTGCCGATACAAAATATCGACAGAACCTGGCCAACATCGACCCCGTGCTTATCTAAGCTGACGCATCTAGAGAGGAACAAGTGCCTCCAAGCGAGAGAATTCATCAACTGGCACCCAACTAAAGGTGAAACAATCCCTACCCCTGACTCCCACGAGCTTGTGGTTTTCGAGTCTTTCTTTGATAGGGGTTTTGCTCTTCTCACCTCCGACTTCCTTTAGGGGCATCTTGATTTTTACCAGATTGAGCTTGTCCATCTCAACCCTAACTCCATCCTTTAAATCTCCATTTTTGTAACTCTTTATGAGGCTTTCCTGGGGATTGATCCCCATTTCAACCTTTTCCGCTACTTCTTCCACATCAAGCCCTAGCCATCCAAGTCCAACCCACAAGTCATATGGGGAGTTGGGCTTCAGCTTCAAAACGAGATGAAGAAGGTTTATCTTCACCTCCCCCTAAAGACCTCCTTGGAATGGTGGCATCAGGAGTGGTTTTACTGTTCAAATCCAGAACCCTCCCTGCCATCTTTTGTTGGGAATTCTCCCAAGGTCTCGGAGTGCTGGTCGACTCTCCCCTCAGAGGCCGAAATGGTGCAGGTGCGGCAGCTCGTGGAGAAGATTGAAGTTCTGAACAAAAAAGGTTTGACCGGGCCTTGGGTCACCTGGACATTCCAGAACCAGCGCACGCAACCCCTGAAAGTGAGAATCCACCCTAAGTATGAACACCAGGGGAAGAGTGATCCAACCCGGGAGTGCACCGACCTCGACATCAAGGACACGGTAACAGATACTCTACGGCGCTACTTTGTCAATGGCTTAGTAGATACTCTGGACGACGAGATGTGATGAGGATATCACTAGCTCGGATATGACCCTAGCTACCTTATGTATTCATCAACCAAAGGTGCATGCTTTCTACGTAAGATTTATGCATTATATATTTGAACAGCCGTTACTGCACCATGAGTTTTGTGTGTTCTTGTTTGCAGAGATACTTGCTTGGGTGAAGGGAAAGAGACCGAGTGCAAGGAATATATGGATGATCAAAGAAGTTGATTGGGGACCAAACCAAGACCTTACCCAAGTCTACTCCTACATCACCACGTCACTTTTTGGTCCATAGAAGGCAAGAGATGAAGTTCTACACGTTTTGGATTCGGATTCAGGCCTCCTAACAGCATCAACTTCAAATGGACCTAGCCGCTGATCCAGAAGGACTCTCAGGGTCCATGAGGACTTGTTGGAAAGCTTATGGAGTCTAATTTCATATGGTTTTGGTACCATGTAAAAATTCCTTCCGAGCTGTCTGGAATCGTCGAAACAAGACATGTACCTCTTCCAGTCCGAGTCTGTTTTGGATCTTGGGCCTTGTATTTGTGTCATGGGCTAAACCCATGAGGAGTGCGCCCCTCATAGGGCAAATCCTAACCCTAGGATGTCCTAACTCATATATATTTAGGAGCCGCCACCGTTTAGAGGTGGGTTTTGCTTAGATTAATCTGTCTCTGAATAGTTCGCCGTTTATCAGTTTGTGAGACCCCAACTTCGAGAGTATAATCGTTCATCTGCAAGTTGAGTTGCAATCTTCCTTGTTCTTGCTTGTGTTCTTCGATTCACATGTAGGGATTAGCCTTCGTGGCGAGGTCAATCGGGCAGCGCACGGTTGATAACGAGAGGAGATGTGGTGCTGCGATTGTAGGGTTCGGGTCTTGGTGATCAGAAGCCGGATCGTCAGTGTCAATTCTCAACCAAATCGAGAGTTATCCTTACCTAACAGAAGATCGGGCACCCCGTTGCCATCAAGATGTGTCCCAAGCCCTACTACTTGAGTAGGCCAAGGCCGATGGTAAGCTCTTGATATCTGGCTATTTTGATACTTGCTTGTGATGATTGTTGTGAAACTGAATTGTATGAAATTGTCTTCATATGCATTGTTTGTAGGAAAACACCGACTTTGTGTCAAATCCTCCCAGCTCATCGACTGGGGGATCAAGAAAACAGCCAGCTAGCCCATCGGCCGACCAACCCAACTCTAAGCGAGCTAGGGAGCAACCCATGCAGGATCAGGCCAAGCCTAAGAACACACTGACTAAGGCATCTGGTAGTCATAGGATCAGGGACGCTGATAGTGCAGCTCTAGTGCCTACCACAGCTCCAGTTGTAACGTCGACCACACCACCGACCCAGCCGACCGCACCGAGTGCTGAGCCGGCTAGCCCCAGCAACACTCCACCTAGTGCCAAACCTCAAGGCCCGACACTAGGCAGCACAACCTCCCAGAGGAAGCCTTCGGGCTACTTGCCGACTAACTCCTCCCCGTGACACACAGGGGTGGAGGTTTAAGACTTTCAAGAGGGATGTGGTCTTCTGTCTTCAAAAAACTTGAAGTGATTTGCAATGTCCTTATTGCTCTATGAATTTTTAGGAAGCCAAGTGACTCTGACCCCAAAGAGCCAGAGGCACCAACCCCTATTGTCGGCCTTGCTTCTACTGAGGCCGAGACAGAGAGACAACAACCCAAGCCGATTGCTACCCCAGCCCCCAAGGGTGAAGTAACACACTCAGCCAAACCAGCCTCACCCAGTCGGGAAGCCGCAAGGCTGACCGAAGATCCAATCGTCGAGCCCGCTGCAGGACCAATGCCTCCTGAAGGCGCAAGGCCAGCAACTCCCTCTCCTTCATCATCACCTTCTTCTGAAGAAGGTGACCTCCCTAGACTTGAAGCTCCACCGTGCAATCAACCTAGGGTGTTCCATTGGACTAACCCTGATGGGAGCGTGGATACGATGAAACTAGACTAGGAGGCCACTAGAAAGGTGCGGATCGAGCTCTATGAGGCCACCATTAAGGCTTAGAGGCAAGTGCAGGTAAATAGCTCGACTAATCTCGTCTCAACTTCGTTGTTGATCATATAGCTTTGTAGCCGACTGTCATGTTGACATGGTATTGTCTTGTTGCACAAAGTCATTGATAGGTTTGAGAAAATGAGTTGGGCATTTGCCAGCCTTACTCCCCAGATTGCTCAATTTACTCAGCTCCAAGCTAAGAAGAACAAGCTCGAGCATACCAGCAAGGAGAGGGAGAACTGGCTGAGGGACTCAGTGAACAATCTGTGTGATGAGCAGTGGGAGAAGATCGGGACTATCCGAGGTAAACCTTCCTACTGCCCGAGTAGCTCCTGGTATCCTCTTCAGATTACTGATCTTTAAATGTGTCTGACTGTGGTCCATGAGACTACCATTCATAATCAGTCCTTGGGGATTGATCGCCTGAAGAAAGAGCTTGAAGATCTCGAGAAGGCGAAGTCCAAGGTTGATGTCGAGTTTGCAAGTAAGTTGCTTGTCTGCTTTTGAATCATAGTTGACTGAGTAGTTGGATCCTCTCATAACCTATCTTTGGTTGACAAGCTACAAGGTCAAGGTGCAGTCACAGTTCGACTCGTTCGGCAAATAGATCAAGGCAGTTGAAGACTCGTGGAGTGCCATTGTGGACTCTGCCAAGTCTCTTCTAGATGTCATGCAGCTGGAGGAAGCCAGCACTACCTCAAGCTCGCTAGCTCATGTTCTCCAACGTTTTCAAGCTACTCCGGTGGTCTTGAAGAACTATGTCATGGAGCATGTGTGGAGGCCATGGGCCCCGTGTACCTCATCACAAGCATATGGGCCACTCGGACAGAGGATGGGCCTAGCCTTGTAATTAGAGATATGATAGAACCTGGCAAACTTTGCCTTGTACGATAAGGAATATACAGTCCTAGTCGGGTAGATTATATCTCTAAGAGGAGATCCCTTGGCTATAATCTGGCTGGGACTCCTACCTTGTACCCCTGTCCCCCAGTATATAAGGGGAGGTAGGGCGCCCCCTGAGGACATACAGAGATTCATCAGAATCATACTTCCTCAAAGGAATACACCACAACTGGACGTAGGGTATTACTTCACATCGAGGGCCTAAACCAGTATAAACTCCCCGTGTTCCTTTGCAATCCACCGAGTTTCGATCCGACGAGTAGCCCTATATTCATATTGTTGATGTAAAACATCGCAGTTGGCACGCCAGGTAGGGGCTTGGGTGAGATCTACATCTACAAGCTCGATGGATCCAGCAACCGGAGTCGACGATGGCAAATTCTCCCCCGGAGATACAATAACTTTCGGAAGCCTCGACTTCGTCGCTGACCAGATTGGCAATCTTACCTTGGCCGACGCAGACCTGATCCAACCGGCCAAGGAACAAGCCAACTCCATGCCAGTCGGCCCACAAGACGTTGCAGCCACCCTCGTCAATTTGCTACGGCGATCTACCACCTACCTGGGTCTCGGAACAACTCTCTCCTTGGCGTCCGACTCGCACTCGGCCTCGAGTTGGCCCAGGTCGGGCTAGGAAGGGGAGAGATCGTCAATCTCCCATGCAGACTCGGCAAAGCTATAGATCTACATCCCAGGTGGCAGACCCGATCCCCTATGCTTCACTTTGGACATGGCCCAGAGCCGTTCCAGATTGGATCTAGGGAGGTCAGAGTTGTCCTTACTCCGATCAACTACTTGGATTCTGACTCGCAACGACGAGCTACGCAGAGCTGGGCGAACCTCTCAGCAACAGATCCTCTAGACTAGAGTCGGCGACCACAAAGTTTTCATCATGCCTTAGTAGAACATTGTGGCCGCTGCAACCCTACTGGACACACTCCAGCTCAGGCCTGATCATCAGGCCACCCCGGCTATCGCCAAGATGAAAGCCATGATTACAGCTGCCGCATGTCAGCAGCACCAGCAGTCAGGTGATACACTTGTACCGACCAACTGGTCGGACCCTCCAGTGGCAGTCTCGTCGGCATCGGCACGATGCCGGGCGGCTGGCTCAAGTTAGCCGCACACGGAGTCATGCCAGACATCACTCAGCAACACCAACAACAACAATCGGTGGTGTCGGTTCAACCAAGACCTCCGAGTCCATCTACAACACAATCTCCGCCAAGACATTAACGCTCGGCGGCGTCAACAAGAAGGCGACGAACAACGCCTGCTGGAGGATGAGCACGAGCGTTTCTGTCTCCACCACGAATGGTTTAACCGTCACGGTCGGAGCCAGAGCCCTCACGAAGATGAAGGCGTACCAGCCTTCACCTAGGAGCTACAAGACGTCGACTAGCCATCGGGTTTTAAGCCTACGGGAATCGAGAAATACGATGGCAAGACTAACCCTGAGTCCTAGCTCACCGTATATACTCTGGCAATCTGAGCCGCCGGAGGTGATCATAAAGCCATGGCTAACTAACTCCTAGTCGCCCTAGCCGACTCAGCGAGGACATGGCTAACAGGGCTCCCAAGGCGATCAATCGGCTCCTGGGGGGACTCCGGGAACGCTTTATAGCCAACTTCCAGGGGACTTACGAGTGGCCATCTTCCGAGCACGAACTCTATTAGCTACACTAGAGGAAGAATGAGTCTCTCTGTGAGTTCATCAAAAGGTTCTCTGAGCGCAATTTGATCCCAATGATCAAAGACGAGGTCATCATCGCCGCCTTCCGCAAGGGAGTCAAGGACGCCCCCGTTCAACGCAAAATTCACTCGGAAGCCGCCAACCTCTGTCAGGGCCCTCTTCGATATGGCAAATAAATACGCCGACTCTGCTGAGGTGGTCGCAGAAGCCCTCGACGAGAAGAAAGAGTCCTGACAGAAGGACCAAAAGGCCAAAGCCGACAATGAGCCATCAATGAAGTGGCCAACATGGAGCGGACCCGGTCACGCCCCCCAAGGAACAGCGAATACCAGAAGGTTATGAACGGACATTGCCCCTTCCACCCCAAGGGCAAGCACGCGGCCAAGGATTGCTTCATGCTCAAGAAGTTTGCTTCCGAGCAGGCTTCATCATCTGGCGCCGACAAGGACAAAGACAAGCCAGATTCAAGCCCGGCCGACGATTTTCAAGACCCCCAGGCCAAGCTCAACCACATCTTCGGAGGGCTGTCTGCGTATCAGTCCAAGAGAAAGCAGAAGCTTACGGCACGTGACGTCAATGCGGTCTCTACAGCAGACGCCCCCCTGTATTTGCACTGGTCAGAGAGGTCCATCACATTCAACCGCGCAGATCATCCAGATCGGGTTTCACACCTGGGATGCTACCCACTCGTCCTGGACCTGGTTGTCAAAAATATCAAGCTGAAGAAGGTCCTCATAGATGGAGGCAGTGCGCTCAACATTCTATTTGCCAAGACTCTGGATGAGATGAAGATTCCTCATTCGAAACTGCGGCCGAGTACGGTGCCCTTCCACGGGATAATTCCCGACCTGTCTTCAACCCCCCTCGAACAGATAACCTTGCCGGTCACCTTCAGCACGCAGGATAACTTCTGCATAGAAAACATCTGCTTCGAGGTTGCCGACTTCGAGACGTGTACCACACAATACTCGGACGATCGGTGCTCGCCAAATTCATGGCGATACCACACTATACCTACATGGTGCTCAAGATGCCTAGGCCAGCCGGAGTTCTCTCCCTCTGCAGCGATGTCAAGCAAGCCTTCACCTGTGACAAGGAGAGCTGCGAGTTGGCTCAATCGCAAGAGGTGGCAGTCGGACGCAACAGCATTCGGCTAGCCATCACAACTGAAGTTGAGGATGACCAAATTCCGACGAAAAAAGCAGCAAAGTTGGGAATTTCAACGGACTCTGACATGAAGAAGATCCCCCTGGACCCTTTCGACCCCTCCAAGATTGGTCTACCCAGGACCGGACTCGACCCCAGATAGGAAGACGCGCTCGTCACCTTCCTCCAAGCCAACAAAGAAATCTTCACATGGAAACCATCCGACATGTCGGGCTTACCAAGGGATGTGATCGAGCACGCCCTCAATGTCAAGACAGACGCCAAGCCAGTCAAGCAACGGCTATGGCGGTTCGCACAAGACCGGAAAGATGCTTTTCGGGAGGAAATAACCAAGCTCCTCGCAGCTGGGTTCATCAAAGAGGTCTACCACCCGGATTGGCTGGCAAACCTAGTTCTAGTCCGGAAGAAAATGGTAAATGGTGCATGTGCGTCGACTACACGATCTAAATAAGGCGTGTCCCAAGGATCCATTTGGTCTACCGAGAATAGATCAGGTGGTGGATTCAACCGTGGGGTGCGAACTTCTTAGCTTTCTCGACTGTTACTCGAGATACCACCAAATCAACCTGAAGGAGGAAGACTGCCTAAAGACGTCTTTCATCATGCCGTTTGGCGCATATTGCTACATCACCATGCCGTTCGGTTTGAAAAATGCTAGAGCAACGTATTAACGAGCAATTCAGTGGTGTCTACACACTCAGATCGGGCACAACGTGGAGGCCTACATTGATGACGTGGTGATCAAGACCAAGTCCAAAGAAGACCTCATCGCTGACCTGGAGGAAACCTTCCAAAATCTTCGAAGATTTAAGATGAAGTTAAACCCAGAAAAGTGCGCCTTCGGTGTGCCATCCGGCAGGCTACTCGGCTTTATCGTCTCGCATCGCGGCGTCGAGGCCAACCCGGAGAAAGTCAATGCAATCATGAACATGGCACCCCCGACTAGCCAGAAGGACATCCAGAAGCTGACAGGCTGCATGGCAGCACTCAGCCGGTTTATCTCCCAACTAGGCGAACGGGGCATGCCCTTTTTCTAGTTACTGAAGAAAGCAGACAATTTCCAATGGACTCCCAAAACCCAGCAAGCCTTTAAAGACTTCAAGAAATTTCTCACATCACCACCCATGTTGGCGTCACCTGTGGGCACCCCGGAACTGCATTATGAAGAGTAACTATTACGGCAACGCGAACTATCTAGATGGATGGGGTCTCAAATAAAACCCGAATAAATGCGGTAACCATCCATCCTCATCACAGACTTGCCATAATCTTTACCCACTCACAATACAAATCCAAAAATGCCGAGAAGTGTACAAAAGAGATAATCATAAGGATAGCTTGCCAGTCCTCCCCGTCATACGCCCGTCAACCACTCGATGGTGGCGACCAAACACGATACGTACCCCAGAGGACTCGAACCACAATAGCTATCCCCCAACCATCTCAATTATACACAACTCATACTCATGTTCAGCTAGTCCCCAGGAAAGCGACTAGCCTCACACTTTCATCGCAAGCAATTGATAAACATCACAAGTACTCTAAAAATGGATAGACAAGCAGCAGAGTTACAACTATTACATAGAGGGTTCACACCCTAATTCATCACGAAGTGACACAAAAGATTTGCAGCGGAAAATAAACACAAAAGACAAGAACCAGTGGTGCCAAAACCCATGCACAGGGCAACCGACTGGGGAAAGAGCTCAACTTCAACTACACAATATCCTCGCCACCCACGGCGGGATAATAGTAGAGCACACCAATGTCGTCGTGATCCTCACCTGAAAGGATGCAACGTGAGTACGAATGGTACTCCGCAAGACTGACACAATAATAATAGTACAAAGGAAGCATGCTGGTCTCTACATCAAGGAATATGGCTATGTGAATCTGATTTTGCATAAAGCCAAGTTTGTTGAAAAAATAGCTTGAAACTATAAGCATTTTGTGAAATAACACAATCTGAAAATTTAGGACAGCAAGTATATAGTTCTGAAAAGGGAATAAAAATGAGCATAATCCCATGCTCTAACATCTACAATGGGCCACCATTGCCCAAACAATTATGCTACACAAGCATATCCTTTTTCCATGACTAAACCAAGTCATATGTAACATCAAAGCTTTTCATATAAATCCATTCATCATTTAACATCAAAAATTCCCTTGCATAGACCCATCCATCCATGACTATCCTAAGTCATGGTAACTACATAATCCCAAGTTGGATGCTAACATGACTAACTAACACATCAAGCGGTCGTCCTGTAACCGTGGACACGGCTATTCGAATAGTTCTTACTCTGATCAGAGGTGTACATCTTTACCCACACGATGTGATAGAAGCCAAACGGCTACACTCTAGTTTGATCTGTACCCGTCGGTACCCACATTCTACACATTGAGTGCGGACTAGAGGTCACAACAGAACCTTTTGCACGCTTAGCCCCAACCACCTAAACCACGTCTGGGCCCCCGACGACTTAGTCGTGCATGTGTGATGACTAAGGCGGGCTCACCGTCGTGGGAGGCAGCTCCGGCCACAGCCAGGCACGCTCGAGGTCCTCCAACGGAAATCCATCCTCACGACTGACGGACGGGCATAGATGGTCACAGCCTCCCGTGCTACTGAGTTAAGCCGTCCCACTCCCGGTGTGTGGAAGTACGTAGGGTGCTTGAATAGATGTTAACATGTTTAGTCCTTCACGACCCAGACGGAGCTACGTCCATCGGGGAAACACCATCCCTTCATCGCCCTATCATCGGTCCAAGTCAAACATATTATCAATTATTACTTAGAAGTTATTCTTGTCAGATTTTAACCCATTTATTCGCATTCAACTAGTTTTGAACCGATAGCTCCATCTATCGGATTTTGCTAAGTCTAGAATAAGCATGGCTAAGCATTCGGTAAAATAAAAGTATCCCAAAGTCCTTAATCAGTGGTGCCAAGGTATAAACATGAGATCAATAACCAAGGAATGGAAATGCCTACAATTGGGTAATATTAACTCTACCCATTTTCCCAATTTTAAATAGACTGAAGCATGCATATAGATATTGTTTTCACAAACAAATCAATTTATTGAAAACATAGGTTCAATATGCTTAGAAGCTTGCCTTGCTGCAGCGATAAGTCACACTCAAGCTTTGGGTTAATCTCCACGTACTCCGTATCCTCAGAATCTATCGATAAGAAGCAATATGCAAATAAGAAGCAATGAAATATGTCTATGCAACCTGATCAATTAATTATGAGATAAATACAGTAGGTATGGCATGTCCTAACAAGATTTTAGGAGAAAGAATCAAGTCATTTACATCCCTGGATTGGGAGATACAAAAATGACAAGGTGGAAGGGCTGAAAACGGCAAAAGCCGAAACTATAGGAAAACTCTAAGTGGAAAATAGGTGCTTGCCTTTGTCGATGCTTTGCACCGGCAATAATACTATGGGGGTACTCGGCGAACTGGAATTCGGTGGATTGCAGAGGAACACGAGGGAATTATACTGGTTCAGGCCCTCAAGGTGAGGTAATACCCTACGTCCAGTTGAGGTGTTATTCCTCTGAGGTGGATTTGTGATCAATGATCTCGGGTTGCCCTCATAGGGCGCCCTGCCTCCCTTTATATACTAGGGGACAGGGGTACATGGTAAGGATCCCAGTCGGATACGACCAAGGGATTTCCTTATTAGAGATAGAATCCTATCCGACTAAGGCTATGTTTCCTTATTGTACAAGGTACAGCCTGCCGGGTGCTATCTTATCTCTAATTACATGAACTGGCCCATCCTCTATCCGAGTGGCCCATGTGCTTGTAGTGAGGTACCCGGGGCCCATGGCTCCCACAGTAGCCCCTGAGACCTTCATAGTTGAGTCACAGCTGATGCCGAGTGCTCATCCTCCACGGTGAAGGTTACCCGAGTGCGATGCTCCCGAGTACTCTTTGTCTGAGTAAGTCTTCCCGAGTCCTGCTTCATGTCAGCTGGCAGCGAGGCTATGAAGGGCTTCATGTAAATATATGAATAGTGTGCGCCGAATAGGCGCACCTATTAGGTGTAGCCCCCGACTTTGTGCTTAATTGTGAAGACAATTAAACATAAAGTCAAAGATCTTTAACCTGGAAGTCTTTCCCGAGTAGATTACTACTGGTATATGAGACTCTTCGGTATCATGTCAACCGGAATATAATTTATAGTCTTGCCGAGTAGGAGGCTACTCGTATATAGGACTCTTCGACTTCATGTCAGTCGGAATGTGTGTTTATAGTCTTGCCGAGTAAGATACTACTCGTATATGGGACTCTTCAGCGTCATGTCAGCTGGAAAGGAAGTGTTTATAGTCTTTCCCGAGTGGCGTCCCACCCAGAAGTTAGACTCATCCGCATCATGTCAGCGGGAATGATAAATTTATAGTCTCTCCCGAGTAGTGCACTACTCGAGAGTTAGACTCTTCAGCGTCATGTCGGCTGGAGTAATGTTGCTCATGGCAACTGGTGGCCGCGCATATAGGCCGAGTACCACTGTATGAAAATAAATCCATTACGTGGTTAGGTGTACTCGAGAGAGATACCTGCATCCCCAATTTTAATGAAGACCAGCTTGTGATCCTTGTAAGGATATATCCTCGAGACCTGGTGGATAAGACAGATACCCAAACATATTTGTTTAGCAGTAAGGCTCTCATGAAGCATATCTGTTTACCTCATCGATTCCTGTGAGTAGCACCGGCGCTATTATTTCAACTCAGCCTGCGGGCGGCCCACATGGAGCATGCTACTGTAGGAACTCATATCTTGTCGGCCCAATACCAACTGTGTGGGTCTGAGTCCATCTAGTCAGTTCAGGCTATAAAAGGATGGGGAGAGAGAGAAGAGGATTCCATCGTCTTCCCAAAGCAACCAATCTCTTCATCTTCCACCTTCGCGCCTAGCTTTTCGCCTCCCGCCCGGCTAGGGTTAGCAGCAGCCGTTCCCCACCCGGACTCGGGCGATTTCAATCCTCTTCGTCTATTCCAAGCCCCCGATTTGCTTTCCCCCAAATCTCAACGCCTCCAGTCATGCCGAAGGTGACGAATCCTGCAGGTGCGCCAGGGAGTTCTTGGCCGATCTCGGATTGCGGCTCGGTGAAGCTGAGACGGCTGGAGAGCGAGCTGAAGTTGCCCAGCCAAGAAGTGATCCGTTGGCGGTCGGCGAGGGATGAGTCGAGCCCCAACCCCCGGCCTGGTGAAACGGTAGTTTTCGCCTCTTTCTTTGATCGGGGCTTGTGTCTTCCGTCGTCTGATTTCTTCCGCCGCATCCTTGATTTCTACGGGCTGGAGTTGGTGCATTTAAATCCCAACTCGATTCTTCAGATCTCCATATTCGTTACCCTTTGCGAGTGCTTTCTGGGTGTTGAGCCCCATTTCATCCTCTTCCGACATTTGTTCCATGTCAAGCCCCAGCCTTCCAAGAGTAATATCAGTGTGATTGGGGGGGCTGGTCTTCAACTAAGGAGTGATGGGAAGAAAACATATATCGATTTGCCCTTGAAATCTTCTCTGAAGGGCTGGCACAAGGAGTGGTTTTACTGCGCCAATCTGGCTCCTTCCTTGCCCCCGTTTACTGGTATGCCGCCGGCGGTGTTGCCGAGCTGGTCTTCGGAGCCAACCTTTGAAGAACTGGGCCAGGCACACATATTGCTAACGAAGATAGATGACCTCAAGAGGGCCGGCTTGACAGGGCCCTGGGTGGCTCGTCGTTTCCTGACGAGGCGCGTCCAGCCGCTGAAGCTGAGAAGTGCTTTCGGCTGGGCCTTCAGAGGTAAGCACGATCCCGACCGGGTGAGCAGCGAGACAGCGGACAAGGGGGCAGTAACCGATACCTTGTTCGGCTACTTCTCAGAAGGGGTCGTTGCCACCGAAGATGATAACTGCCGAGTTGCTGCCTATAGCTTCATCCGGCCGCGGACCAAGGTAAACTTGTACTTTCTTCTGTGGTGAACGCCTGTGGAACGATGATTGTTCAACCTTGCGTGATGGTATCTTGTCGACTTGCTTGTAGTGGCATGAGGAATTTGATGAAGATTCTCGCCCATTGTCTGCGGTCGCGTCGAAGAAGAGGCCAAGGAGTCCCTCTGATGCCCAACCCGACTCCAAGAGAGCGGGGAAAAAGCCAATTTTATATCGGGGCGAGGGGGCCATGACAGCGCGTGCCGTGAGCGGTAGCTTGAAGATAAAGGACACCGCTGCCACAACGCCTACGCGGTCGAGTCCCAGGCTAAGAGCAGCTGGCTTGGGCTCGACGTTGTCATGCCCAGCAACAGCTCCGCCAAGGGGCCAACCAGAGCGGAGGCCGATTGGGGCGAAGGAACCCGAACCAACCGTACCAGAGTCGAGGCCGACTCAGGCCGACATGCCTCTGCCGTCGGCGACACCGTCCGGGGCGAGCGCCGATGCCAGCGCTTCGCCGGGGAGCGGGCACGCTAGCAGGAAGCTGAAGTTTTCCAAGAGGTGCGCTACTCCGAGCATTCTGTAGTCGTCGTATGTTGAAATACAGTCTTGATGTCTTGCTTCGTTGTGCAGGAAGCGGGCCGATATCGACCTCAAAAAGGTCGGCCCATCTGCCCCGCTTGATGAATCCACCCCAGCCGAGTCAGCAGCAGCGAGCACACCTGCTGTGCCGGTGGCCAGCCCGGTTGCTGAAACCGAGGTGGCTCCGACTACAGGGCCGCTACCGCCAGTCGACCGAGAGGTGGCTGTTGAAGCTGAGGCCCCGGCCCCCGAGGCACCATACGTCGCGGAAGCAGGGGACGGATCCCCCGATCCGGTCCCCAATGTTGTAGGGGAAGGCGATGCCGAGGCCGGGACCCCGTCGCCTTCATGGTTGTCGTCACCGCCATCGTCGCCGTTGCCGCCGCCACCAGAGATCCCACATTTGCCTCGGATCGAAGCTCCCCCACGCGTGATGCCCCGGACCTTCTCGTGGACCACTCGCGACGGCACTATGAAGAGCTTCAGACTTGATGAAATCGTCGCAAGGAGAGAGCGCGAGAGCCTGATTCGTGCCGCCATCAATGGGTCCCAAGGGGTCGCGGTATGATTCTCGTAGTGAAGCTCCAGCAATCTTCTTGTCTTGATGTTTGACTCTGTCGTCGGTTTGTTCCTTGTCCTGAGTAGAAACTTGTCGACCGCAATGAGGCGATGACAGAGATCCTAGTCGAGATGGCTCCCCATCTCGCGGAATTACAACAGCTCCGGGCATTGAAGGCCGAGATGGAGGCGCGTCACACGAGTAGGGAGGCTTGGCTGAAGAGCGGCGCTGATCAGCTCAGGGCTGAGACATGGGCCTTAGCCGAGAAGGTCAGAGGTAAAATCCTCGAGCATATCTCCCCGACTGGACCGTTGGTGTAATCATCCAGTTACGTCGATCCGACTGCTTGGTGGTGTCATGACCGCGCGATTGAGCTCTTGGCTAATCTGTGGTGCAGACCTCGAAGCGGAGAGGGAGTCGCAGCTGAAGGAGGCCGAAGAAGCCAAGGCCGAGCTTGAAAGAGTCAAGGCCGACCTGACAAAAGCCAATGCCGAGCTTGACCGGGAGAAGTCCGAGTTGGAGAAGGCCGTCGTCGAGCTCGGTAAGGAGAAGGCCGAACTGGAGAAGACCGTGGCCGGGTGGGAGGCCGACTACGAAAGTAAGTCCTCAACTCGACTGCGATCTCAGCCAATACATTATTCAACCTGACAAGGATACTTGCCGGCCGATCTGGGCAGGCATGAGAGCCAACGTCCAGGCCCAGTACCGGTTCTATACGGAGGAGATAAGGTCAATCCGGGAGTCACGGGAGGCCCTCGTCGGGTCCGTGAAGGGGCTCCTTGACCTTGTGGATCCCCGCTCAGTGGGGACCAGCTGTAGCAGAATTCCTCAAATAATGGGGCGTCTCGAGGATGCGCCGAGTGCCCTGAAAAGGTACTCAGACGAGCGGGTTGCCGCCGGCGTGGCCCAGACCCTAGCAATGACCAAGTCCATCTACCCGAGGGCGGACATTGAGGCCATCGGGGAGGGATTTTCCGAGGAGACGACGCCCGAGGAAGCGCTGGAGCTGATCTCACAGGCGAAGCCGACTGCTGAAGCGATTACCCGAGACCTGGGTCTGTAAAGGCAATATATTTTGTAGTCGGTGTATACATATGCTTTCATATACGATCATGTGTGAATATATATGTCATGCCGCCAAACTTATTATTCGGTTGTCATTAGCTTTACCCGACCATGTAGCATGCACCGAGTTAGTTCGATAGAACTTGATAAAAATCGTTCAGAGGAAGATGCTATACTCGGGCCAACGCATTAGTCGTGGCAAGGCTTCATGACCGAGGTAAAATAAGCTTGTATGTTATTGACAGAACACATATATACATGCAGCCCCCGACTCACTACTCGATTGGAACAAGCGGTGTAGTGAGTCAGGAAAAACTGTACACATGGAAAAAGTAAAACTCAGGTATAGAAAGGACGTAGCTGTTCTATATTCCATGAGTTGGTGATGAGGACGCCGTCTTTGGTCTTCAGTCGGTAGGCGCCTGGCCGCGTGACCTCGGCTATAATGAACGGCCCTTCCCAGATGGGGGATAGTTTATGCCTGTCCTTGGTGGTTTGTATCTTCCTTAGAACGAGATCCCCGACCAAGAAGGCGCGGCCACGGACATTGCGATTGTGGTAGCGACGCAGGCCTTGAAGATATCTTGCCGACTGGATTGTTGCGGCGTCTCTTGCTTCTTCCAGCTGATCTAATTCGATCAGTCGGGTGCTGTTGGAATCGTCTTCGGAGTAAGCCCGGACTCGCGGAGAGCCGAACTGTATCTCAGTCGGTAGCATGGCCTCAGTACCGTAGACCAGGAAGAAAGGGGATTGCCCTGTTGCCCGACTAACCGTGGTTCTGAGAGACCAGAGAACGGATGGTAGTTCTTGTACCCACCGACCCGCATATGGTTGTAGTCGGTCGTATATCCTGGCCTTGATGCCTTGTAAGACCATGCCGTTGGCTCGCTCAACCTGCCCGTTGCTCCGCGGGTGTGCCACAGACGCATAGCAGATCTTGATGCCGAAGTCGTCGCAGAAATCCTGGAATAGGCCTGCCGCGAACTGAGTGCCGTTATCGGTTATGATGCGGTTAGGGACCCCAAACCGGTATAGAATACTCAAGATGAAGTCCTTTGCTCGTGCCGCTGTGATTGTTGCGACAGGTTTAGCCTCAATCCACTTGGTGAATTTATCCACTGCGACGAATAAATGTGTGAACCCTCCTGGCGCTTTCTTGAATGGCCCGACCATGTCGAGCCCCCATACTGCGAATGGCCAAGAGATGGGGATAGTCTGGAGTTCCTGGGCGGGAAGATTTGTCTGTCTTGCGAAGAACTGGCAACCCTCGCACTTGCGAACGATGTCTTTGGCGTCTGTGACTGCGGTGGGCCAGAAGAATCCCTGCCGTAAGCTTTTCCGACTAACGTCCTGGATGCAGCGTGGTTGCCACATATGCCCGAGTGGATTGAATGCAGGATCTGCTTGCCTTCCTCGGTGGTGACACAGCGCATGAGGACACCGGATGCGCTCCTTCGGTACAGGTCTTCTCCGACTCGCAGGAAGCTTTTGCTTCGACGCTTGATTTGCTCGGCTTGATTGCGATCTTCTGGGAGTTCATCGTCCAGGAGGAATTTGAGAACAGGACCCCTCCAGTCTTGACATATGTGCAGCACTTCGTCGGTGGTCGGGGTAGGCTCGCCTCCCGACTGCTCTTGTGCCGGTTTCTTCTTGACTGATGGCTCCATAAGTTGCTCGACGAAGATTCCAGTCGGGACCGCTTCTCGCTTGGATCCCATGTTTGCCAGCTCGTCGGCCGCGTCGTTGTATTGACGCAGGACGTGTGTGATTTCCAGCCCGTCGAACTTGTTTTCCAACTTGCGGACCTCCTGACAGTATGCCGCCATTGTGTCGTCGAGACATGTCCAGTCTTTCATGACTTGGTTGACCACGAGTTGGGAGTCTCCGCGCACAACCAGTCGACGTATGCCGAGTGATATGGCGATGCGGAGCCCGTGAACGAGAGCCTCGTACTCGGCGACGTTGTGGGAAGCCGGGAAGTGGATTTGTAGTACGTACTTCAACTTTTCGCCAGTGGGGGATGTCAGTATGACACCGGCCCCGGCACCGCCGATCCGTAAGGAACCGTCGAAGTACATTGTCCAGTACTCTAGCTTTGTTGTTGGTGTTGGGAGTTGAACTTCTGTCCACTCAGCCACGAAGTCGGCTAGAGCTTGAGATTTGATAGCTGTCCGTGGCTGAAAGGTGATGTCAAACGCCATCAGCTCGAGTGCCCATTTAGCGATTCGGCCGGTGGCCTCGCGATTATGAAGGACATCCCCGAGTGGAAACGCTGTGACCACCGTGACTTGATGTGCTTGAAAGTAGTGCACCAGCTTTCGGACTGTGATGAGTAGGCCGTATAGCAGCTTCTGGACCTGCGGGTATCTTGTTTTGGAGTCGGCAAGGACCTCGCTGACAAAATAGATTGGCCGTTGTATTTTTTGAAGATGACCCTGTTCGGATCGCTCCACTACCAGCACCGTGCTGACTACCTGCGTTGTTGCCGCCAGATAAAGCATTAGTGGTTCCTGGGGCAGGGGTGACGCTAGCACGGGGGGTGATGTGAGGAATTCTTTGAAGTCTTCGAAGGCTTGCTGGCTTCCGGGGTCCACTGAAAGGTGTCCGCCTTTTTGAGGAGCTTGAAGAAGGGCATGCCCCGTTCGCCCAGTCGGGAGATAAACCGACTGAGTGCCGCCATGCAGCCTGTCAGCTTCTGGATGTCTTTGAGGTTGGTCGGGGGCGCCATGTTCTTGATGGCGTTGACTTTCTCCGGGTTAGCCTCGATGCCGCGGTGCGAGACGATGAAGCCGAGTAACTTCCCAGACGGCACCCCCGAAGGTGCACTTGTCCGGGTTCAACTTCATCTTGAATCTTCGAAGGTTTGGAAGGTTTCTTCCAAGTCGTCAATGAGGTCTTGTCTGGATTTAGACTTGATCACCACATCGTCGACGTAGGCTTCCACGTTGCGCCCGATCTGAGTGTGCAGACACCGCTGAATAGCCCTTTGGTAGGTTGCGCCTGCGTTTTTCAGACCGAACGGCATTGTGATATAGCAATACGCTCCAAACGGCGTGATGAAAGATGTCTTTAAACAGTCTTGTTCCTTCAAGCTAATTTGATGATATCCCGAATAACAGTCGAGAAAACTGAGTAGGTCGCACCCCGCCGTGGAGTCGACCACCTGATCTATCCTGGGAAGACCAAATGGGTCCTTGGGGCACGCTTTGTTGAGGTCGGTGTAGTCGACGCACATGCGCCATTTTACGTTTTTCTTCCGGACCAGGACTGGGTTGGCCAGCCAGTCCGGGTGGTAGACTTCCTTGATGAAAGCCGGCTGCGAGAGCTTGGTGATTTCCTCCCGGATAGCATCCTTGCGGTCTTGAGCGAAGCGCCGCAGCCGTTGTTTGACCGGCTTGGCGTCTGGCTTTACGTGTAGGGCATGCTCGAATCACCTCCCTTGGTACGCCCGGCATGTCGGACGGTTTTCCACGCGAAGATATCTTTGTTGGCTTGGAGGAAGGTGACGAGCGCGTCTTCCTATTTGGGGTCAAGTCCGGTTCCGACTAAGGCAGTCTTGGAGGGGTCGGAAGGGTCCAGGGGGATCTTCTTCGTGTCAGAGTCCGCTGAAATTCCCGACTTCGCTGCTTTTTTCGCCGGAACTGGATCTTGATCGACTTCAGATGTAGCGGCTTGCCGAATGCTGTCGCGCCCGACTGCCGCTTCTTGTGTTTGAGCCAGCTCGCAGCTCTCCTTGTCGCAGGTGAAGGCTTGCTTAGCGTCGCTGCGGAGGGAGAGGACTCCTGCTGGCCCGGGCATCTTCAGCACCATGTATGTGTAGTGCGGAATCGCCATGAACTTGGCGAGTGCCGGTCGTCCGAGTATCGCGTGATACGCGGTCTCGAAGTCGGCGACCTCGAAGGAGATGTTTTCCGTGCGGAAGTTGTCCCGCGTGCCGAAGGTCACCGGCAAGGTTATCTGCCCGAGTGGGGTTGATGACAAACCGGGGATTATCCCATGGAAGGGCGCGGTGCTCGGCCGTAGTTCTGAACGAGGAATTCTCATCTCGTCCAAAGTCTTGGCGAACAGGATGTTGAGCGCACTGCCTCCGTCGATGAGGGTTTTCTTCAGCCTAATATTTTTGACGACCGGATCCAGGACGAGTGGGTATCGTCCCGGGTGGGAAACCCGATCTGGGTGATCCGCGCGGTTGAAGGTGATAGCCGTCTCTGACCAGCGCAAGTATTGGGGGGCATCCGTTGTGGAGACCGCGTTAATGTCCCGTGCTGATAGCTTCTGCTTGCGCTTGGACTCGTACGCGAGTGGCCCCCCGAAGATGTGGTTGAGTTCGGCTTGGGGGTCCTGGAAGTCGTCAGCCGGGCCCGAGTCTGGCTTGTCCTTGTCCTTGTCGCCGACGGCAGATGATGAAGCCTGCTCGGAGGCAAACTTCTTGAGCATGTGGCAGTCTTTGGCTGCGTGCCGGCCCTTGGGTTGAAAGGGGCAAGGCCCGCTCATGACTTTCTGGTAGTCGTTGTTCCGCTGGGGCCGTGACCGACTGCGCTCCATGTTAGCCACCTCGTTGTCCGACTTCCGCTTGCGGCTGCCAGACTTGTTCTGAGGCTGCTCGTTGTCGGCTTTTGCCCTGTTGTCTTTTTGTCGGGGCTCCTTCTTTTCGTCGAAGGCCTCTGCGACGGCTTCAGCTGAGTCGGCGTACTTGTTGGCCATGTCGAAGAGAGTCCGGACGGTGGAAGGTGTGCTTTCGGTGAACTTCGCGATGAGTGGGGCGTCTTTTACTCCCTTTGCGGAAAGGCGGCGATGACGACCTCGTCTTTGATTGTTTGGGATTTGATTGCGCTTCTCGGAAAACCTTTTGATGATTCCGTAGAGACTCGTTCTTTTGTCTGATGCAGTTGGTAGAGGTCGTGCTCGGAAGCCGGCCTCTTCGTAGGTCCCTGGAAGTTTGCGATGAATCGCTCCCTGAGCTGTCCCCAGGAACCGATCGACCGCCTTGGGAGGCCTGTCAGCCATGTCCTCGCCGAGTCGGATAACGCGACCTGGGAGGTAGTTAGCCATGGCTCTGCTGTCGCCCCCAGCAGCTTGAACTGCATAGGACGTAAACGGTGAAGCCAGGACTCTGGGTTGGTCTTGCCGTCGTACTTTTCAATCCCGGTAGGCTTAAAGCCGACTGGCCCATCGGACGTCCTGTAACTCCCGAGTAAAGGCTGGGATGCCTTCATTATCGTGGGGACTCGGGGCGGCGGTTTTGGCGGTGTAGTCGCTCGTAGTGGAGGACCGAAGCGCTCGTGTTCGTCCTCCAGTCGGCGGCGTTCATCGCCTTCGCGCTCTTCGCGCCGGGCATTTTATAGTGTGGCGAAGATCGCGTTGTAACCGCGATCGGAGGTCTTGATCGTGTCGGCGGTCGTATTGGTGACGCCGCCGGTTGTCGTAGTTGGTATTGCCGAGTGTTGTTTGGCGGGATTCTTCATGCTGCCGGGTGGAGCCGGCCTGCCCGTCGTCGTGCTTGATGCAGATGACTTCCGGCCGCTGGAGAGCCGTTCGACGGGTCGGTACGTGAGTGTTGCCTGACTGTTCTTGCTGCTGGCAGGCGGCAGCAGTAATCATCGCCTTGATCTTGGCGATGGTTTTGGTGTGGCCTGATGGTCCGGCCCAAACTGGAGCGTGTCCAGCAGAGTGTGCGGCGGCCACGACGTTCTGTGTGGCATGACGAAGACATCGTGGTCGCCGACTTTGGTTCGGAGGATCTCTGCTGCTGGGCGGCTCGCCAGTTGTCGAAGCCCGTCATTGCGAGCTTGTCGGTTGGCCTCCTCTTGTTGCGCTCGGAGCGCCTCCTCATGCTGCTCCTCTTGCAGTCGGCGCACCTCGGAAGGTGGTGTTGAAGCCATGAAGATCTCGCGGGGGAGGAGGAAGCTTGCCAAGGTGGAGTCCGAGTTGATGCTCGAACCACCGTCCGACTTGGGTGTCGGACTCCGAGTAGTTTATCGGAGTTAAGGACGACTCGACCTCCCTAGATCCAATCTGAAACGGTTCATGACCGTGTCCGAACTGAATTGCTGGAGGTCGGGTCTGCTGCGCGGGTTAGTGGAGCACAGCGTCGCCGAATCTGTATGGGAGATTGACGATCTCTCCCCCTCTTGGCTAACCCGCGCTGGCTCAAGGGCCTAGCGCGAGTCGGACGCCGAGGGAGAGAGTTGTCCCGATGTCCGCGACGTGAGGGAACTGTCCGTAGTAGAATCGTCGAAAGAGATGGTGACGTTCCTGGGGCCGACTGGCGCAAACGCCGGCTGGCTCTTCGGCTGGCGGAAGATCGGATCTGCTCCTCAGCCAAAGAAAGGTTGCCGAGTTGATCGGCGACGAAATCAAGGCTCCCGAAGGTGATGGCGTCTCCGTTGGAGAACTTGTTGCTCTTGACTCCGTTGGTGGGATCCATCGAATCTGTTGATGAAGAACTCGCCGGTCCCCCTACCTGGCGCGCCACTGTCGATGCTTGCACCGGCAATAATACATATGGGGTACTCGGCGAACTGGAATTCGGTGGATTGCAGAGGAACACGAGGGAATTATACTGGTTTCAGGCCCTCAAGGTGAGGTAATACCCTACGTCCAGTTGAGGTTTATTCTCTCTAAGGTGGATTTGTGATCAATGATCTCGGGTTGCCCTCATAGGGCGCCTGCCTCCCTTTTATATACTAGGGGGACAGGGGGTACATGGTAAGGATCCCAGTCGGATCGACCAAGGGATTTCCTTATTAGAGATAGAATCCTAATCCGACTAAGGCTTATGTTTCTTATTGTACAAGGTACAGCCTGCCGGGTGCTAATCTTATCTCTAATTACATGAACTGGCCCATCCTCTATCGAGTGCCCATGTGCTTGTAGTGAGGTACCCGGGGGCCCATGGCTCCGGGACACACTGGTTCAATAAAATTTGGTTCTCCACTGAAATTTGATTAAAGATGATTTATTTGTGAATTTTACAAGTTTATCAAAAAGAAAGGTTAGAAAATACTTAGGCCTATTTTGGGAGGTAGTTTTGTCAAACACAAATTATCCACAGTAAAGATTACAATTTTCTGAGTTAAACAAAAGTGGTTTCACATTTTTAGCAGTTAGGATGAATTTTCTAGAAATTTTTAAACTTCTAGGTTATAAAAGATGTATATAATAGATATTTCCATTTTTAGAGAAAAATCCTACACAGAAGGCCTCACTTTTTATTTTACCAAATTAAAGAGAACAATTTTATCAATCCACAGAAATTTGGTTTTCCTCAAAAGGAGTTATAATAGATTTTATAGAAATATTCCAATTTTCTAAGCACAAAATAAGTTTCCTTTTCCTTCATTTTATTTTATGGATAGTTCCTGTATAGAAGTGGTCATATTTTATTGGACAGCATTAAATTTGACAAAATTACAGAACTAACAAAATTGGTTTCACTCAAAAAGGAGTTAAAATGAAAAAGATATCGATTTACAAATTTAACCATTTTTCTGTTGGAAAATAAATTGAGTTCCTCGTTTTCTTTTCTTTTCTTATTTCTCTTCTAGCCCAGGCCCACACGGCAGCGAGACAAAGCAGAGCAGAGCGCAGGCAGACAAAGCCGGCGAGCTTCTCGGCGGTGGTGACGGCGATGGTGGCATCGGCTCGGGTAGCGGCCAACAGAGAAAAGGTAGAGGAGACATTGGCGAAACCATCAGTGGTTTTCTCGTCGCCGGCGGTGGCCGGAATCTTGCCGGTGGCGAGGATAAACGGCGGATGCTCTCAGGACACTGAGGCAAAATGCCCTACGGGCTTAAACCAGTCCAGCCAGTGCATGCATAAGTTACTACTGGGTGCAAGGATGCTCACCCTGCGAAGGCTCGAGGCGGAGGAGGGCTGGACAAGGGCGGCGACGGAGAGAATGGCTCGGCGGTGGCGGAATACAGGGGATCTTCATCGGCGGCGTCCTCCGGCCAACCAGCTGCTAGGCAAACGGGTGCGCAACATCATATACGTCCTAAGGCAGCTACAAGAGCAAGGAATCGGTCTAACTCTCACCAGGGAGGGAGGAATCGGCGGCGGCGGTAGTTTGCCGGAGAGGGAGAAGATGACCTCGATTCCTTCTGCCGGTTGTCTTCTGGGAGTAAGGCGATGACACTGGTGAGCTGGCTCGGTCGGCGGTGTTCTGGATCGGCCGGAACGGCGAGGCGATGCCAGCGGCGGCGCTATGGATCAGAGGACAAGGACGGCGGTGCCACAGCGACTTCGGCCGGCGGTTCCTAGGGCAGGTAATACAAAAATGGAATTATTGGGAGGTGCTAATCACGTTCCAGCAGAGGGAAGAGGATGGGGCTCACCAGAGCAAGCTCAGGCTCGATCGAACAGTTTCAGCAGAGGATAAGATGGGCTTGCCGGCAGTGATCTTTGCGGTCTCCGTCGGTGTTCTTGGTGGGAACGTGAAGAGGTGGAGGAGAGTGTTCTGCTGGTGTGTTTTGAGGTGAAATGGTCAAGATTTCCCATGGTGGAGCTCATCTATGCCTCTGTGTGCTGTGAGGGAGAGGAAGAACAGGGTGCTGACACATTGGCTCATGCACTGCTGAGTTGCTTCAGTGCTACAGTGCATGGGTGGGTCCCACATTTAAGACAACCTTTTCCTACACATTTTTAGCTAGTTTTAGTCTATGAGTTGTGGGTCCTTGAAGTGAATTCCTAGTGAGAAAAGAGGAGTATGGGTAAGAATGTTGGTGAAACACATTGTCCCATGCTGTGCTATGGCTTACAAGTGGGCCAGGGGGTTGTGGGGTCCACCTGGAAGTGAAATAGAGAGGAGAAATCTCTAGAGACTAAGGGTTGTGAGCTGTATGGACAGCTGTCTTGCATCTGTGATTTCAGTAGGTTAATAAGGGATATAAATTATGGGAAAATTATTGGAGATAGAGAAAGATGTGTTTAACCTGCTGGCCAAATTTCGTAGTTAGAAGAGGTTTGGTTAATCTGTGGTGAAATTGCAAAGTAGGCAGGCTGGTCCAGTTTTCCTGCAGTACATTTTATATCCCGAGGGCTTTGCTCTTATTATTTTATGTAGTTCCTTTGGGAATTAAATTGTGCCAAAATTACTGATGGTAGGGTTTATGTTGACACACACTTTGGGAAAAGGGCTCTGTCTAATTAGTCACCATTTCCATTTGGTGAATTTTAGAAGTATACCCATTCATTTTCAGCTAGCTCCCTAGTCTAGCTGATTTGAGAGATTTTATTGAGGTATGTATTGAAGTGATAAAATCATGTAAAATTTACAGTAGGTTAATTAGGTGAGATAATGTTTACAGGAATTTTTCCATGATTTTATGTGCAACCAAACATCTTTAGAAAATCCTCAGACTACACAAATGCATAGGTCAAGGAAAAGGATCCAGGCTGAAAACTGTTTGAATTTTTAAGAGGTCTAAACTAATGAAATAAATTCTGGAAATATTATATTAATTCATGATAAGTAAACTAGTATTTGAATAAATTATTTCCCACATATTCTTCTGTACAATTTGATGCACTATTTGGTAGTATTTTGTTTTTGCTGATTAGGGTTTTACTATTTATCTAGAACAAACTGGTACTGATCTATTTAATTGAGGTGCTCCCAGAAGGGATAAAATTATGAAATCTTTACAGGGGCTTACTCACATCACCTGACATGTTTAGGAATTTTTCTAGGATTTTTAGATATACAGAACTTGGGAAGTAAAAACTAGCACAAAGCAAAGGATTAGCTAGGGCTTAATTTAATTTGAGTTACATGAAAAGATGATTCAACATTTTAATTAGAAGACATTGATGGTTCTAGGAAACTTAAATAATTACCTCTATTAGATTGGGGATGTTACACAAAGTCTACCGGATGCCACTATATCTCTAACTACAAGACTCGGCCCATCCTCTATCCGAGTGGCCCATATGCTTGTGGTAAGGTACCCGGGGCCCATGGCCTCCACACATAGCTCCCCGGCCGTTGAGTCCAAGGCCGTCTTCTCCAAGCCTGAGACCAACACTGCCAGGCTCAGCAACATTGAGCCTAAGGCTGGCGCCGCTGAGTACAAGGTCAGCAACGTTGGGCAAAAAAGCGGCACCACCAAGTGCCTCGATGCCCTAGTCGGCCACTCCAGAGACCGGGCCGAGCAAGAGCAAGACGCCACCACCGACTGCCGTGCCGACGAGCCCGATAGCCAGCAGCCCTCCACTACCGACATCTAGAGCCCCTTTGCGGAAGTTCAAGTCCTCCAAGAGGTAAGCAATCTTGAGTCTTCTGAAAATCTTGATCAGTATCGCAATAATGTCTTGATGTTTGACTCATCGTGCAGGAGGCGAGTAGATGTAGATCTGAAAAAGATTATGCCAACTGCTCCCGTCGCCGATCTAGCCCCAGCCGAACTAACACCAACAAGCTCATCTGCTGAGCCGGTGATTGCCTCAGTTGTAGATACTGAAGCTGTCCCGACAGCAGGACCGCTAGTACCGACTGGCCAAGGGGCAAGTACTGAAGTTGCTACTCTAGCCCTTGAGCAAGTCCTTGAATCCCCAACAGCGGCTGAGTCAGGAGCCAGGACCTTGTCGCCATCCATTTCATCGTCGTCATCTTCAGAAGTGGATCTCCCTAGGATTGAAGCCCCTCCCCGCAGGTTCCCAAGAACGTTCCACTGGGTATCCCTCGAGGGAGTTACCGAAAGCTACGAGCATGATGAGGATGCAGGGGAGAGAGAGCGCGAAGTCCTTCTTCGTGCTGCGATCGCCGCGTCCCGGGGAGTCCAGGTATGACTTGCACCATTTTGAATTCTTGGAAGTCTTCCCTGTTTTGGTTCTCTGCTTCTTGACTCTGTTTTGCTCTATTTTTGCTCTGAGCAGAAGATAGTCGACTGCTCAGAGAAGGTGAACAAAGCCCTGACCCAACTTGCCCCCCATCTCCAACAGTTGGGCCAGCTCCAGGCCGAGAAGGCAGACCTGGAACGGTCTAGTCAGGAGAGGGAGATGTGGCTGAAGGGAGCAGTTGACCAGCTCAGGGATGAGAATTGGGCTCTAGCCAAGAAGATCAGAAGTAAGTCTCCTATATTTGTCTTCCTGAATAAATCCCGAGTGTACTTCTCCAGCTTTGTTGTTTCCCGACTGCCTAGTTGTGTCCTGGCTATAATCTCGAGTTCTTGACTATTCTGATATACAGCCCTCGAAGCCGAGTTGAAGGCCCAGACAGAGGGGAAGAAACAATAGGAATCTAAGCTGAAAAAGGTTGAAAAAGCTAAAGCTGAACTGGAGAAGGCCAAGGCCAAAGTAGAGGCTGACTATGATAGTAAGCCTTCTCTCTGACCAAAACCTTAACCAATCCTCTTGTTACTCTGACTGCAATTTTGGCTAACAAGTATACTTGTCTATGAACCCTAGCAGCTTCAAGAGCCAATGCCTAATCCAATTCTAGGCATTTGTAGCAGAGATTAAAGTTGTCAAGGAGTCACGGGAGATTCTTGCCAAATCCGTGAAAGGGCTCCTTGATATTATGGATCCTTACTATGTTGGGACCAGCTCCAACACAATCTCCCAGGTGCAGGCGCGCCTTAGCCAAGCACCGAGTACCTTGAAAAAGTACTCGGATAAGCGTGTGGCTGTTGGCGTGGCCCAGACCCTTGCCATGACCAAATCGATCTTCCCTAGGGTAGATTTTGAGGCCATCGGTGAGGCGTTTGCCAAAGAGACAACACCTGAGGAAGCGCTGGAGTTGATCATCGAGGCGAGGCCGACTACAGAGGTGATCACAAAGGACCTAGGCATGTAAGAACAAACCATCATGTAGTCGGTGTATATAAAGCTTTTGTAAAGCCAGGTGTAAAGATATGTACAATGCCACCGAGTTCTTGGTTTTACTTCGTTATCATTAGCTTTACCCAACCATATATTCTGCGCCAAGTTGATCGATAGGAACTTAATAAAATCGTTCTCCTTAGAAGCTATACTTGGGCAAATAAACACGGTCATTGTAAAACTTCATAACTTAGTTAAAACAAGCTTGTATGTTGTTGACAAAGCACATATAATACATGCAGCCCCCGACTCACTACTCGGTTGAAGCAAGCGACGTAGTGAGTCAGAGAAAAAACTTTATACATATGTATGTGAGAAAGTACAAGACTCGGGTATAGAAAGGATGTAGCTATTCTATATTCCATGAGTTGCTGACTAGGGCACCATCTTCGGTCTTCAGTCGGTAGGCACCTGGCCGAGTAACCTCAGCGATAATGAACGGCCCTTCCCACAGGGGGGATAGTTTATACCTGTCTTTGGTGGTTTGTATTTTTCTCAAGATGATATCCC
Source organism: Oryza meyeriana var. granulata (assembly GCA_003991445.1). NCBI lineage: Eukaryota > Viridiplantae > Streptophyta > Magnoliopsida > Poales > Poaceae > Oryza > Oryza meyeriana. The sequence continues at coordinate 39,926 of RYFJ01001405.1, forward strand.
CGACCAAAAAGGCATGGCCACGGACATTTTAACTATGATAGTGACACAGGCCTTGAAGATACCTTGCCGACTAGATTATTGCGATGTCCCTAGCTTCCTCCAACTGATCTAATTCATCCAATCGAGTATTGTTTGATATGTCTTCGGAGTAAGCCCGAACTCGTGGAGAGCCGAACTCTAACTTGGTTGGTAGCACAGCCTCAGCACCATAGAGAAGAAAGAAAGGGGACTGCCCTGTTGCTCGACTAACTATGGTTCTCAGAGACCAGAGAACAGATGGGAGTTCTTGTACCCCCCGCCCTGCATATGGTTGTAGTCGGTCGAATATCCTGGCGTTGATACCTTGTAAGACCATGCTGTTGGCACGCTCGACCTGCCCATTTCTCCATGGGTGTGCCACAGAAGCATAACTGATCTTGATGCCGAAATCGTCATAGAAATCTTAAAATATGCCGCCAGTGAACTGAGTACCGTTGTCCGTTATGATGCAGTTAGGAACCTCTAATCAGTATAATATACTCATGATGAAGTTCTTTGCTCTTGCTGTTGTTATGGTAGCAACCGGTTGTGCCTCAATCCACTTCGTGAATTTATCCACTGCGACGAACAAGTGTGTGAACCCTCCTGGTGCTTTCTTGAAAGGTCCATCCATGTCCAGCCCCCATACTGCAATGGGCCAAGTGATTGGGATTGTTTGGAGTTCTTGGGCTGGGAGATTTGTTTGTCTTGCATAGAATAGACAACCCTCGCATGTGTGAACTATGTCTTTAGCATCTGTTACTGCTGTTGGCCAGAAAAATCCCTGCCTATAAACCTTTCCGACTAACGTCCTGGATGTGGCATGGTTGCCACATATGCCCGAGTGGATTGATTGCAGAATCTGCTTGCCCTCGTCGGGTGTGACGCAGCGCATGAGGACTCCGGATGCGCTTCTTTGGTACAGGTCTTCTCCTACTACTAGGAAACATTTGGTTCGATGTTTGATTTGTTCGGCTTGAATGCGATCTTCTGGGAGTTCATCATCCAAGAGGAAATTGAGAACAGGAATCCTCCAATCTTGAGATATGATCAATACTTCTTCTTTTGCCAGGGTAGGTTCAGCCCCCGACTATTCCGGTACTGGTTTCTTCTTCACCGATGGCTCCATTAGTTGTTCGATGAAAATCCCAGTCGGGATCAACCCTCTCTTGGATCCCATGTTAGCCAGTTTGTCTGTAGCATCGTTGTATTGTCGTAAGACGTGAGTTATCTCCAGCCCATTGAACTTATTTTCTAGCTTTCTGACCTCCTGACAGTATGCCGCCATGGTATCATCGAGACATGTCCAGTCTTTCATGACTTGGTTCACCACGAGTTGAGAATCTCCTCACACAACCAATCGGTGGATGCCGAGTGATATAGCAATGCGGAGCCCGTGGATGAGCGCCTTGTACTCAGCGACATTGTGGGAAGCCGGAAAGTGAATTTGGAGAACGTACTTGAGTTTTTCACCTGTGGGTGACATCAGTACAATGCCAGCCCCGGCGGCACCGATCCGTAGAGAACCGTCGAAGTACATAGTCAAGTACTCTAGCTTGTCTGTTGTTGTAGTCGTCTGAACTTTTGTCCACTCGGCCACAAAGTCGGCTAGAGCTTGAGATTTGATTGTTGTCCGTGGCTGAAAGGTGATGTTGAACGCCATCAACTCGAGTGCCCAATTAGAGATTCGGTCGGTGGCCTCGCGGTTGTGTAGGATGTCCCCGAGTGGATACGATGTGACCACCGTGACTTGATGCGACTGAAAATAGAGCACCAGCTTTCGGACAGTGATGAGTAGGCTGTATAGCAGCTTTTGGACCTATGGATATCTCATCTTTGAGTCAGCTAGGACCTCGCTGACAAAGTAGACTGGCCGTTGAATTTTCTGTATATGACCCGGTTCAGATCGCTCAACCACCAACATCGTGCTGACTACCTAAGTGGTTGCCGCCAGATATAACATTAATGGCTCTTGGGTCATAGGAGATGCCAACACTGGTGGTGATGTGAGAAATTTCTTGAAGTCTTCGAAGGCTTGCTGGGCCTCGGGAGTCCATTGAAAATTATCTGCTTTCTTCAGTAGCTTGAAGAAGGGCATGCCCCGTTCGCCTAGTCGGGAGATAAATCGCCTGAGTGCCGCCATGTAGCCTGTCAGCTTCTGGACATCCTTCTGGCTAGTTGGGGGTGCCATGTTCATGATTGCGTTGATTTTCTCTGGATTAGCCTCGATGCCACAATGCGATACGATGAAGTGGAGTAGCTTGCCGGATGGCACACTGAAGGCGCACTTTTCCGGGTTCAACTTCATCTTGAATCTTTGAAGGTTTTGGAAGGTTTCCTCCAAGTCGGCGATGAGGTCTTCTTTGGACTTTGTCTTTATCACCACATCATCGACATATGCCTCCACATTACGCCCGACCTGAGTGTGTAGACACCGCTGAATTGCTCGTTGATACGTTGCTCCAACGTTTTTCAAACCGAACGGCATGGTTGTGGAGGCCATGGGCCCCGGGTACCTTATCACAAGCATATGGGCCACTCGGATAGAGGATGGGCCGAGTCTTGTGGTTAGAGATATAGTAGCACCCGGTAGATTTTGCCTTGTACAAAAAGGAATATACAATCTTAGCCGGGTAAGATGTATCTCTAAGAAGGAAATCCCTTGGCCGTATTCGGCTGGGATTCCTACCTTGTACCCCTGTCCCCCAGTATATAAGGGGAGGCAGGGCGCCCCTCGAGGGCACAAGATCATTGATCAACACAAATCCTCAAAGGAATACCACCACAACTGGACATAGAGTATTACCTCACATCGAGGGCCTGAACCAGTATAAAATCTCCTTGTGTTCCTTTGCAATCCACCGAGTTTCCCCTTTCCGAGTAGCCCTATAATCATATTGCCGGTGTAAAATATCGACAGTTGGCGCGCCAGGTAGGGGCTTCGGCGAGATTTACACCAACAATCTCAATGGATCCCACATCAGGAGTCGATGGCACCAAATTCTCCCCTGGAGACACAATAACCTTCGGAAGCCTCGACTTCATCATCGACCAGATCGGCAATCTCACCTTGGCCGATGCAAATCCAATCCAATAGGCCGAGGAACCAGCTGACTCCGTGCCAGTTGGCCCACAAGACGCTGCAGCCACCCTCGTCGAGTTATTGCGGCAATCTACCACCTTGCCGGGTCTCGGGACAACTCTCTCCTTCGGCATCCGACTCACGCTTGGCCTCGAGCCGGCCTGGGTAGGGCTAAGAGGGGGAGAGATCGTTAGTCTCCCTGGCAGACCCAATGAGGCCGTGGATCTATATCCCACACGGCAGACCCGATCTCCTGCGATTTAGTTCGGACACGGCCAAGCACCGTTTCAGATTAGATCTAGAGAGGTCGGAGTCGTTCTTACTCTGATGAATTACACAGACTCCGACTCCAAGTCGGACAACGGTTCGAACACTAGTTCGGACTCCAGTCTGGCAAGTTTTCTCCTGCCTCGTGAGATCTTCATGGCATCAACACCACCACCGGAGGTGCGCAGACTACAAGAGGAGCAACAGGAGGAGCCGGAGCCCTCGCAAAGACGAAGGCATTCCAGCTTTCATCCACGAGCTCCAGGACGTCGACTGGCCATCGGACTTCAAGCCTATGGGGATCGAGAAATACGACAGTAAAACCAACCCTGAGTCCTAGCTCACCGTATACACCCTGGCAATTCGAGCTGCCGGTGGTGACCACAAAGCGATGGCTAACTACCTTCCAGTCGCACTAGCCAACTCGGCAAGGACATGGCTAACAGGGCTCCCGAGGCGGTCGATCGATCCCTAGGGGGAACTCAGGGAGTAGTTCATCGCTAACTTTTAAGGGACCTACGAGAGGCCGTCTTCTGAGCATGATCTATATCAACTGCACCAGAAGAAGAACAAGTCTCTACGCGACTTTACCAGAAGTAGATACCAATGATCAAGGACGAGGCCATCATCGCCGCCTTCAGCAAGGGAGTAAAGGACGCCCCGTTCATTGCGAAGTTCACTCGGAAGCCACCACCGTCTGTCCGGGCTCTCTTCGACATGGTGAACAAATACGCCGACTTGGCCGAAGCAGTCGCTGAGGCCCTCGACGAGAAGAAGGAGTCCTGACAGAAGGACCAGAAGGTGAAAGCCGACAACGAGCCATCACAGAACAAGTCCGGCAACCGCAAGCGGAAGTCGAACAACGAGGTGGCCAACATGGAGCGAACTAAGTCACGGCCCCAACGGAACAACGACTACCAGAAGGTCATGAACGGGCCATGCCCCATCCACCCCAAGGGCAAGCACGTGGCCAATGACTGCTTCATGCTCAAGAAGTTTGCTTCCGAGCAGGCTTCATCATCTGGTGCCGACAAGAGCAAAGACAAGCCAGATCAAGACCCGGCCGACAATTTTCAAGATCCCCAGGCCGAACTCAACCACATCTTCGGAGGGCTGTCTACGTATGAGTCTAAGCACAAGTAGAAGCTAACAGCACGCGATGTCAACACAATCTCTACAGCAGACACCCCCCAATATCTGCGCTGGTCAGAGACGTCCATCACATTCACCGGCGCTGATCATCTAGGGTTTCGCACCCGGGACGCTATCCACTTGTCTTGGACCCGGTTGTCAAGAATATCAAGTTGAAGAAGGTTCTCATAGACGGAGGCAGCGCACTCAACATCCTATTCTCCAAGACTCTGGACGAGATGAAGATTCCTCATTCAGATCTGCGGCCGAGTACGGCGCCCTTCCACGGGATAATTCCCGGCCTGTCTTCAACACCACTCAGGCAGATTAACTTGCCAGTCACCTTCGGCAGTCGGGATAAGTTCCGCACGAAAAACATTTGCTTCGGGGTCATCGACTTCGAGACTACGTACCACGCGATATTCGGATGACCGGCGCTCGCCAAGTTCAAGGCGATACCACACTACACATGCATGGTGCTCAAGATGCCAGGGCCAGCAGGAGTCCTCTCCCTCCACAGCGATGTCAAGCAAGCCTTCACCTGCGACAAGGAGAGTTGTGACTTGGCTCAATCCCAAGAGGTGGCAGTCGAGCGCAACAGCATTTGGCAAGCCGTCACAACAGAAGTCGAGGAAGACCCAGTTCTAGCCAAAAAATCAGCGAAGTTGGTAATTTTAGTAGACTCGGACACAAAGTAGATCCCCCTGGACCCTTCCGACCCCTCCAAGACTGCTCTAGTGGGGACCGGACTCGACCCCAAATAGGAAGACGCCCTCGTCACCTTCCTCCAAGCCAACAAGGATATCTTCGCGTGGAAACCGTCCGACTTGCCGGGCGTACCAAGGGAGGTGATCGAGCACGGCCTCAACATGAAGACAGACACCAAGCCAGTCAAGCAACGGGCTGCGGCGCGCTTCGCTCAAGACCGCAAAGATGCTATTCGGGAGGAGATAACCAAGCTTCTTGCAGCCGGGTTCATCAAATAGGTCTATCACCCGGATTGGCTGGCAAACCCAGTTCTAGTCCGGAAGAAAAACGGTAAATGGCGCATGTGCTCGACTACACCGATCTCAACAAGGCATGCCCCAAGGACCCATTTGGTTTACCAAGAATAGACCAGGTGGTAGATTCAACTGCAGGGTGCGACCTTCTCAATTTTCTCGACTGCTACTCGGTGTACCACCAAATCAGCCTGAAGGAGGAAGACTACCTAAATACGTCTTTTATCATGCTGTTTGGAGAATACTGCTACAACACTATGCCGTTCGGTTTGAAAAATGCTGGAGCAACGTATCAACGGGCAATTCAGCGATGTCTACACACTCAGATCGGGCGCAACATGGAAGCCTACGTCGATGACGTGGTGATCAAGACTAAGTCCAAAGAAGACCTCATCGCTGACCTAGAAGAAACCTTCCAAAATCTTTGAAGATTCAAGATGAAGTTGAACCCGGAAAAGTACGCCTTTGGTGTGCCATCCGGCAAGCTACTCAGCTTCATCGTCTCGCCTCACGGCATCGAGGCCAACCTGGAGAAAGTCAACGCAATTATGAACATGACTCCCCCAACTAACCAAAAGGACGTCCAGAAGCTGACAGGCTGCATGGCAGTACTCAGCGTGTTTATTTCCTGACTAGGCGACCAGGGCATGCCCTTTTTCAAGTTATTAAAGAAAGCAGACAATTTCCAGTGGACTCCCGAGGCCAGCAGCCTTCGAAGAGTTCAAGAAATTTATCACATCACCCCTCGTGTTGGCGTCACCCATGCCCCAAGAACCGCTGATGCTATATATGGCGGCAACTACTCAGGTAGTCAGCAGGTGCTAGGTGGTCGAAGCGATTTCCGAACAGGGTCACATCCAGAAAGTCCAAAGGCCAGTCTACTTTGTCAGTGAAGTCCTTGCCGACTCGAAGACGAGATATCCGCAGGTACAGAAGCTGCTCTATGGCCTACTCATCACTGTCCGAAAGCTGGTGCACTATTTTCAAGCACATCAAGTCACAATGGTCACATCGTTTCCACTCGGGGACGTCCTACATAACCGTGAGGCCACCGGCTGAATCGCTAAATGAGCGCTCGAGTTGATGGCGTTCGACATCACCTTTTAGCCACAAACAGCAATCAAATCACAAGCTCTAGCTAACTTCGTAGCTGAGTGGACAGAAGTTCAAATGCCTACATCAACATTGAAGCTAGAGTACTGGACAATGTACTTCGACGGTTCTCTACGGATCAGCAGCGCCAGGGCTAGCGTCGTACTGACGTCACCCACCAGTGAAAAAACACAAGTACGTTCTACAAATCCACTTCCCGGCTTCCCACAACGTCGCCGAGTACGAGGCACTTATCCACGGGCTCCGCATTGCTATATCACTCGGCATACGTCAACTGGTTGTGCGAGGAAATTCTCAACTCGTGGTGAACCATGTCAAGAAGGACTGGACATGTCTCGACGATACCATGGCGGCATACTGTCAGGAGGTCTGCAAGCTGGAAAACAAGTTCAACAGGCTAGAGATAACACACATCCTACGACAGTACAATGATGCTGCAGATGAATTGGCAAATATGGGATCCAAGCAAGAAGCGGTCCCGACAGGGATCTTTGTCGAGTAACTTATGGAGCCATCACTCATGAAGAAACCAGTACCAGAGCAGTCGAGAGGCGAACCTACCCCGGCTACAAACGAGGTGCTGCACATATGTCAAGATTGGCGGACTCCTGTTCTCAAATTCCTCCTGGACGATGAACTCCCAGAAGATCGCAGTGAAGCCAAACGAATCAAACGTTGAAGCAAGAGTTTCTTAGTCGTCAGAGAAGACCTGTACCGAAGAAGTGCATTCGGGGTCCTCATGCGCTGCGTCACCACCGAGGAGGGCAAGCAGATCCTACAGTCGATCCACTCGGGCATATGTGGCAACCACGCCGCATCTAGGACGTTAGTCGGAAAGGTTTACCGGCAGGGATTTTTCTGGCCAACAGCAGTAACAGATGCAAAAGACATTGTTCACATGCGAGGGGTTGCTAGTTTCTACGCAAGACAAACTAATTCTCCCAGCCCAAGAACTCCAAACAATCCCAATCTCTTGGCCCTTTGCAGTATGGGGGCTTGACATGGTCAGGCCTTTCAAGAAAGTGCTAGGAGGGTTCACACGCTTGTTCGTCGCAGTGGATTAATTCACCAAGTGGGAATTGAGGGCTAAAACCTGTTGCAACCATAACAACGGCATGTGCAAAGGACTTCATCATGAGTATATTATACCGATTTGCGGTCCCCTAAACCGCATCATCACGACGAACGGCACTCAGTTCACGGGTGGTTGTGTTTCAAGATTTCTGTGACGGACTTCAGCATCAAGGATCTGCTATGCGTCTGTGGCACACCACGGAGCAATGGGCAGGTTGAACGAGCCAATGGTATGGTCTTAAAGGTATCAAGGCCAGGATATTCGACCGACTGCAACCATACGCGGGCCGGTGGGTCCAAGAGCTCTCATCTGTTCTCTGGTCTCTCAGAACCACGGTTAGTCGGGCAATAGGGCAATCCCCCTTTCTTTCTGGTCTACGGTGCGAGGCTGTGCTACCAACCGAGTTAGAGTTCGGCTCCCCGCGAGTTCGGGCTTACTCAGAAAACATCTCCAACAATTGAGTAATAATCTAAAGTTTGGTGGCATTGCACATATATTTACACATGTCCTTACAAAAATCCACAATACACCGACTGCATGATGTACTGTTTTTACAGATCCAGGTCTCGGGTGATAATCTCTGCAGTCGGCCTCGCCTTGGCTATCAGCTCCAGCGCCTCCTCAGGAGTTGTCTCCTCGGCAAACCCCTCCCCGATGGCTTCAACATCTGCCCTTGGGTAAATGGACTTGGTCATTGCCAGGGGTTCGGGCTACGCCGACAATGACGTGCTCATCCGAGTACCTCTTCAGGGCACTTGGTGCATCCTCAAGGCCATGCTCCACTTGGTGCGATCGAGCTGCAGTTGGTTCCCTACGGGGCGAGGATCCATGATGTCAAGGAGGCCCTCTCACGGATCCGAGGAGGGCCTGCTCCCGTGACTCCTTTGATTGACCCTTATCTCCTCTGCGTAAGCCTGAAATTGGGCTTTGGAATTGGCTCTAGCAGCTACCCGGGTTCATCGATAAGTAAACTTGTTAGGTAAAGCTGCGGATGGAGTAATTAACGGATTGGTTAAGATCATTGTCAGAAGGAAGACTTACTGTCGTAGTCAGCCTCCCATCTGGCTACGGTCCCCTCCAGTTTGGTTTTTTCCTTTTCGAGCTTGGCGTTGGCCTCCTTCAACTCAGCCTTTTCTCGCTCAAGCTCGGTTTTGGCCCCTGTCAGGTCGGCCTTATCTTTTTCAAGTTCAGCCCTGGCTCTCTCGACCTCCTTCAGCTGTTCTTCTCCCTCCGTTCGGGTCTTCAACTCGGCTTTGAGGGCTGCACAACAGATTAGTCAGGAACTCGATGTTGCAGTCAAGGCACAACTGGGCAGTCGGGAAATAACACAGCTGGAGAAATATATTAAGGATTTGGTCAGGAAGAAGTGTTCTAGAGGCTCACCTCTTATCTTCTTGGCTTGGTCCCAATTCTCACTCCTGAGCTGGGTGACAGCCTCCTTCAGCCAAGATTCCCTCTCCTGGCTGCACCCTTCCACTTCGGCTTTCAAGGCCCGGAGTTGGTCCAATTCTTGGAGTTGGGGGCCGATTCGGTTCAGCACCTCGTGCACTTTCTCCGAGCGATCAACAATTTTCTGCTCGGGGAGTAACAAGTCAAAGCAGAGTCAGGTGTTGAGAAACACTACCGAGATTCCAACACAACGGAAGTCATACCTGAATCCCCTAGGACGTGGCGATTGTGGCACGAAGCAAGTCTTCACGCTCCTTTTCCGCTGCCACCTCATCGACCTTGTAGGTCCGTGTAGTTCCGTCGGGCGCCATCCATCGGAACGTCCTCAGGAACTTACACGGAGGGGCCTCGATCCTGGGGAGGTCAGGTCTGTCCGAAGGAAGGGACAGTGCCGATGACGACTACGATGACCAGGATGGCGACGGACTCCTGGCCCCCAACTCGGCGGCCTCTGAGGCCTCAGGGGCTAGCTCAGGAGCTGCAGAGGCGGCTTCGACATCAGGCGCTGGCTCAGGAGCTGTAACGATGGCTTCGACGATGGGCGCTGGCTCAGGGGCTGGAGCGGCAGCTTTACGAACCGCCCCTTGGTCGGCCGGGGTTGGCGACCCTGCAGTCGGGGCGGTCTCAGTCTCTGCAACCGGGGCCGCCGCCAGCTCAGTAGGCGTGCTTGCTGGCACTGGATCAGCTGGGGAAGGCTCGACAGCAGGGGTAGTCAGCGTGACTTCTTTAAGATTGATGTTGACCCGCTTCCTGCATAACGAGTCAAACATCAAGGCGCCACAATGCTGAATATGATTTTCAGAAGACCCAAAATGGCCTACCTCTTGGAGAACTTGAGCTTCTGTCTAGGAGATCCAGAGGACGGCACTGGAGGGCTGCTGGCTGTCGGGCCTAAGGGCACGGCAGTCGGTGGCGGCATTTTTGTCGTAGTCGGCCCCATTCGCGGTATGGTCGGCTGGGGCGCTCGGGTACTCGATGACGCTGGGGTCGACCTTGTACTCGGCTATGCTTGGGTTGGGCTCGATGTTGTTGAGCTCAACCACACTGGTCCTAGTCTGGGACTTGATGGCCTGGGTGCTGTGCCGGTGGGGTCCCTTATCTTTAAACTCCCGGCTGCGGCACTTGGCCTCACAACCTTCTCCTTGCCCCAATCTACAATTGGTTTCTTCCCTGCTCTCTTGGAGTCGGGCTAGGCGGCAGAAGGACTTCTCGGCCGTTTCTTTGACTTCGTGGCCGACAATGGATGGGAGTCATCGTCAAAATCCTTGCACCACTGCAAACAATTCAACAATGTACATTGCACGACTCTGAGCAACTATGGATACAAGTCTATAGACATTCATCACAGAAGAGCAACAAGGGTTACCTCGAGACGAGGCCGGTTTCGGCTATAAGCCGCAATGGAGCGCTCTACGTCCTTGGTTTCGATCACCCCATTGGAGAAATAAGTGAACAATATTTCAGTCACTTTTTGCTGGTCAATCACCTCTCGGCTTTCTCAGTCAGGGTCATTCTTCCCCTGATAATCCTAGCAGAATTCGCTCCTCAGCTTCGGTTGACTTGAACTTTTCCAACCTTGCCAGCAACTGATGCACCTGGCCCATCTCTTTGAAGGTTGGATCCGATGATCAATTGGGCGAGACCGCCGGGGGCTTTCCGGTGAATGGAGGTAGGGAGGGTTCCAGATCAGAACAATAGAACCACTCCTTATGCCAACCTTTCAACGAGGATTTCAAAGGAAGATTGATATAAATTTTCTTCGTCTCACTCAATTGAAGGCCAGCCCCCCCAATCACCTGGACCCTATTCTTAGAGGGTTGGGGCTTAATGTGGAATAAATGCCTAAAGAAATTAAAGTGGGGTTCTACACCCAGATAGCACTCGCAATGAGTCACAAAGATAGAGATTTGCAGGATTGAGTTGGGATTTAGATTCACCAATTCCAATCCATAGAAACTAAGAAGATGGCGGAGGAATGCAGAGGACGGAAGAAACAAACCCCGGTCAAAGAAAGAGGCAAAAACAACAGTTTTGCTGGCTTGGGGATTTGGAACTGACTCACCCTCAATCGGGCGCCAGCGGATGATATCGCAGCTTTGCAGCCGCAGCGACTTCTCTAGCTTTTCCAGCTTTGACCGGCTGCAATCCGAGGTCGGCCACCCCTCGTCTGATGCCCCAACGAAATCCAGAACCTTCGGCATGGTCGGGGGAACAAGAAATTTGGGGGAAATGCGGTCGGGGGCTTGGAATGGACAAAGGAAGGCAGAATCGCTCGAGCTTTCATGGGGAGGAGCAAACAATGGCGAACCCTAGTGGAGCGGCAGGCAAAATTTCGGTGCAGAGCTGGGAAGATGAAACGATTGGTCGCTTGAGGAAGATAGAGGAATCTTTTTTCTCTCCCCCAGCCTTTATAGAGCCTGCGCTGACTAATGGGCTTGGGCCTACACAGTCGGTGCAGGGCCATTAAGATATGAGTTTCTACAGTAGCATGCTCAATATGGGTCGCTCGCAGGCTGGATTAAAGTCGCAGTGTTGATGCTACCAACAGGAATCGATGAGGTAAACAGATATGCTTCATGAAGGCCTAATTGCTAAATATATATGTTTGGGTATCTGTTTTATCCACCAGGTATCGAGGATATATCCTTATAAGGATCACGAGCTGGTCTTCATTAAAATTGGGGATGCAGGTATCTTTCTCGAGTACACTTGACCACACAATGGATTTAATTTCATAAAGTGATACTCGGCCTACATGCTTGGCCAACAGTTGCCATGAGCGACATTATTCCAGCCAACATGATGCTGAAGAGTCTAACTTTCGAGTAGTGCACTACTTAGGAGAGACTATAAATATTTTTTCCAGCTAACATGATGTTGAGGAGTCTAACTTCCGAGTGGGACGCCACTCGGGAAAGACTATAAACCCCTTTCCAGCTAACATGAAGCTGAAGAGTCCCATATACGAGTGGCATGCTACTCGGCAAGACTATAAATCACATTCCGGTTGACATGATACCGAAGAGTCTCATATACCACTAGTACACTACTCGGGAAAGACTATAAGGTTAAAGATCTTTGACTTTATGTTTAATTGTTTTCACAATTAAGCACAAAGTCAGGGGCTACACCTAATAGGTGCACCTATTCGGTGCACACTATTCATACATCTATATGAAGCCCTTCATAGCCTCACTGCCAGCTGATATCAGGACTCGGAAAGAAGACATACTCGGACAAAGAGTACTCGAGAAGCAATGCACTCGGGCAATCTTCACCGTGGAGGATGAGCACTCGGCATTAGCTATGACTCAACTATGAAGGTCTTAGGGGCTACTGTGGAGGCCATGGGCCCCGGGTACCTTATCACAAGCATATGGGCCACTCGGATAGAGGATGGGCCGAGTCTTTTGTAGTTAGAGATGTAGTAGCACCCGGTAGATTTTGCCTTGTAGAAAAAGGAATATACAATCTTAGCCGGGTAAGATGTATCTCTAAGAAGGAAATCCCTTGGCCGTATCCGGCTGGGATTCCTACCTTGTACCCCTGTCCCCCAGTATATAAGGCGAGGCAGGGCGCCCCCTGAGGGCACAAGATCATTGATCGACACAATTCCTCAAAGGAATACCACCACAACTGGACGTAGGGTATCACCTCACATCGAGGGCCTGAACCAGTATAAAATCTCCTTGTGTTCCTTTGCAATCCACCAAGTTTCCCCTTGCCGAGTAGCCCTATAATCATATTGTCGATGTAAAACATCGACAATGGTGGTGTAGCAGTATGCTCCAAACGGCGTGATGAAAGAAGTCTTCAAGCAATCCTCCTTCTTCAGGCTGATTTGATAATATCCCGAGTAGCAGTCGAGAAAGCTGAGAAGTTCGCACCCCGCAGTTGAATCCACCACCTGATATATTCTCGGTAGACCAAATGGGTCTTTGGGGCACGCCTTGTTCAAGTCGGTGTAGTCGATGCACATGCGCCATTTACCATTCTTCTTCCGGACCAGGACTTGGTTTGCCAGCCAATCCGGGTGGTAGACCTCTTTGATGAACCCGACTATGAGGAGCTTGGTTATCTCCTCCCGAATAGCATCTTTGTGGTCCTGTGCGAAGCGCCGTAGCCGTTGCTTGACTGGCTTGGCGTCTGTCTTGACATTGAGGGTGTGCTTGATCACCTCCCTTGGTACCCCAGGCATGTCGAAAGGTTTCCAAGCGAAGATGTCCTTATTTGCCTGGAGGAAGGTGACGAGCGAGTATTCCTATTTGGGGTCGAGTCCGGTCCAGACTAGAGCAGTCTTGGAGGGGTCGGAAGGGTCCAGGGGGATTTTCTTTGTGTCAGAGTCCGCTGAAATTCCCAACTTTGCTGCTTTTTTACCAGAACTTGATCATCCTCGACTTCGGTTGTTGCAGCTTGCCGAATGCTGTTGTGTCCGACTGCCGCTTCTTGGGATCAAGCCAACTGATAGCTCTCTTTTTCGTAGGTGAAGGCTTGCTTGACATCGCTGCGAAGGGAAAGAACTCCGGCTAGCCCAGGCATCTTGAGCATCATATAGGTATAGTGTGGCACCGCCATGAATTTGGCTAGCGCCGACCGTCCAAGTAGCGCGTGATATGCAGTCTCGAAGTCAGCAACCTCGAAGCAGATGTTTTCTGCACGGAAGTTATCCCGTGTGCCAAAGGTGACCGGCAAGGTGATCTGTCTGAGGGGTGTTGAAGATAAGCCGGGGATTACCCCATGGAAGGGCGCCGTACTTGGCCTCAGCTCTGAATGAGAATCTTCATCTCATCCAGGGTTTTGGCGAACAAAATGTTGAATGCGCTGCCTCTATCTAGGAGAACTTTCTTCAACTTGATGTTTCTGACGACCGGGTCTAGGTCGAGTGGATAGCATCCTGGGTGTGTAACCCGATCGGGGTGGTCTACGTGATCAAATGTGTTGGGCATCTCTGACCAGCGCAAATATTGGGGGCGTCTGCTGTAGACACCGAGTTGACGTCGCGTGTTGTTAGCTTCTGCTTTCACTTGGACTCATACGCAAACGGCCCTCCGAAGATATGGTTGAGCTTAGCCTAGGGATCTTGATAATCGCCGGCCACGCCCGGATCTGGCTTGTCTTTGTGCTTGTTGGCGCCAGATGCTGAAGCCTACTTGGAAGCAAACTTCTTGAGCATGAAGCAGTCCTTGGCCGCGTGCCTGCCCTTGGGATGAAAGGGGCAGGGTCCGTTCATCACTTTCTGGTATTCGTTGTTCCTTGGGGGTCGCGACCAAGTATGTTCCACGTTGGCCACCATGTTGTCTGACTTCCGCTTGCGGCCACCGGACTTGTTCTGTGCTGGCTCGTCATTGGCTTTTTGGTCCTTCTTGCGGACTCCTTCTTGTCGTCCCGTGCCTGTGCGACCACTTTGGCCGAGTCGGCATACTTGTTAGCCATATCGAAGAGTGCCTTGATATAGGCTGGAGGCTTCCGAGTAAATATTGCGATGAACGAGGCGTCCTTGACTCCCTTGTGGAAGGCGGCGATGATGACCTCATCCTTGATGATTGGGATCGAGTTATGCTTCTCCGAGAACCTTTTGATGAACTCGCGTAGAGACTCATTCTTCCTCTGGGGCAGCTGATAGAGATCGTGCTCGAAAGACGACCTTTTGTAAGTCCGCAAGAAATTGGCGATGAATCGTTCCCGAAGTTCTCCCCAGGAGCCGATTGACCGCTTTGGGAGCCTTGTGAGCCATGTCCTCGCTGAGTTGGCCAGGACAACCAGGAGGTAGTTAGCCATGGCTTTGTGATCGCCTCCGGCTGCTCGAATCGCCAGAGTGTAGACCATGAGCCAGGACATGGGATTGGTCTTGCCGTCATATTTTTTGATGCTTGTAGGCTTGAAACCTGATGGCCAGTCAACCTATTGTTGCTCCTCGGTGAAGGCTGGTACGCCTTCATCTGCGTGAGGGTTCCGGCTTCGGTTGCGGTGGTGGAACCGCTCGTGGTGGAGACTGAAGCGCTCGTACTCGTCCTCCAGTCTGTGGTGCTCGTCGTCTTCACGCTCACGGTGCCGTGCGTTGATGTCCTGGCGAAGGTCGCGTCGCAGATGGCTTCGAAGATCCTGGTTGTCATGGCAGTTGTACTGGGGATGCCGCCGATTGTTGTTAGGGATGCTGAGAGACATCTATCATGACTCCATGTGCGGCTGACTAGAGCCGGCCGCTCAGCGTTGTGCTGATGCAGATGAGACCACCGTTGGAGAACCCGACCGGTTGGTCGGTATGAGGGTGTCACCCGACTGCTAGTGCTGCTGACATGCGGCAGCGGTAATCGTGGCTTTGATCCTCGCAATAGTCAGGGTGGCCTAATGATCAGGCCCAAACTGGAGCGTATCCAGTAGGGTTGCAGCGGCCACGATGTTCTGCTGCGGCGTGACAAAGACATCATGGTCGCCGAGTCGTGTCTAGAGGATTTGTTGCTGGGTGATTCACCCAGCCCTGCGTAGCTCATCATTGCGAGTGTCGCGTCCGGCCTCCTGTTGTTGTCGCAGTCGGCGGGCCTCCTCTTCTTGCTGCTCACGTAGTCGGTGCGCCTCTTGAGAAAGAGTGTCACCCTTGGACGCCATGAAGATTTCGCGAGGCAGTAGAAGTCTTGCCAGACTGCTGCTCGAACTGCTGCTCGAACTTCTATCTGACCTGGAGTCGGAATCGAAGTGGTCGATGGGGGTGATGACGACTCCGACCTCCCTAGATCCAATCTCAAATGGCTCTGAGCCGTTTCCGAATTGAACCATAGGGGATCGGGTCTGCCACGTGGGATGTAGATTGTGGATGTCCACAGTGTTGCCGTGTCTGCACGAGAGATTGATGATCTCTCCCTTTCCTAGCCCGACCCCGGCTGGCTCAAGGCCGAGTCTGAGTTGAACGCTGAAGGAGAGAGTTGTCCCGAGACCTGGGCAAGTGGTAGATCGCCACAGCAAGTCGACAAGGGTTGCTGCAGCATCGTGTGGGTTGACTGGCACGGAGTCGGCTGATTCCCCAGCAGATCGGATCAAATCCGAATTGGCCAGGGTGAGGTTGCCGAACTTGTCGACGACGAAGTCGAGGCTTCCGAATGTAATTGTGTCTCCGGGGGAGAATTTGGTGCCATCGACTCTAGTTGTCGAATCCATCGAGCTTGTTGAGGTTGGATCTCGCTGAAGCCCCTACCTGGCATGCCAACTGTCGATGTTTTACACTGGCAATATGAATATAGGGTACTCGTTGGATCGAAACTTGGTGGACTACAAAGGAACACAGGGGGTTTATACTGGTTCAGGCCCTCGATGTGAGGTAATACCCTACATCCAGTTGTGGTGTATTTCCTTTGAGGATGTATGACTTGATTTTGGTGATCTTGCCCTTAGGGGGCGCCCTGCCTTCCCTTATATACTGGGGGACAGAGTTATAAAGTAGGAGTCCCAATCGAACTATGACCAAGGGATCTCCTGCTAGAGATATAACTTGCCCAACTAGTACTGTATCTTCCTTATCGTACAAGGTTAAGTCTGCCGAGTGCTATCATATCTCTAATTACAAGGCTAGGCCCATCCTCTATCCGAGTGGCCCATATGCTTGTCATGAGGTCCCCGGGCCCATGGCCTCCACAACCACCATCCCCCCAAAGCTGACCTGACATCGCGAACGACGAATCAGTACAAACTCAAAGTGCTGGGCCTGAAACAGGTGAGATACCTAATGAAATAGCCTTTGCCAGTTCCCCCCGAGGTATCCCCGTCAACCACTCAATGGTGGCGACCACAGAATGCATACCATAGAGGACTCAATCCCACCGGCTATTAAGTAAGTATCTCAAAAGTTCGAGTCCATACTCATACAAAGCTAGCCCTAGGAGTTGATGCTAGCTCTGCGCTTTCATCTTAGCAGTTAACATCACAAAATAAGGTAGTAGTCTAGCTAATTAAACAAACTTAGAGATACATCCATAAGTTACATAGGCCAACCGGCCAAATAGATAGTGGTTCACGGAAGCTTGTTCTACCCAAAATATCCCATAGGCAACCGACTAGGGTAAGCCCTAGTGAGAACCATCCTGAAACTCAGAAACATCCCCATCAAACAACTCATCATCCTCTAACTCCTCACCTGCATCAAAGCCTAAAGGCAACAAACAACATACAAGTGCAAGAATCAGTATATCGTTACAATGTACTAGCAATGCCAAGCCTAATATACATGAAGGTTAATATCATGGAAGGGCCACTAGGGCTACTCATTTGCATAAAAGCAAGATTTGATTTCATAAACAATTCACAAGGCATAGTTCACAAGCATATAATTAGAACCCATAATATATATAGCGTAATTCCATCTCAAAACATACAAGAGACACTTACCACCCTCCATGGTAGTAAGCCCAAGGAGTTCACAAATCCTCCTCTCAAATTTTCCATTTCTACACACACAATGTTTAACACTCTTTTATAAATCTATACTCAACATAAGTCACTAGGTCGCTCATGACCGTGAGCACGGCTAATCGATTAGTTCTAACTCTGCAGAGTGTGTACACTTTACCCACACAATGTGAAATAGTGATCATGCCTAGCATGCCACGCGATACCGTAGTACCTGTTTCACTATTCACAATACAACTTTTACATTGCTCACTATTTAGCCCTGCACCAGCGATAGCAAGTGAAGATCCACCCTAGGAGCAACCCTAGAGCCGCTAGGTGGATAGACTTAGACGCCTATACCGTTACGGGTTAATAGGTAGGTCCGATGAGTCACTACAACATCGTAACTCATACTATTCCGGCCTACCAAATGCAAGGCTAAATATTGAGCAACTTAGTAAGCTATGGCTGACCATATCAGCACATGTGGTCATACTGTATTCAATCGTAAAAGACATTGAGTTCAGTCCTTAACCGACTCAGGCGGGCACTCCCCCTATCAGTACGCAACTATCAAATATGCGTACCACTTGCCGCCCAAGTCTAAAAATCATTTTCATCATTTTAGTGCATCATTTTATCACCAATCACATTTCTGTCCAGAATTATTAAAATACACATTTCAACATTTATAAGGTGTCAAAATAAATTAAAATACAAAGCTAAGCATGGTTAAGCATATAAACATATATTTATATCATAGATAAGTCTCACACGCTAATTGCAGTGGGGCCCACTCCTTAGCGCCTTGGGACAGAGTCCGCGATGGTGCGCGCGGCCGACGAGCTTTGCGGTGGTGGCGATGACGAACGGCGGTAGATCTCGCAGAGCTACCAAAAGAGAAAAGGCAGAGGGGTTCTAGGTGCAGCTATCGGTGGCTTTCTTGGCTTCAATGGTTACCGGAATCGATGGTAACGACGACGGAGGCGGCGGCATGGCTCGGCAGGTATGTGCATGTCCCATTATATGCCAAAGAAATACATGTCGGTAGTGTCTAAGGTGCTAGGGATGCTCACCGAGGACGTTGCATGGCTCGGAGAAGCTGGAACAGCGGTGAGCTCTCCGGGTGTGGTCCAGTGGCGGCAGAGCACTCTGGGTGAACGGTGATGGCCGGATTTGGGCTGCAATCTAGAGAAGAGCCATAGGCCTTAGCTCAAGGAGGTCCTGAGGTAGCTACATGCGCAAGGAATCGAAACGGGTGCGGCGGTCGGCGGAGAAGAAGAAGACGCGGATATGGTGTTCCAGAGCTTGTCAGCTTCTCATGCTCGGGCCTTGGGGTCGTATTGGGGTTGCGAGGCAGCTGGCCAAAGATCAACGCCGGTCTTGCCTTGGTTAGGGAGAACACAGTCATGCCATGGCGATGGTCTCCGGAGCCGGGTGCGCTATGTGGCATCTTCAACCTTGAGGATAGGGGAAGAAGAAGGGAAAAATGGATTAGGGATTGGAAGGTTATCATGTTCCCATAGCTCGGCTGCGGCGAAGCTCACCAGAGGAGGATAGCGACGGCAGTGAGCCCAGCGGCACAGAGGAAGGAAGCGGCATTCCCGGTGTTGTGGTGGGGTTTTGCCTTGGGCTTTCCATGGAGCAGAGTGGCTAGAAAGGAGAACGTAATGGCGAAGTGGTTTGGGTTGTCGTCGACCCGGCCAAGGGAACGGAGATGTAGGCGCTGGCGCCGCTTGGTGAGGTGGAGAGGAGCTTGGTCAGCGGGCTGGCGCATGGCACGTGTGTTCTGCAGGGTGGGCCCATGTTGGAGAGTCTCTGTGGCCGATAGGTAGGACCCACGGTGGCTGGGGCCCACTTGGCAGTGAAAGGCAAGAGAGAAACCCTTCTAGAGGCCAAGTTTAATGAGGTAGTTGAGTGTTACCTTGATCTGGTTATTTAACTTAGTTACAATGAGAACTAAATTATGGGAAAATTACTGTGGTTAGAGGGTGATGTTTTCCAACAATGTGCCAAATCTCAGGGTCATGTGGCTTGTAGATTTTTCTTGGTGAAATTGCAAAGTTCGGTACAAAAATCAGCCCCCTCTGCACACCAGCCTAAGCAAGTGAGCTTCGGCTTGTCATTTTATGTATAAATCTTGCGAGGAAGGCATTGCAAGTTTTACTGTGGTTATTTAATGTCTTGATCTGCATTCTGGCCAATATTTGTTTGACGGAGAGTTACGAATAAATTCTATCAAAATTGACAAATGGCCTGTCTGCAGTGGAGTTTTCTACCATTTTGCTGATTTTAAAGTATCTGTTTGAGCTACTCACTGGGATGATAAAATTCAACAAAAATTACAGTACGTAGTTGATGGTGTGTAGCTTTTATGAAAATTTTCCTCAGATTTTTATCTCCTCAAAGGTTCCCTTTAATTTTTCAATAGTTCAGGTTGTACCTATAATTTCTATTAGGTCATACATGGATAAAAGAAATAAAATTTGGAGGTGAAAATGCATTATATAAAATTATATGTAACAAGGCATGAGAGCTTTTCATCTATGTCCACCATGGCTCACAAGTTATTTAGGGCACATGTTTGGGTATGTTACAACTCTACCCCTCTTACAATAGAATCTCATCCCCGAGAGTTGGTATTCTAGAACAAGCCTGGAAATTCAGCCTTAAGTTTATCTTCCCTTTCCCATGTGGCTTCTTCGGGAGTATGATTACTCCACTGTATCTTAAGCATCTTGATGGTGCGGCTTCGAGTGTGGCGCTCGGCTTCGTCTAGAACATGAATATGGTATTCTCAATATGAAAGGTCAGGTCGTAGGTTGATGTCCTTTAGTGGTGTATGTTCATGAGGGACACGGAGACATTTCTTCAGTTGAGAGACATGAAAGACATTGTGCACATCTAAAAGCTGGGATGGCAACTCCAGTTGGTAAGCAACTTGTCCTCTTTTTGCAATGATTTCAAAGGGCCCAATATACCGAGGAGCTAGTTTCCCATGCACATGAAGATGGTGTACGTCTCGCATTGGCGAGACTTTAAGGTACACATAGTCATCCACCTCCAAGCTCAGTTCGTGGCGGCGATGGTGATGACAATGGGGTGCCCGATCTTCCATTAGGTAAGGATAACTCTCGATTTGGTGGAGAATTGACACTCACGATCCGGCCTCTGATCACCAAGACCCGAACCCTGCAATCGCTGCACCACGTCTCCTCTCGTTATCAACCGTGCGCTACCCGGTTGACCTTACCACGAAGGCTAATCCCTGCATGCGAATCGAAGAACACAAGCAAAAACAAGAAAGATTGCAAATCACTTGCAGATGGATGATTATACTCTCGAAGTTGGGGTCTTACAAACCGATAAACGGCAAAACTGTTCAAGGACAGAATAATCTAAGCAAAACCCAACTTTAAACAATGACGGCTACTGTATATATAGGAGTTGGGACGTCCTAGGGTTATCCCTAGGGCGCACACCCCTTGGGCTTAGCCCACAACACAATTACAGGGCCTAAGGCCCAAAACAGACTCGGATTGGAAGAGGTATGTATCTTGTTTTGATGATTTCGAACAGCTCAGGAGGAATTTTGACATAGAACCAAAACCATCTGAAAGTAGACTCCATAAGCTTTCCAACAAGTACTCATAGGCCCTGAAAGTCCATCTAGATCAGCGGCTAGATTCGTTTGAAGTTGATGCTGTCAGGAGGCCGAAATCCGAATCGAAAACGTGCAGAACTTCATCTCTTGCCTTCTATGGACCAAAAGTGATGTGGTGATGTAGGAGTAGACTTGGGTAAGATCTTGGTTTGGTCCCCAATCAACTTCTTTGATCATCCATGTGTTCCTTGCGCTCGGCCTCTTTCCCTTCACCCAAGCAAGTATCTCTGCAAACGAGAACACACAAAACTCATGGTGCAGTAACGGCTGTTCAAATATATAACGCATAAATCTTATGTACAAAGCATGCACCTTTGGTTGATGAATACATAAAGTTGCTAGGGTCATATCCGAGCTAGTGATGTCCTCATCAGATGGTTAGAATAACTTTTATGGCGTGACTATGCTTCCTTAAGCCGATTTCGAATGAGGGTGACATTGTATTCGGCCTCGTTGATTAGAGTTGGTCCAAAGGATTGTCTTTCCCCTACTTCGGACCAGAACAAGGGTGTTCTACATTTTCTCCCATAAAGTACTTCAAACGGTGTCATGTGCAAGCTTGCTTGGTAGCTGTTATTGTAGGAGAATTCAGCAAATGCCAAACACTTCTCCCAATCGGTGTTGTAAGACAGTACGCAGACTCATAGCATATCTTCCAGGGTCTGATTTGTGCGCTCAGTTTGATCACTTGTCTGAGGGTGAAAGGCTGTACTGAAGAATAGTTTGATGCCATGAAGTCCGTGCAGGATTTCCCAAAATCTAGAGGTAAATTGTGGCCCACGGTCTGAGATGATTACTTTTGGTACTCTCTGGAGGTGGACAATATGCGTCAAGTAGAGCTCAGCGAGCTTAGCTCCACTGTAGGACACATGTACCGGAATAAAATGTGCCACTTTTATAAGTCGGTCAACAATAATCCAAATTGAATCGTGACCCTTTGGTGTTTTTGGAAGTCCCGTAATGAAATCCATGCTTACTTCATCAAATTTCCATTCGGGTACTTTTAGTGGTTGAAGTAAACCTGCTGGCCTTTGATGTTCCGCCTTGACGCGTTGACACACGTCACAAATGGCAACATAGGCAGCAATATCTCATCTCAAACTAGGCCACCAATATTGGGTGCGGATATCCTGATACATTTTGGTGCAACCAGGATCACTACTAACTTCTGACCCTTATGCCACGCTTTTTTGTCGCAACGGCAAGATTTGGTTGCAACAAGGGTTGTTATCGCAATGATTTTCACTTTTGGTTGCGATAGATTGGATTTTTGCCACAAAGATTGTTTCGTGGCCCTAAGTATGGAGATCGTTGCGAAAAGTAAGTGTTATCGCAACAAATTATTGAATGGTTGCAATAAGTGATTCCTGTTGCATGATTTGATTTGCGTTGCGGGCAAGTTTATTGTCGTTGCAATACTAAGGTGATATTGCAACTCTTTATATGATGGTTGCAATAGCCCTCTATGTCGCAACGAATATGTTTCGTTGTATATAATAGTCGCTTGCGTTGCAAAAAAGTGGTACATATAGCAATGAAAAAAAATAAATCGTTGCAATCACTAAGGTTGCAATGATTATGGTTTCGTTGTATGTAATAGTTTCGTTCGTTGCAAAAAGGTTGTACATATAGCAACGAAAAATTACATCGTTGCAATACCTAAGGTTCTCCACTTTAATGGTTGCATAAAAAATTAAAAAAAACACCACCAGGAAGTTTCGAACCTAAGACCTCAGAGTTAAGAAGATAGGCGCCTACCATTAGACCATGTATGTGTTTGTGTTTCTAATAGCTAGCATATCCTATACAAATTAATGTAGACCCGTTTATGTATTGGAAATACTACAAACTTCTAACCCTTGCACAACGACGAGAAAATGTTCGTTCCCTACAGCCAGCAGCGTGGTCGCGGCCTCCCTGCAGCCGGTGTCGTCGTGGCGCCCCCTCCCTGCAACCAGAGTCGTCACGGCCCTTGAATTCCCTGCAGCGATGGCATCTTGGTGCCCTAGTTCCTTTCTGCTCATCAACGAGCAGGGCCGTGTCCGTGGGCGACGCTCTGTGTTCATCTCGTCTCCGGCCGGCGCTCGTCCGTTCAACGTTCATCTAGCAAGCAGGCACCAACGACAGGGACAGGGAAAAGGATCTATCCATCTAGCAAGCAGGCACCAACAAGTAGGCTCGTCCGTTCGTCCGGAGTGCAGGTATTGTTTTTTTTAAATCCATCTGTATTGTACTAATTGGTATGAAGGTCTAGAACTGCTTGTATAATTTTCATTTTATTCTTGTCATCTTTTGAAGCCATGTCTTCTACAAATCGATCTAGAAAATATGAATCCTGTTCCCAAAAGCATAAGAAGAAACAAAGAATTGAGGAGTTAACTCAATCTCAGAAAGGAGCAATGGATAGATTATTTTTGCTATATTTGGTACTTTGATTCAGGCCTCACTTAGAGCTTCGTACGTGAGAAAGAGGATCATGTATGCTTGCATTATTGCTAGATGTTTCATTGTTGATTATATATAGTTTATAATAATGTCGTGATCCCTTCAATTAACGTGCTACAGGAAATCATTGTGATATTTGGAAAATAGAATTAATGGCACATGATGATGATCGGAGTTAGATGTTGTTGTCTCGGTCAACACTTGAGTGGCAAGCAGGTCTGAAGAAATTTATTGATACTATTTTTGAAGGCACCTATGCATCAGAAACTGCACCATGTCCATGTTCAAGGTCTCATTGCATTAACAATATCTTGGTCTCTCTTTTGCAAAGACAAAGATAACTCATTTGTATATCCAAGAATGACAAGCATCAAATGTGCACTGAAAACAAAATCAAATGATTCAAATGCTCCAACCACGGCATGTATTTTTGGCCAATCATCTCTTTGTGTGGGATCTTTGCCAATAATTGATAACTGATCAAAAACTAAGTACCTAGTTTATTCCTGCTATCTGTTCTCTCTGTTTATATATATATATATATACTGCAATACAACTATCTGTATATTTTTATATATATGTGTCCTGCAGTACAGTACAGCTAACAGATAGACATGGAGGCCGCTGCCCGAGGGGATCTAGAGGCGACGGGCGGGAGGCGGCGGCGCGGCGACCGGCGGGCAGGCGACCGGCGGCGACGGGCGGGAGGGGGTGGCATGGCGATCGGTGGGCACGGGCACGCACCGGCGCGGCAGGCACGGGCAGCGCGGCTGCCTCTCGATCTGGTTTGTGCTTCTCTGCTCCTTCCCTTTCTTCCAAGACCCACCCGGACCACCCTTTAGAACCGCCACTGATTAGAAACCTCCCCCAAATTTGTGCGCCAAAATTTCCAACTTTCCCACCGTGCCAAAGTTTCGCACCGCGCCAAACCGTCCGACATACCGCGGCAAATTCCTGCGGAAAAAAAAAGATCACCACATATGTCGGGCTAATAACCTCCCATGACCGACGTCCCCTCCCCCTACCCCAATTAGATCGTGATCTAAATCCCTCCTCCGACTCCGTAAGGGCCATGGCGCCGCCACCGACGCCACTTCGTTCCAGGACGCCCCCGACGCCGCCTCCGTCGAGGACGCCACCAGCAATGCTAACAGGCAGGACGACGCTTCCTCTACAGGGAATCAGCGCCAGCAACGACGCCAACTCCTTGGGCGCCCATCGACATCGATATACTGAAGCCGTCCTCGAAACCGAAGACGAACATGGGTTTCCTTGTCAATATAACCCCAGGTACATTGTTTTTTTAATCTAGTTTATTAGATTCATGTTTATTCCCACCACAGCAGTTTCCTTGTTGATTGATTTGCAGCAGAGGGGTGTGGATTTGCCCTGTGAATATTGTTGTAGTAATGGTTCAATGCTATGAACCTTTCGTGTCAGGTCAAATGAGCAAAAGCTAACTGAATGAAACCTGAAAGTTACAATGAGTATTTGTACGAGCGGTGGAATAGGATATGTGCTAGTACTACTTTGTCTTTGCGAGATTGCAGGCAAGTCATTGACCTGGTGACCTAACATTGCCACGGACGAGGTTGTGCACTCTTTTGTATTTTATAATAGGAATTCATCTGTAGTCTTTGTCCCTTCCACAGAAATATCCATCCATAACATGTCACATATTATGTCCATATGTTGGTTTATACTGATGTTGAGAGTGTGGGCTTTGAATCTTTTTGCTTAAGTTAAGATTCTGCCAATGGGTAATACTTGACCTTTTTTTATTCTTGTTTATTTATCAACCATTGTCGTATGTATGCAGTGGCACGGGTGAAATGTGGACTCTTTATGTTCATTGCAAGAACTTCTCATAGTCATACTGATGGGTTCAAAAAACTTCTCATAGTGTATCTTTGAGTAGGTAATCATTGGATACACTAATCTAGTCCTTCTCTTGTATGATGCAATACTTGTGTGTTGAATTGTATTGTGGCATCCTAGAGAGACCAAGAAACTGGTGAAGAGCCAAGTGATCTTCTTCTTTGGAGGACCACTCACACAAAACATGGTAGATGGTCAAATTCTGTATCAGCTTCAGTATATGTGAGTAAATGTAAGTAGCCGGTCAGGTTTTGACCTTGCTCTGAACAACAGTGGGCGTTTGTGTTTTTCGACCATAATAACTGTAGAATCTTATTTAACAAATAACTAGAAAGATGTAGAGAATTTCATGGGCTTTCCGTATTGTAAAAGAATATAAATTTTTGTTGTTTAGAACTCTAGTTATGATTTTTCTAATCAACTATACTGCTGCTGCCTTAAAAATTCAGAGAATTTGATAGCAAACTGATTATATGTACATAACTGTTTCCATAGTTTTGATTAATTAGAACCATGTTATATCTGAATCTCTTTACATTTTGTGCAAGAATTAGTAAACTTAATATTTTTCTAATATCGTGACATTCCTTGTAGAACTAGGAAATGTAGGAAATACATTTAACATACGTGCTGAAAACTGCAGCTTTTGCAGTTTTGATTAGGTGAATTGTTCCGAGTAGTAATTTACCTTTTTTGTGATACTTGATAATACCAAAGTTGTAGAGGGTTTAGAGATGATTGTTGTCGTGAAAGCTCATGATTTTAGCCCTGGATAATTGGGAGTTATGAATTTTGTAAGTAGCCGGTCAGGTTTTGACCTTGCTCTGAACAGCAGTGGGCGTTTGTGTTTTTCGACCATGATAACTGCAGAATCTTATTTAACAAATAACTAGAAAGATGTAGAGAATTTCATGGGCTTTCCATATTGTTAAAGAATATAATTTTTTGTTGTCTAGAACTCTAGTTATGATTTTTCTAATCAACTGTACTGCTGCTGCCTTAAAAATTCAGAGAATTTGATAGCAAACTGATTATATGTACATCACTGTTTCCATAGTTTTGATTAATTAGAACCATGTTATATCTGAATCTCGTTACATTTTGTGCAAGAATTAGTAAACTTAATATTGTTCTAATATCCCAATCTTATTCTTTTGGCAGTAGGTGGACAAGGTTTCAGTGGGAGGCTCATAATCAAGTGAGGACATAGCCGAGGCGATGACATGTTGGGCTGCTAGGAAACTCTCGAGTGCTGCATAGATGTTAGGAAGTTTTTAAAAAGTTGTCAAATAATAAGTGAACTGTACACTCGTTTATGATTTTAGCTACTATTTCCATGGTTTGGCAACATATTGAATGATTGATTATAATTAATATATGTGAGTGCAATTGCTTTTGTTATGGTTTATTGATTTGCAATGATGATTTATTAAACCAAAATTAAATGTTACTAGCATTGCAATAAAAGCTATGCCTACGAGCCGCGATGCGTGGCAATATGCTCTATGGCAACAGACTTATTTACGTTGCAAATAATAGTATTGCCACGACATTACTATTGTTGCAATAACAATTAATCTCCCGCAACTAATAAAATTGCGTGGCAAATGATACTGTTGCAACGGCACTGTAGTCATGGCAACAATGAACGGTATCTCGCAACGGCTAAATTTGCGTGGAAAATGATACTATTGCCACGCCACGACAACCGTGGCAATACCATATCATCTCTTGCAACAATAAAAAAACGTGGCAAATTATACTTTTGCCACGCCACAGCGATCCTGGCAATAATGTATACTCTCTCGCAATGAATAAAATTGCGTGGCAAATGGTTTACTTGCCACGGCATAACGGTCATGGCAACAACACCTTAGGCAACAAAATTCTAGCGTGGCAACAAAATTCTATTGCTACGCTATCGCTCGTTGCATTTACCACCTGTTGCTACGAAGACGAGCGTGGCAAGTGCTCGTATTGCCACGCTAGTGAATGTTGCGATAACGCCCTATTGCCATGCTTGGCAACGGACAACTATGGTTGCAAGAAAAGCTAACTCTTGCAACGCCAAACTACCAATGGTTGCAAGTTCTTATTGCAACGTGACGTTTTGCAACCATTGGCAACGAACGCGATTTGGTGGCAAGAACTACCTTTTGCAACCAAATTGGGCCTATTGCAACGTTTTCTCGTCATTGCGCAAGGGTTAGAAGTTTGTAGTGGATGGATGGATAATGGGGAATGGTGTGCTTCTTTAAGAATAAATTCCCGGAGGCCATGACCTTCTGGTAAATATATTTGCTTCCCGTGAATAACTGTGCCCTCCAAGGTTAATGAAAAGATTGTTTTTGTGCCTTCCTCTAGCTCGTGTTTAATCTTATCCACTTCTGCATCATTGTCCTAAGCGGCTTTGATTTGAGACGGGAGGATTGGTTGAAGTGTCAAGGCAGTAAGCAAACCTTCCTTAATTACTCCTAGATTCAGCTTCTGGAGTTCAAAAAGCAGTGCTAGTTGATCAGAGATCATGGTGGTAGTGAGTTGATAAAGCTTTCGGCTGAGAGCATCGGCCATAACATTTGCTTTACCCGGGTGGTAATGGATGCCTACATCATAGTCCTTGATGAGCTCTAACCATCTTCTTTGTCTTAAAGTCAGATCTGGCTGTGTGAAGAAATACTTCAGACTCTTATGATCGGTATAAATTTCACATCTCTTGATGACTAGATAGTGGTGCCAAATCTTTAGAGCATAGACCACAGTGGCTAATTCTAGGTCATGTGTGGGATAATTTGCCTCATGAGGGCGTAATTGATGCGAGGCATAAGCTACCACTTTGCCTTCTTGCATCAACACACACTAGGCCATGATGAGAGGCATCACAGTAGATTTTGAAGTTTTTATGGATGTCAGGCAGTACTAGCATTGGGGCCATTGTAAGTCTTTTCTTTAACTCTTGGAAACCCATTTCACGGTCTTCGGTCCACTCGAATTTCTATTCCTTCTTGAGGAGTTGGGTCAAAGGCCTGGAAATTTTGGAGAACCTAGCAATAAATCGGCGGTAATATCCGGCTAAGCCAAGGAAACTTTGAACCTTGGTTACATTCTGTGGTTGCTTCCAATCCAGTACATTCTGCACTTAGCTAGGGTCAACAGCAATACTGCCTTCAGAGGGTACGTGGCCGAGGAAGGCAACTTCCTTCAACTAAAACTCACACTTGGAAAACTTCGCATATTGTTTATGCTCACGAAGCTTGTCAAGCACTAATCGTAGATGTTGAGCGTGCTCTTCTTCATTTTTGGAGTAAATGAGGATATCATCAATAAATACCACCACAAATTTGTCCATGTACTCCATGAAAATTTTGTTCATCAAATTCATGAAGGTAGCAAGAGCATTGGTTAGTTCGAAGGAAACTACGGTATACTCAAATAAACCATAACGGGTGGTAAAGGAAATTTTAGGAATATCCTCCGGTCTGATTTTTAATTGAAAGTAACCTAGCCTTAGATCAATTTTGGAAAAGACTCGAGCTCCGGTCATTTGGTCAAAGAGATCATCTATCCTTGGAAGTGAGTATTTATTTTTGATAGTGACTTCATTGAGGGGACGGTAATCTACACACATGCGCATGGTACCGTCTTTCCTAGGGGCAAACAGTACTGGGCATCCCCACGGACAAGAACTAGGTCATATGAAACCTTTCTTTAATTGCTCATTGATTTGTGTTTTGAGGTCTACCAGATCTTTGGAAGTCATTCTATAAGGTCTTTTAGAGATAGGTGCTGTCCCAAGTACTAAATTTATGACAAACTCGATATCTCTATCTGGGGGCATTCCTGGTAGTTCATTAGGGAATACGTTGGAATACTCATTGACAATGGGCATGGTTCTAAGCTCTGGAACAGTGTGGGAGTAAAGAGTTGGAGGTTGCGAAGTAGTGGTACAGTTGGAGGTGTAGGTGACAACTTGGCTATTTGCATTCTCTAAGGCTATGGTTCGCTTGGCACAATCTATGGTTCCTTTGTGTTTGGCTAGCCAATCCATGCCAAGTATGGCATCTAAACCTAGAGTGTTTATCAGGATGAGGTCAGCTTTGAAGTCTACTTCACCAATCTTAATCCCCACATCATTACATATTCAATTTGCTTTAATTGTGGAACCTGGTGATTGCACTAGCATGGCATCTTCTAGGAGGTCAGTAGGGAGTTGTTATTGTTGTGCTAATTTGGAGGATATGAATGAATGCGATGCACCATAATCAAAAAGGACTAAGGTAGGAAGGGTGTGAACGAGAAATTTACCTAGTACAACATCAGGAGCATTTGTAGCTTCCTCGGCGGTCACATGGTTGAGACGACCGCGTCCCAGGGAGTGAACCAGTCTACGGGTCACACGACCTCCTTGTGGTCTCCCACGGCCTTGTGAAAGTCCACTGGGCTGCTGCTGAGTGACCTGAGAATGGGGCGCTGAACTGGTCTTCCTAGGATACGGGCACTTGTTTGCATAATGCCCTAGCTTGCCGCAGTTGTAGCAATCAAAATTTGCCGCTTTATTCGGACTCACAGGTGGTGGAGCACTGCAGGGGTATGGTTGCAAAGTCACTGCATGGGGGTGAGGACCAGCATAAGTGGGCCTTGATGCAGGTGTAGCCACATAACGGACTCCAGGAGGTGAGATAAAGCGAGGCCGAGTATTACTGCTGCTACTACTACTGATGGCTCTTCTTGCCACCCATTTGTGCTTGCGATTCCCGAGCACTTCCTTCACACTCTCTTTGACTTGGAGAACCTTGTCCACCAAAGTCTTCATACTGTTAATCTCGTGAGCTGAAAGAACGTGTTTGAGCTCCGGGTTGAGGCGCCTGCGGCAGAGCTTGACCTTCCTATATTCAGTCAACATTTCCTCGGTGGCATACCGAGAAAGGTAGTTGAATTGGTTCAAGAACTCCAGGAAAGTTTGGTTCCCTTGCTTGAGGGCGAGAAACTCCCTCCTTTTGATCTCCATGAGACCAGAAAGAACATGGGCTGACCGAAACCCTTCCTTGAACACCGTCCAAGTAATAGGCTCATCAAGTGGAATGAGGGTCTTATAGCTTTCCCACCAGGCAGCGGCGGTGCCCTGGAGGTTGTAAGCGGCATAGGCTGCCTTGTCCGTCCCATCACAACAGGCGAGAACAAGTTTGGCCTCGATATCACGGAGCCAGTCATCCGCGTCGAGAGGGTCGGCTACAGAAGAAAAGGTTGGTGGGTGTGTGCGTTGCACATCGGCCATCTTCGATTGTCCTTGGGTTGCACCTTGAGTGAGTGCTGCACCGAGATTCTCGGTGTTGGCCATCATTCTCTCAAAGAGACTATTTTGCATAGCCAAGAGTTGGGCCATCGTTGGTTCCCCATCGGAGTGGTCATGAGGAATAGCTGATCGACTGCCACTGGCTTGTCCTGCAGCATCTAGGCTTGGTTGGGGAGGATTTGCCTCAGGATTTCTTCCCCCAGAAGCTTGGTCGGGTGTTCGTCATCCTACGTAGATATAATTTCAGAGGGTTGAGTCATAAGAGCCATTTGGTTATATAAATGATAAAAATTCATAGAAATGATCATAGTTCATAATCAAGTGTTGGAATTTTTGGCAACGGTGCCCCACTCGAAATTATGTTCCTCTAAACCATGAGTTTAACCACTTAGGACAGTGAGAAACAATTGTTGGAATCTCACACTAGGCCAAGTTAATTCCAAAACAATTGTCTGACATAATGAGGGATACATGGCAGCCATTATTAGCTTTTAACAAGCTATTGTAGTACAAAATTTGACTACCAAATACAATAGGGTTACACATCTTTGACCTAGTAGAAGGATAATTAAATTCTAAACACTTGCAAGATCGCTCCTACAATCTGCCAAATCCACTGGGTGGATCATCTGGAAGGTTAGCATCGGGAGAAGTCATGGTCAGGTGTGGAGGCCATGGGCCCTGGGTATCTCATGACAAGCATATGGGCCACTCGGACAGAGGATGGGCCTAGCCTTGTAATTAGAGATATGATAAAACCCGGCAGACTTTGCCTTGTACGATAAGGAATATAGAGTCCTAGTCGGGTAGGTTATATCTCTAAGAGGAGATCTCATGGTTGTAATCCGGTTGGGACTCCTACCTTGTACCCTTATCCCCCAGTATATAAGGGGAGGCAGGCGCCCCCTGAGGGCATACAGAGATTCATCAGAATCATACATCCTCAAAGGAATACACCACAACTGAACATAGGGTATTACCTCACATCAAGGGCCTGAACCAGTATAAACCTTCCCGTGTTCCTTTGCAATCCACCAAGTTTTGATCCGACGAGTAGCCCTATAATCATATTGCCGGTGTAAAACATCGATAGTTGGTGCGCCAGGTAGGGGCTTCGGCGAGATCTACATCTACAAGCTCGATGGATCCAACAACAGGAGTTGACAGCGACAAATTCTCCCCCAGAGATACAATCTCATTCGGAAGCCTCGACTTCGTTGCCAACATGTTCGGCAACCTCACCTTGGCCGACATAGATCCAATCCAACCGGCCGAGGAACTAGCCAACTCCGCGCCAGTCGGCCCACAAGACACTGCAGCTACCTTCATCAATCTGCTGTGGTGATCTACCACCTGTCCAGGTCTCAAGACAACTCTCTCCTTCGGTGTCCGGCTCGCGCTCGGCCTTGAGACGGCCCGGGTCGGGCTAGGAGGGGGAGAGATCATCAATCTCCCTTGCAGACTCGACGACGCCGCGGATCTACATCTCACACGGCAGACTTGATCCCCAGCGATTCAGTTTGGACATGGCCTAGAGCCGCCCCAGATTGGATCTAGGGAGGTTGGAGTCATCCTTACTCTGATTAACTACACGGATTCCGACTCTAAGTCGGACACCGGTTCGAACGCCAGTTCGGACACCAGTTTGGCGAGTTTCCTTCTGCCCCGAGAGATCTTCATGGCTTCAATCCCTCCACCAGAGGTACGCCAAGTACAACAAGAGCAAGAGGAGGAGGCCTGCCGACTACGGCAATAGGAGGAGGCCGAACGCGAGGCTCGCAACAACGAGCTACGCAGGGCTGGGCGAACCGCTCAGCAACAGATCCTCCAGACTAGAGTTGGCGACCACAACGTTTTCGTCACGCCACAATAGAATGTCGTGGCCGCTGTAACCCTGCTGGACACGCTCTAGCTCGGGCCTGATCATCAGGCCACCCCGACAATAGCCAAGATCAAGGCGATGGTTACAGCTGCTGCCTGTCAGGAGCACCAGCAGTCGGGCGAAACACTTATACCGACCAACCGGTCGTGTTCTCCAGTGGCAATCTCGTCCGCATCAGCACGATGCCGAGTGGCCGGCTCAAGTCAGCCGTAGGAGGAATCATAGCAAACGTCACTCGGCAACACCAACAACAATCGG
This sequence comes from Oryza meyeriana var. granulata, assembly GCA_003991445.1. Lineage (NCBI taxonomy): Eukaryota > Viridiplantae > Streptophyta > Magnoliopsida > Poales > Poaceae > Oryza > Oryza meyeriana. Next base: position 72,858 of record RYFJ01001405.1, read on the forward strand.
CGGCGTCACCAGAACAATCGCCGGTTCAACCAAGACCTCTGAGTCCATCTACAATGTGATCTCCGCCAAGATATTAACGCTCGGCACCGCCAACGCGAAGATAACGAGCGCCGTCGACTAGAGGACGAGCACGAGCGTTTCGGTCTCCACCACGAACGGTTTAACCACCGCGGTTGGTACCGGAGCCCTCATGAAGATGAAGGCATACCAGCTTTCACCCAAGAGCTGCAAGATGTTGACTGGCCGTCGGGCTTCAAGCCTACAGGGATCAAAAAATACGACGGCAAGACTAACCCCGAGTCCTGGCTCACCGTATACACTCTGGCGATCCGAGCCGCCGGAGGTGACCACAAAGCCATGGCTAACTACCTCCCGGTTGCCTTGGCCGACTCAGTGAGGACATGGCTAACAGGGCTCTCAAGGCGATCAATCGGCTCCTAGGGGGAACTCCGGGAACACTTCATAGCCAACTTCCAGGGGACTTACAAGCGGCCATCTTCCGAGCACGATCTTTACTAGCTGCACCAGAGGAAAAATGAGTCGCTCTGTGAGTTCATCAAAAGGTTCTCTGAGAAGCGTAACCATATTCCAATGATCAAGGACGAGGTCGTCATCACCGCCTTCTACAAGGGAGTTAAAGACGCCGCCCCGTTCATTGCCAAATTCACTCGAAAGCCTCTACCCTCTGTTAGGGCCCTCTTCGATATGGCAAACAAGTATGCCGACTCAGGAGAGGCGGTTGCTGAAGCCCTCAACGAAAAGAAGGAGTCCTGGCGGAAGGACCAAAAGGCGAAAGCTGATAACAAGCCATCACAGAACATGTCCGGCAGCCGCAAGCAGAAGTCGGACAATGAGGTGGCCAACGTGGAGCGCACTCGGTCGTAGCCCCCAAGGAACAATGAATACCAGAAGGTTATGAACGGGCCTTGCCCCTTCCATCCCAAGGGCAAGCACGCGGCCAAGGATTGCTTCATGCTCAAGAAGTTTGCCTCTGAGTAGACTTCATCGTCTGGCGCCGACAAAGACAAAGACAAGCCAGATTCAGGCCCGGCCAACGATTTTCAAGATTCCCAGGCCGAGCTCAACCACATCTTTGGAGGGCCGTTTGCGTACGAGTCCAAGCGGAAGCAGAAGCTAACAGCACGCGACGTCAACACGGTCTCTACGGCAGACGTCCCCAGTATTTGCGTTGGTCAGAAATGTCCATCACATTCAACCGCGTAGATCATCCAGATCGGGTTTCACACCTGGGACGCTATCCACTCGTCTTGGACCCAGTCGTCAAAAATATCAAGTTGAAGAAGGTTCTTATAGACGGAGGTAGTGCGCTCAACATCCTCTTCACCAAGACCCTGGATGAGACGAAAATCCCTCGTTCAGAACTGCGGCCGAGTACTATGCCCTTCCACGGGATAATTCTCGGCCTGTCTTCAACACCCCTCAGGCAGATAACCTTGCCGGTCACCTTCGGCACGCGGGATAACTTCCGCACAGAAAACATTTGCTTCGAGGTTGCTGACTTCGAGACTGCATACCACGCGATACTCGGATGACCAGCACTCACCAAATTCATGGCAATACCGCACTATACTTACATGGTGCTCAAGATGCCCAGGCCAGCCGGAGTTCTCTCCCTCCGCAGCAACGTTAAGCAAGCCTTCACCTGTGATAAGGAGAGCTACGAGTTGTCTCAATCACAAGAGGCGACAGTCGGACGCAACAGCATTCGGCAAGCCGTCACATCTAAAGTCGAGGATGACCAAGTTCCGGCAAAAAAAACAGCAAAGTCGGGAACTTCAGCGGACTCTGACACGAAGAAGATCCCCCTAGACCCTTCCGACCCCTCCAAGACTGCTCTAGTCTGGACCAGACTCGACCACAAATAGGAAGACGTGCTCGTCACCTTCCTCCAAGCCAACAAGGATATCTTCGCATGGAAACCGTTCGACATGCCAGGTGTACCAAGGGAGGTGATCGAGCATGCCCTCAATGTCAAGACAGACGCCAAGCCGGTCAAGCAATGGCTACAGTGCTTTGCACAGGACCAGAAAGATGCTATTCGGGAGGAGATAACCAAGCTCCTCACAGCCGGGTTCATCAAAGAGGTCTACCACCGGGATTGGCTAGCAAACGCAGTCCTAGTCCAGAAGAAAAACGGTAAATGGCGCATGTACGTTGACTACACTGACCTAAACAAGGCATGCCCCAAAGATCCATTGGGTCTACCTAGGATAGACCAGGTGGTGGATTCAACCACAGGGTGCAAACTTCTTAGCTTTCTCGACTGTTACTCGGGATACCACCAAATCAGCCTGAAGGAGAAGGACTGCCTAAAGATGTCTTTCATCACGCCGTTTGGCGCCTACAGCTACATCACTATGCCATTTGGTTTGAAAAATGCTGGAGCAACGTATCAATGAGCAATTCAGCAGTGTCTACACACTCAGATCGAGCGCAACGTGGAGGCCTACGACAACGACGTGGTGATCAAGACCAAGTCCAAAGAAGACCTCATCGCTGACCTGGAAGAAACCTTCCAAAACCTTCGAAGATTCAAGATGAAGTTGAATTCAGAAAAGTGCGCCTTCGGTGTGCCATCCGCAAGCTACTCGGCTTCATCGTCTCACATCGCGGCATCGAGGCCAACCCAGAGAAAGTCAATGCAATCATGAACATGGCACCCCCGACTAGCCAGAAGGACGTCTAGAAGCTAACAGGCTGCATGGCGGCACTCAACCAGTTTATTTCCCAACTAGGCGAACGGGGTATGCCCTTTTTCAAGCTATTAAAGAAAGTAGACAATTTCCAATGGACTCCCGAAGCCTAGCAAGCCTTCAAAGACTTCAAGAAATTTCTCACATCACCACCCGTGTTGGCGTCACCTATGCCCCAAGAGCCATTAATGCTATATCTGGCGGCAACCACTCAGGTAGTCAGCATGGTGTTGGTGGTCGAGCGATCCGAACCGGGTCACATACAAAAGATCAAACGGCCAGTGTATTTTGTCAGCGAGGTCCTAGCCGACCCAAAGATGAGATATCCGTAGGTCCAAAAGCTGCTCTATGGCCTACTCATCACTGTCCAGAAGCTGGTGCACTATTTTCAATCGCATCAGGTCACGGTGGTCACATCGTATCCACTCGGGGATGTCCTGCATAACCATGAGGCCACCGGCCGAATCGCTAAATGGGCGCTCGAGTTGATGGCGTTTGACATCACCTTTCAGCCACAGACAACAATCAAATCACAAGCTCTAGCCGACTTCGTAGCTGAGTGGACAAAAGTTCAGATGCCTACATCAACAGCGAAGCAAGAGTACTAGACAATGTACTTCGACGGTTCTCTATGGATCGGCGGCGCCAGGGCCGGCGTTGTACTGACGTCCCCCACCGGTGAAAAACTCAAGTACATTCTCTAGATCCACTTCCCGGCTTCCCACAACGTCGTCGAGTACGAGGCACTCATCCACGGGCTCCGCATTGCTATATCACTCAGCATCCGCCGACTGGTTGTGCGAGGAGACTCTCAACTTGTGGTGAACCAAGTCATGAAAGACTGGACATGTCTCGATGATACCATGGCGGCGTACTGTCAGGAGGTCCGAAAGTTGGAAAACAAGTTCGACGGGCTGGAGATAACACATGTCCTATGACAATACAATGAAGCTGCAGATGAATTAGCAAACATGGGATCCAAGCGAGAAGTGGTCTCGACAGGGATCTTTGTCGAGCAACTTATGGAGCCATCAGTCAAGAAGAAACCAGTGCCAGAGCAGTCAGGAGGCGAACCTACCCCGACAACAGACGAAGTACCGAACATATGTCAAGATTGGCGGACTCCTGTTCTCAAATTCCTCCTAGATGATGAACTCCCAGAAGATCGCAGTCAAGCCAAACAAATCAAACATCAAAGCAAAAGTTTCCTAGTAGTCAAAAAAGACCTGTACCAAAGAAGTGTATCCGGTGTCCTCATGTGTTGCGTCACCACTGAGGAAGGCAAGCAGATTCTGCAATCGATCCACTCGGGAATATGTGGCAACCATGCCGCATCTAGGACGTTAGTCGGAAAGGCTTATCGGCAAGGATTTTTCTGGCCAACAGTAGTAACAGATGCAAAAGACATAGTTCGCACATGCGAGGGTTGCCAGTTCTATGCATGAGAAACCAATCTCCCAGCCCAAGAACTCCAAACAATCCCAATCTCTTGGCCCTTTGCAGTATGGGGGCTTGACATAGTCAGGCCTTTCAAGAAAGCGCCAGGAGGGTTCACACACTTGTTCGTCGCAGTGGATAAATTCACCAAGTGGATCGAGGCTAAACCCGTTGCAACCGTAACAGCGGCACGAGCAAAGGACTTCATTATGAGTATATTATACTGATTCGGGGTGCCTAACCGCATCATCACAGACAACGGTACTCATTTCACGGGCGGTGTATTTCAAGATTTCTGTGACGACTTCGGCATCAAGATCTGTTATGCATCTGTGGCACACCTACGGAGCAATAAGCAGGTTGACCGTGCCAATGGCATGGTCTTACAAGGTATCAAAGCCAGGATATTCGACCGACTACAACCATATGCAGGGCGGTGGGTACAAGAACTCCCATCTGTTCTCTGGTCTTTTAGAACCACGATTAGTCGGGCAACAGGGCAATCCCCTTTCTTTCTGGTCTATGGTGTTGAGGCTGTGCTACCAACCGAGTTAGGGTTCGGCTGTCCACGAGTTCGGGCTTACTCAGAAGACATCTCAAACAATACCCGATTGGTCGAACTAGATCAGTTGGAAGAAGCAAGGGACATCACCACAATCTAGTCGGCAAGGTATCTTCAAGGCCTGCGTCGTTAACACAATCACAATGTTCGTGGCCACGCCTTTTTGGTCGGAAATCTCGTCTTGAGAAAAATACAAACCACCAAAGAGAGGCACAAACTATCCCCCATATGGGAAGGGCCATTCATTATAGCCGAGGTTACATGGCCAGGTGCCTACCGACTGAAGACCAAAGACGGTGCCCTCGTCAGCAACTCATGGAATATAGAATAGCTACGTCCTTTCTATACCTGAGTTTTATATCGTCCCATGTGTACAGTTTTTCTCTGACTCACTACGCCGCTTGTTTCAACCGAGTAGTGAGTCGGGGGCTGCATGTATTATATGTGCTTTGTCAATAATATATGAGCCTGTTATGCTTAAGTTATGAAGTTTTGCAATGACTTTGTTTTGTTTGCCCGAGTACAGCTTTCTGCGGTGAATGATTTTATTAAGTTCCTATAGACTAGCTCGGCGTAGACTATATAGTCGGGTAAAGCTAATGATAACTAAGTCAGAACTTAGAGCTTGGTGGCATTGCACATATATTTACACATGTCCTTACAAAAAGTTTATGCACACCGACTGCATGATGGCCTGTTCTTACATACCCAGGTCTCGGGTGATCACCTAATTGTTGGAGTTGGGGGCAAGCTAGGTCAGGACTTCGTTCATCCTCTCCGAGTGGTCAACAACTTTCTGCTCGGGGAGAAACAGAGCAAAGCAGAGTCAAGTATCAGAACACTAATGCAAGGAAGACTACCAAGACTCGAACACGGCGAAAGTCAAACCTAGCCCCCTGGGACGCGGCGATTGCGGCGCGAAGCAAGTCTTCACGCTCCTTCTTCGGCGCAACTTCATCATGCTTGTAACTCTTCGCAGTTCTGTTGGGGGCCACCCAGCGGAATGTCCTAGGGAATCTGCGGGGAGGAGCCTCAAGCCTGGGGAGGTCCGGTCCTTCTGAACACAATGACGACGAGGACGGCGATGGGGTCCTGGCCCCCAACTCGGCAGCTGCCGGGGCTTCAGAGACACGCTCAGGGGCTGGAGCAACAGCTTCAACATTAACCCCTTGGTTGGCCAGCTTCGGTGGCTCTGCAGTCGGGACGACCTCGGTTTCTGCAATTGAGACGGTCGCCGGCTCAGCAATACGCTCGCGGGCACTAGTCCGGCTGGGGACGGCTCTACAATAGGAGCAGCCGGTGCGGTGTCCTTGAGATCGATGTTGGCACGCTTCCTGCACGATGAGTCAGATATCAACACACCACAATGCTGAACAGGACTTCCGGAAGGCTTAAAGTCGCATACCTCTTGGAGAATTTGAGCCTGCCCCCGGGGGCTCCTGATGTCGGTGGTGGACTACTGCCGGCTGTCGGGCTGGACGGCGTGGCAGTCAGCGGTGGCGTTTTTGTCCTGGTTGGCCCCACTCCTAGTGTGGCCGGCTGGGGCACTCGAGTACTTGGTGGTGCCATTCTTGGGCTTGATGTTGCTGAGCCCGGTGGCGCTTGACCCGACCATGTACCCGGTGGCACTCTTCTTGGGCTCGATGATGCTGAGCCTGACTGCGCTAGTCCAGGTCTGGGACTCGGTGGCCTGGGAGCTGTGCTGGCGGTGTCTTTTATCTTTAGACTCCCAGCTGCGACACTCGGCCTGATGATCTTCTTCTTGCCCTGGTCTTCAACAGGCCTCTTCCCCGCTCTCTTGGAGTCGGGCTAGGCAGCAGAAGGACTTAACGACCTCTTCTTCTTTGACTTCATGGCCGATAAAATTCGGGAGTCATCATCAAACTCCTCACATGACTGCAAGCAGTTCAATGACATATGTTACACATTGCAGAGCAATCCTGGGCACATATCTACAAGCATTCATCACAAATGAACAACAAGTTAACACCAGTGAGAGTTACCTTTGGGCACGGCCTCTTCAGGCTATAAGCCACCACAGACCGCTCTGTGTCTTTAGTTTCGACCACCCCACTGGCAAAGAAATCTAGCAGGATGTTGGTCACCTTGTGCTTGTCCATCAGGTTGGGATATTCCCGGCTGGGATCACCTTTGCCCTTGTAGTCCCAGCCGAGGTGCCACCTCAACTTCAGCGGCCTGATACACTGAGTCAAGAAAAGTCTGGCCACCCATGGACCAGTCAACCCAGCGCTCTTTGGCTTGTCAATCTTGTCAATAAGTATATGAACTTGGCCCATTTCTTCAAAGTTGGGCACAGATAACCAGTTGGGCACAACCACCGGGGGCAAACCCATAAAAGGGGGAAGGCTTGGTTCAAGATTGGAACAGTAAAACCATTCCCTATGCCAGCCTTTGAGAGAAGATTTCAGGGGAATACCAAGATAAATCCTCTTCATCTCACTCCTGAGCTAGATACTAGCCCCCCAATCACTTAGACCTTGCTCTTGGAGGACTGGGGTTTGATGTGGAACAGATGTCTGAACAGATTCAAATGGGGTTCCACACCCAAGAAACACTCACAAAGAGTCACAAATATAGAAATTTGCAAGATTGAGTTGGGATTCAGATTCACCAACTCGAGTTCGTAGAAGGCAAGAAGCTGGCGGAAGAACTTGGAAGATGGAAGAGAAAGACCCCGGTTGAAAAAAGAGGCGAAAACAACGGTCTCACCAGCCTGGGGCTCCGGAACCGATTCACCTTCAGCCAGACACTAGTTGATGACATTGCGGCTTTGCAATCTCAATTGCTTTTCCAGAAGCTTCAGCTTAGCCGACCCGCAATCCGAAGTCGGCCAAACCTCATCCGACGCATCTAGGAAATCTGAAGCCCTCGGCATGGTTAAGGGCAAGAAGATTTGGGGGTAATGTTGCTGGGGGCTTGGAATGGATGAGGAGGAGCGGGATCGCCTGAGTTTCAATGGGGAGGAGCAAGCAATGGCGAACGCTAGCGAAGCAGGAGGCAAAATTTCGGCGCGAAGGCTGGAAGACGAAATGATTGGTGGATTGGAGAAGATGAAGGAATCTTCTCTCTCTCTCCCTACCTTTTATAGAGCCGGTTCCGATTCGTGGGCTTGGGCTTACAAAGTCGGTACTGGGCCACTAAGATATGAGCTTCTACAGCAGCACGCTCAATGTGGGCCGCTCGCTGGCTATGTTAAAATCATGGTGCTGGTGCTACCAACAGGAATTGATGAGGTAAACAGATATGCTTCATGAAGGCCTAATTGTTGTACACATGTGTTCGGGTATCTGTCTTATCCACCAGAAATTGAAAATATATCCTTATAAGGGTCACAAGCTGGTCTTCATCAAGATTGGGGATGTAGATATCTTTTGTGTACACCTGACCACATAATGGATTAAATTTCATAAAGTGGTACTCGGCCTACATGCTTGGCCAACAGTTTCCATGAGCAAATTTTTTTCCAGCCGACATGACACTGAGGAGTCTAACTTCTGAGTAGTGCACTACTCGGGAGAAACTATAAAATATTCTTTTCAGCCGACATGATGCTGAAGAGTCTAACTTCCGAGTGGGACGCCACTCAGGAAAGACTATAAACACCCTTTCCAACTGACATGAAGCTAAAGAGTCTAATTTCCATGTGACATACTACTCGGGAAAGACTATAAATTATTTCCGGTTGACATGATACCAAAGAGTCTCATATACCAGTAGTATACTACTCGGGAAAGACTACAAGGTTAAAGATCTTTGACTTTATGTTTAATTGCTTTCACAATTAAGGACAAAGTCGGGGGCTACACCTAATAGGTGCGCTACATCTACATGGAGCCCTTCATAGCCTCGTTGCCAGCTGACATGAAGTAGGACTCAAGAGAAGAAGCACGCGGACAAAGAGTAATCGGGAGCAATGCACTCGGGCAATCTTCACCATGGAGGATGAGCACTCGGCATCAGCTGTGACTCAACTATGAAGGTCTTAGAGGCTGCTGTGGAGGCCATGGGCCCCACGTACCTCATGACAAGCATATGGGCCACTCGGACAGAGGATGGGCCTAGCCTTGTAATTAGAGATATGATAGAACCCGGCAGACTTTGCCTTGTACGATAAGGAATATATAGTCCTAGTCAGGTAGGTTATATCTCTAAGAGGAGATCCCTTGGCTGTAATACGGTTGGGACTCCTACCTTGTACCCCTGTCCCCTAGTATATAAGGGGAGGTAGGGCACCCCCTGAGGGCATACAGATATTCATCAAAATCATACATCCTCAAAGGAATACACCACAACTAGACGTAGGGTATTACCTCACATCGAGGGCCTGAACCAGTATAAACCTTCCCGCATTCCTTTGCAATCCACCGAGTTTGATCCGACGAGTAGCCCTATAATCATATTGCCGGTGTAAAACATCGACATCAGGCGGAAGTGGCGATGCCCAAACCGATAGGTATGGGATGCCCCGGCTCAATGGGATCTCCCATCGGCACTGAGGTAGGAGCAGCCATAGTACAGTAGTTACGGCGGTAACCGGTGCTCATACGGAGCCTCTGATTCACTTGCTCGTAGTAATCAGAGGGATGTGGGAGAAACTTTGCAGGAGCCATGATTTCATCTACTCCATATATGATTTCTTCATTGAAGAATCCCATGTTGCCCATGGGCTCTATATGGTGGTCAATCATGATAATCCTAGCATGAGCCCTGTAAAGCTCCTCGCAAGTCTGAGTCAAGTACCTGTCCATGGAACGAACCATGTCTGCAAGGCATAGAAGCTGAGTATCGAATACCCCTAGCGTGGCATCTATGTCCGGATACAGGGAGTCATCAGTGGATTGAGCCCAAGCTGGAAAATAACAGTACAAGTTGGCTAGTATCAGGAACCAATAGCGAAGCTGAGTAATTGCTTGGTAAGGGGCCTCATGCATGGCAGTCAGGGCTATCCATCCTACTCCACAAAAATGAAGGGGCGCTTCACTACCGTCCCTGAATAGTGACATCTGCTCCATACTCAATGATGGAGGAACTGCGCCGTGAGGTGAATATGTGGTACTGTAGTGGTCAGGGGTAGTTGAGCTGCTGCAGCATGATCCGGAGGGTATGCTGCATAGTCCCCTCAAGGTACCCTCCTGAGTAACTCACCGGCTGCCAGATAGTGGACATGTACAAAAGGGAGGCAAGAGCTAGTTAGAATTTCTTAGGTGAGGTCAAAAGAATGGGTACTAATGCATGGTGATGTTTCTGTCCAGCACGTCATATGGCTGTGAGTAAGTCAAATGGTCGACCTAGAAGCATAACAAAATTTCTAAAGTTTTATATTCCGGTTACTGGTTCAGTCCCCTTTATCTCCAGAAAGTTTTGGGATTTTTGCATAAATAGATCTCTGTGGAGAAAATAAACAAGACAGGCTGCACAGTTTCGTGGCAGATGATCTAACGTTCTTGTCGAATTTTTATCTACAGACTCTCTGACCCAAAAATTCTGAAAAAACTTCATGGTTGTAAATGGGCATGTTGGGAGGATACCGTGATTTTCTCAGAATTTTAGCACTTACAGAAAAGGTTACATAAATTCGTAAAGACTGCTGACTCCAGTTTTCAGAACACGGGTAGTGTGCACTATTCGAATTTTTAGGGGCTATTGTAGGCGGCCTAAATTTATCGTCCCTTGGTAACATACTCACGATTATGACCAGAAATTACTCAAATTTTTGGATGGCCAAACTTGCAAGCAACCTAGAGGTCAAGGTACAAAGATTCCACCCTACCCCAATTTTACCCATTCTAGGCCATCTCATCCATTTTTGAAACATAGAGGTAGAAGAAATTTAAAAATTCATCTATCTTAATCATGATGCAGAAAAGTCATGTTGAGGCCTCATAATCTATCATGCCTACCCATTTTTTTTCAAGTCACTTCATAAAATGAGCTTCACTGTTTAACCGACAATTGACCCAAAATTTTCAGAAACTTGTATCTAGCTGTAGAAGCCATTTTTTTTTCTGAAATTACTTTTCTCAATCCCTTCGGTCCTATAGAGTAGAGGTGACATTTAAATCAAAATAGAAGTATAGGAAAGAGTATCTTTTCTAGAGTTGGGGAAGATATATAAGAATTGACATGGTTTTCACAAATAGTTTGTAACTAAGAACTAGGTTCCCAAAATATTTTAGAGAGACCATTCTAGCGACCATTTTAAAAGGGTTCCTACAGTCGGTCTTTGGCTCTGATACCAATGCTATGGGGTCACTCTGAGGCTTGTACCATATTTCGCAATTCGCCATATCAACGCTAACTCTTGGAGTGGTGGGGTCTCAGATAAAATCCAAATAATTATAATAACCACCATCCCCTCAAAGCTGACCTGACATCGCGAACGACGAATCAGTACAAACTCAAAATGCCGGGCCCGAAACAAGTGAGATACCTAACAAAATTGTAACACCCCACAAAACCTTGCCTAAAAAGCAACCAAAAAGGATGGCAAGGAGGCTATCCAACAAAAATTTCAGTAGCATGACCTCTATAATGGAGCAATGCGGAAGCAACAACATAAGGAGAGAGAAAACTAAGTACCACAACAAGATAAAGCATCCTAATGAGCAGCTCAGCATTAAACAAAATCTAACAAGAACAACCTAACAACAACCACAAGGTCTAAGTTAAGGTTATCTGAAGAACAAAGGCTCCAAGTTCTGGTACTATTATTATTACCGCACAAGTTTCACACTAATAGATAACGTGAATGTGTAGTGTGTGCTGCAACTTTCCCACCCTTCAAGCAAAAGCCACTTGAGTACCTGGAGAGATAGAAAGGGGGGTGAGATATGAAATCTCAGCAAGTAAACTACTTTAACAGGCTATTTAAACTGCAAGATTAGTAAGCATCGATTTAATCTTCAATTACATGCTAACCAAATATCAAGCAATGAGATACCTCCAACAAGCGAAACAACCGCATATAAGATAAGGATTGGTCACCACCGAACTAGGGAGAAGCATAGTCTCCCACAAACACTCCCAAAACCTTAAACCAAGGCATGTATGTCATGGTCCAAAAAAAATTAAAATGCATACGCAATGCAAATGCCATGTCTCCTGCCTTCATACCCCACAAAGTATGAAGCCACATCGTTATGCCCAATAAACGATGCTGTACCGATACGGTCGCGGCTACAAGCGGCGACATAACTCCATATGCCCATGAATGACTGAGATGCAATGCATATGCCTTATAAAAGAAGAATAACTGCATATAACATCATGAACATCTCTCCATATAACCAACACGACTCATTCCACCATACCAACCAGAGCATGAACAATCCATAAACATAGGAGCATAAATATCACCATAGAAAAAACATAGAGCATATGTCAAAATGATTATAACGTGGTTTGAGCGGCCTTATTATAGCAATCATATTTCTGAAATTTTAAGGTAGAGGTAAAATAAATAGCAAGTTAAAGCTTGTAGAAAACCATCGCCACGTTTACTTGCCTCCAATGAAGGGTTGACCGCTCTAGGTGCGATCCGGAGAAATACCACCTGCTTCAACAATATATGATAAGAAAAAAAACTCATGCTAACAAGTAGCTACAGAAAATAAAGGGCTCCTACGCCCCAACCCGACATCCGAGCAAAACAATTGCAGCAGTGCTGCTTCACTTCCTTGCATCTTTCAAACAATACAGGGTATGATGGCAAACAAAAACACTTTTAGAATGTACACAACAAGGCCTACAACTTGCTGTAGAGCTTTTATTTTAATCATGTCTCTAAGATGGCCTAAACTGCCATTAAAAACAGACAACAGAATCTGCTCAAGAATTGAGTCAGCAAGCTTCACATTTTCATAACTCCATATCCTTATGTCCAAAAATCATCAAATTTAACCAGAGAACAGAGAATTCCATAATATGCAACTTTGGTATTATGCACCCTTGTAGAAAGAGTTATTAAATGGCCTAAAGCATGCTGAAACCTTAACTCGAAATCCTACCAAGGAAACAGTACAGCTGACAATAAAATTCCATAACTGGAGTTCCCTTCACCCAAAAATCATGATATTTACCAATCTGGAAACATAATGGAAAGTACTACAAGGCTCTCATACATGGAAAGGTTAAAAACACTGATAAGAGTCTCGAAATCCTCCTAGATCCAGTTCTGTCCAGAACTTCATCAGAACAAGACAACCAACATAGGAAAATCATAACTCTTGACTGCTTGGGACAAAATCACGAAATTTCACAGACACATAGATCTAAAGGTCCTCTGCAACTTTGTAGTTCACCAAAACATTTAGTTCGGCCTCTAAGTTGCCCAAAACGCTCCCCAATAAAAACTACAGAAATTGCTAGCCTGAAATTCAAGGGAAAACTCCCAAATAGCCTTACTCCCCACTAATCCATTCATTCGCAAGGTAAAACTCCATTGTATTCATCAAAGTTGTGCTGGGGAAGATTAAACCTGGCTCACCTTGGTTACCCCAAACCCTAGGGCAGTAGCAAGAGATGGGAAAGGACAGGTTTACACCGAAGATGCACCTTTTCTTGCTCCTCTCGTCGAGCTCGATCTGCTTTGCTAGTTTCCCCCAAAGATTTGGTGCTATAGGGAGGGGACTGAGGGCTTGACAGCCATGGAAGAGAGAGGGAGAGGCAGGGAATGTGAGAGGGAGGGGAAAAGAGCACTGGTGGAGGAGGAGCATGGGAGAGAGGGGTGTCGGCTGGTTGGATGAGCAAAACCTGCCCATGGCCGGCCCATGAAGCTCCCTTCTTTTTGTTTCTTGTCTTTTTCTTCACATGTTACAGAAATAGCCTTTGCCAGTACCCCCCTGAGGTATCCCTGTCAACCACTCGATGGTGGCGACCACAGAATGCACACCACAGAGGACTCGATCCCACCGGCTATCAAGTAAATATCTCAAAAGTTTCGAGTCCATTCTCGTACAAAGCTAGCCCCAGGAGTTGATGCTAGCTCTGCACTTTCATCTTAGCAGTTGACATCACAAAATAAGGTAGTATTCTAGCTAATTAAACAACTCAAAGATACATCCATAATTTACATAGGCCGACCGGCCAAATAGATAGTAGTTCATGGAAGCTTGTTCTACCCAAAATATCCCATAGGCAACCGACTAGGGTAAGCCCTAGTGAGAACCATCCTGAAACTCAGCAACATCCCCATCAAGCAACTCATCATCCTCTAACTCCTCACCTGCATCAAAGCCTAAAGGCAACAGACAACATACAAGTGCAAGAATTAGGATATCGTTACAATGTACTGGCAATGCCAAGCCTAATATACATGAAGGTTAATATCAAGGAAGGGCCAATAGGGCTACTCGTTGGCATAAAAGCAAGATTTGATTTCGTAAACATTTCACAAGGCATAGTTCACAAGCATATAATTAGAACCCATAATATATATAGCTTAATTCCACTCAAAACATACAAGAGGCACTTACCACCCTCCATGGTAGTAAGCCCCAGGAGTTCACAAATCCTTCTCTTAAATTTTCCATTTGTTCACACACAATGTTTAACACTCTTTTATAAATCTATACTCACCATAAGTCACTAGGCCACTTTGACCGCAAGCACGACTAATCGATTAGTTCTAACTCTGCAGAGTGTGTACACTTTACCCACACAATGTGAAATAGTGATCATGCCTAACATGGCACGCGATACCGTAGTACCCATTTCACTACTCACAACACAGTCTTTACATTGCTCACTATTTAGCCCTGCACCAGTGACGACAAGCGAAGATCCACCCTAGGAGCAACCCTAGAGCCACTAGGTGGCAGGCCCATGCCTTAACGTAGCGCCGTGGTGCCAAACCATCTGTTTCCCCATGAGGCACTATACTGTTGTATTGGATAGACATAGACGCCTACACCGTTATTGTCGATGTTTTACGCCGGCAATAAGAATATGGGGCTACTCGTGAGATCTAAACTTGATGGATTGCAAAGGAGCACGAAACAATTTATACTGGTTCAGGCCCTTGAGATGAGGTAATACCCTATGTCCAGTTGTGATGTATTGCCTTTGAGGTTTCTCTAGTGAGATTGTATATGTTCTTCTTCTGCCCTCAGGGGGCGCCCTGCCTCCCCTTATATACCGGGGGACAAGGTTACAGAGTAGGAATCCCAGTCAGACTCTGACCAAGGGATTTCTTTCTAGGAATACAACGTGCCCAACTAGGACTATATCCTTTCCTTGTCGTACAAGGTTATGTATGCCGAGTTCTATTGTATCCCTAATCACAACGTTAGGCCCATCCTCTGTCCGAGTGGCCCATATGCTTCTCATGAGGTACCCGGGGCCCACGGCCTCCACAGTTACAGGTTAATAGGTAGTTCCTACGAGTCACTACAACATCGTAACTCATACTACTCCGGCCTACCAAATGCAAGGCTAAATATTGAGCAACTTAGTAAGCTATGGCTGACCCATACCAGCACATATGGCCGTACTATATTCCATAGTAAAAGATACTGAATTCAGTCCTTAACCGACTCAGGCGGGCACTCCCCCTATCGGTATGCAACTATCAAATATGTGTACCACTTGCCGCCCAAGTCTAAAAATCATTTTCCTCATTTTAGTGCATCATTTTATCACCAATCACATTTCTGTCCAGAATTATTAAAATACACATTTCAACATTTATAAGGTGTCAAAATAAATTAAAATACAAAGCTAAGCATGGCTATGCATATAAACATATATTTATATCATAGATAAGTCCATATGAGTGAAAAAGGCACTCCATACCCATCCTATGGCTACAACAGTGAGGAATTCAGGTTTTAGGGGTTCTCATAATGCATCTAATTGGCATTAGCTACCAATCACCCATTTTCCAATCATATTTATAAATAGCATGCAATTTAGTAAAACAAACAGTTTTCCTCCAAAACATAGGAGCAATATATTCAAAAGAAGAGAGGAGGTGGCTTGCCTTGCTCAGTAGTAATTCCTATATCAGCGTCAAGCTTAGCCTCTTCGTCAAACACGACTTACCCCTCTAAACAAATAATATACAATCAAATAAATATAATATACGAGAAAACTCAAAATGCTCTATTGTGCATGCATGTTTTACAGTGGGTTAGTACTGTTATAGGAGGATTTTTGGTGAGGAAATTTCTATTTTACTAGCTTTTATTTGGGAGGTATAAATTTTCAAGGGTTTTATACTAGAAATGTGGTATATTATTATTATTAAATTTTTAAAAGTATTCCAGAGGCCTATATTGTGGATTTTAACCTTCTAGAAAAATAGTTCACAATTTTATGAGTCTACTGCAATTTTTCCCATCTCAATTGGAGTTGAAATGAATTTTATATGAATTTTTAAAATTATATCTATTTCCTAAAGCAACAGAAAAGACTTTAATCATTTTCTTAGTTTTTCACAGATTTAAATTATGGGGGTCCACACGTCAGCGAAACAACATTTGTGTCGAGGCCCCTGGGGTTTTCAAAAATCAACTCGCAGTCCTGAAACACGTGGGAGAACGGTTTCTATTCAAAGTCCTCGCTGATTTTAGTTATTACATATAGATCCAGGGCCCACTCATCAGTGTATGGTATTTTTGCTAAAAGGACCTCGGGAGTTTTAAATCTTCCCTGACCGTTCTCATGTGCTAATTGCAGTGGGGCCCACTCGTCAGCAGCTTGGGACAGAGTCCGCGACGGTGCGCGCGGCCGACGAGCTTTACGGCAGCGGCGATAGCGAACGGCGGCAGATCTCGCCAAGGTACCAAAAGAGAAAAGGCAGAGGGGTTCCAGGCGTAGCTATTGGTGGCTTTCTTTCTAGAAGGGCCATCTTCGTCGCACAACAATTCGATGTAGGCCAAGCTCCAGATGGCATGGCGGGGATGTCGATCAGTGCCCTCGGCATGGTTGGGGTGAGGAACTGGGTGAGAAGGCTTTTGGACGATGGGAATCGAAGCGGGAGGGGAGATTTTTGCGGAATTCTTGGAAGGAAGTGTAGAATCATTATCATGATTAATATTTTGTGATGAACAATTGGCTTTGCGAATGATTTATTTAATCAACATTTGTTAAAAATATAAGTCGGTGTTGGCGTGAGTATGTGTGACTAATGTGGGTCAGGTTGAGATATCTGTGCCCAGAAATGGTTTGTTTTGTCTATTGGTGTGCATGTGACTTGTGGTCAATCTTGGTCAACAGTAGGATCGTGACTACGGTCAGGGAGGAGCTGAGGTCCGGAACGATCAAGGATGCCGGGTGACGAGATTGGACACAAGATGGCACACGGTGGATGGACACCGTGTGGGAGGTCTTCACAACGGGCTTTGCAAATTAGATATGCAAGTGTCAGAAAAATCGTAGATAAATTTGGAGCAAAATCGGAGAAGGAAATCGAAAATCAGTGCTACAATACTCAGACCAGCACTAGAGTACTCAGACTACAGTACTACTGTATGTGAGGGAGTCCGAGTTGGCCGTGGAAAAGAGAATTTAATTTGGTAAATTGTATTTAGATTTGGAAATTGAAAGTTTGAGTCCTAGTGGAACTAGGAGTTCTACTCCTACTTTGTGTAGGAGGCTTTAGGTATCAATAGATGAGGGTTGAGGCCCTAGATGAATAACTTTTGGAAGAGAGAAAAGTTAGGGTTTAGTTTTGAGAGAGGGGAGTGCTTTGTATGCACTTTGTAAACACATCTTGATGCAATAAGGTTAATCTACTTTGAAGAGCATCTTCGGTGCGTATCTGTTAATGCCAAAATTTGGTATGGCTCTGTATCGGATTCGGTTAAGAAGAAAATTACAGTTAAACTAACGGAAGTTGATCCAGAAGGAACCGAATCCAGGAAGAAGCCGTGAAGACCACAGTATGGCAGTTAATTACTGTATCTATTAATTAGGCAAGTGCTGGTGTCTATCTTTAGGAAACCTGATCTCGTGTCTGATCGGGTCCTATTAGTGTTTCTTTTTGTATTTAGGAAGTCTTGTGCCGTGTCCAAAAAGGACTCGTATCAACTCGGGGTATAAATACGTATGCCCGGGTGCTTTGTAATCTATCTACATCAATCAGATCAATACAATTTCGGTGCATCGCCACCCCTTCGACGGGTTCTTGCTTCTCGAGCCGGGCTGCATCGGTTAAGTTCGACCTCCTGCGAGAGGGTAAGTCTCGTCACCCCGGACACCGCATCGGCTAGGACTTCCTCGGTTAAGTTCGATATTCTAGTCGGTTCACGGTGGACGGCTTACCACGATATATCTATTTTATCTATGGCTGCATTAGTTTAGTTTGACCTCATATATCGATTAGGTATATCACATCACACGTGCACAGATCGTATCGGCTTACTGGGAGCGATTTATCATCAGTTTATGCTGCATCGGTTGGGTCCGACCTACTAAACTGCCAGTGATAAATCGTTCCTGCTAGGTTGATAATTTCTGCACAAGTGTCTTATCGGGATGTATAGCCGATAAGTTATCATATTTTACATCTGCCTAGTCCGACCCGGTCTGGCTCAAGGCCGAGTCCGAGCCAAACACCGAAGGAGAGAGTTGTCCCGAGGCCCGGCGAAGTAGAAGATGGCCGCAGCAGATCGACGGGGGTTGCTGTGGCGTCGTGTGGGCCGACTGGCGTGGAGTTGGCCGGATCCTCGGCCAATCGGATCTGGTTTGACTCGGCCAAGGTGAGGTTGCCAAGCTGGTCAGTGATGAAGTCGAGGCTTCTGAATGTAGTCGTGTCTCTAGGGGAGAATCCGCTGCCGTCGACTCCGGTTATCGAATCCATCAAGCCTGAGGTTGATCCCGCCGAAGCCCCTACCTGGCGCGCTAACTGTCGATGTTTTACACCGGCAATATGAATATAGGGCTACTCATCGGATCGAAACTCAGTGGATTGCAAAGGAACACGGGGAGGTTTATACTGGTTCAAGCCCTCGATGTGAGATAATACCCTACGTCCAATTGTGGTGTATTCCTTTGAGGATGTATGTTCGCTTCTATGAGCTTATGATGTCTTCTGCCCTCAGGGGGCGCCCTGCCTCCCCTTATATACTAGGGGATAGGGGTACAAGGTAGGAGTCCCAGCCGGATCACGGCCAAGGGATTTCCTCTTAGAGATACAACCTACCCGACAAGGACTATATATTCCTTATTGTACAAGGCAAAGTCTGCCGGGTTCTATCATATCTTTAATTACAAGGCTAGGCCCATCCTCTATCCGAGTGGCCCGTATGCTTATGATGAGGTACCCGGGGCCCATGGCCTCCACAGGTATCTGCATTATTTACCAGGTATTGAGGATACTTCCTTATAAGGATTGACAGCTGGTCTCCATTAAAATTGGGGATGTAGGTATCTCTCAAGAACACCTTACCACATATTGTGTTAAAATTCATAAAGTGGTACTCGGCTGACATGCTTAGCCACCAATTGCCATGAGCAAAAAAATTATTCCAGCTGACATGATGCTAAAGAGTTTACATACCATGTAGTATACTACTCGGGAAAGACTACAAGGTTGAAGATCTTTGACTTAATGTTTAATTGTTTCACAATTAAGCACAAAATCGGGGGCTACACCTAATAGGTGCGCCTATTCGGTGCACACTATTTATATTTTTCTATGAAGCCCTTCATAGCCTCATTGCCAGCTGACATGAAGCAGAACTGAGGAGAAGAAGCACTCGGACAAAGAGTACTTGGGAGCAATGCACTCAGGAATTCTTCACCGTGGAGGATGAGCACTCGGCATCAGCTGTGACTCAACTATGAAGGTCTCAGGGGCTGCTGTAGAGGCCATGGGCCCCGGGTACCTCATGAGAAGCATTTGGGCCACTCAGACAGAGGATGGTCCTAACCTTGTAATTAGGGATACAATAGGACTCGGCATACATAATCTTGTACGACAAGCAAAGGATATAGTCCTAGTCGGGCATATTGTATTCCTAGAAGGAAATCCCTTGGTCAGAGTCCGACTGGGATTCCTACTCTGTAACCTTGTTCCCCGGTATATAAGGGGAGGTAGGGTGCCCCTTGAGGGCAAGAAGAACAATCTCACCAAAGAAACCTCAAAGGCAATACACCACAACTGGCTGTAGGGTATTACCTCATCTCGAGGGCCTAAACTAGTATAAATTGTTTCGTGTTCCTATGCAACCCATCAAGTTTAGGTCTCACGAGTAGCCCCATATTCTTATTGCCGATACAAAACATCAACACCAGGCAAGGGCTGAGAGGTTCAACACTTCAAAATCCTTGTTTGCATGTAGGCTTGTAGAGGGAAGTCCAGTTAGTCCCCATGTGATCAAGATGATTGGGTACATTGAGAGTCTGCAAAGACTTGGTTTTCCCCTTAGCCAAGAGTTGGCTACTGACATAATTCTTCAGTCGCTATCTTCAAGTTATGAACCATTCATCTTGAACTTCCACATGAACAGCATGAACAAGACCTTGGCCAAATTGCATGGGATGCTTAAGGGAGCCAAGGAAAGCATTAAGAAAAATGCGATTCATGTGATGATGACGCAAAAGCGTAAGCCCAACATCAAGAAAGTCTGTACTAAGAGAAAGCTAACTCTTGATGAGATCACGAGAAATGCTGCCACTAAGGCCAAGACTCAAAAGACTGGGCCCGCTAAGGATGCTGAGTGTTTCTTCTGCAAGGAGACATGTCACTAGAAAAGGAACCGCAAGAAATATCTAGAACAACTCAAGAAGAAGCAGCTGGATGGAAAGAGTTCCATCTCAGGTATTAATGTTATAGAAATTAATCTCGCTACTTCCACTACTGATTCTTGAGTATTTGATACCGGGTCGGTTGCTCACATCTGCAAGTCGTTGCAGGGATGGAAAACAAGTAGGAGTTTGGCAAGAAGCGAAGTGGAAATTCACGTGGGCAATGGAGCAAAAGTTGCTGCGGTTGCAGTTGGCACTATGCCATTATCTTTACCATCAGGATTAGTTTTGGAATTAAGTAATTGTTATTGTGTTCTACAGCATCAATTCCGCTTCATGTTTGCAAGTGGAAGGTTATGGTTATAGATCAGAGAACAATGGTTGTTCAGTCTATTTTAATGATATTTTCTATTTCCATGCACCTATGATGAATGGCTTATACATTGTGAGTCTTGATGATATGCCAGTCTATAACATTAATGTAAAAAGGCTATGTCCTAATGATTTGAATCCCACATTTATTTGGCATTATCATTTGGGTCATATAAATGAGAAACACATGGAGAAGCTCCATAAAGATGGTCTTCTAGACTCTTTTGATTTTGAATCATTTGAGACATGTGAATCTTGTTTACTTGGCAAGATGACAAAGGTGCCTTTCACAGGACAAAGTGAGAGGGCAAGTGAACTATTGGCACTCATACATATTGATGTATGTGGACCAATGAGTTCAACAGCTAGAGGGGGTTATCAATACTTCATTACCTTCACCGATGACTTTAGTAGATATGGGTATATCTACCTAATGAGGCATAAGTCTGAATCATTTGAAAAGTTAAAAGAATTTTAGAATGGAGTACAGAATCATTTAGGCAAAACAATTAAGTTTCTACGATCTGATCGTGAAGGCAAGTATTTGAGCCTTGAGTTTGGTAATCATCTAAAGGAATGCGGGATTATCCCACAACTGACTCCGCCAGGAACACCTCAATGGAATGGGGTATCCGAACGGAGAAATCGTACTTTTTTAGACATGGTGCGGTCAATGATGAGCCAATCTGATCTTCCATTATCTTTTTGGGGTTATGCTTTAGAAACAACTACGTTCACACTAAACAGGGTTCCATCAAAGTCTATGGAAAAGACACCATATGAGATATGGACAGTGAAACGTCCCAGTCTGTCTTTCCTAAAGATTTGGGGATGTGAGGTTTATGTAAAACGTTTACAATCTGACAGGCTCACACCTAAGTCTGACAAATTCTTCTTTGTCGGATATCTCAAGGAAACAAAATGATATTACTTCTATAATTGGGAAGAAGGCAAAGTGTTTGTCGTTTGACACGGTATCTTCTTGGAAAAGGAATTTCTGTCAACTTGGGCCAGTTGGAGCATGGTGTGCCTCGAAGAAATTCGAGAATCACCAGAAAATATTTCAACTCCTATACAGCCACAATAGGATAAACAAGATGGTGTTGAACTTGTTTTAGAAACACTGGCCCCATGTAGGTTAGAGAGGTCATGGCGTGTACCTGCAAGATATGCGTTGTTGGCTACTGAGCAGCACGATATATTGTTGTTAGACAATGATGAGCCTGCAACCTATGAACAAGCAACGGTGGGACCGGACTCTGAGAAATGGCTTGTAGCCATGAGATCTGAAATAGATTCCATACATGACAATGAAGTTTGGAACTTGGTAGATCCACCTGGTGGTGTAAAAGCCATTGAGTGCAAATCAGTCTTTAAGAAAAAGACAAATGTAGATGGAAATGTTCACATCTATAATGCACGATTGGTAGAGAAAGGTTTCAAACAAATTCAAAGTGTTGATTATGATGAAACTTACTCATCGGTCGCAATGCTAAAGTCTATTTGGATCATTATAGCGATTGCTGCATATTTTGATTATGAGATATGGCAAATGGATGTCAAAACAGCTTTCCTCAATAGAAATCTGAGTGAGGATGTATACATGACACAACCTAAAGGTTTTGTCGATCCACGACCAGCTGGGATGTTATGCAAGTTGCAGAAATCCATTTATGGGTTGAAGCAGGCATATCGGAGTTGGAATATTCATTTTGATGAAACAGTCAAAGGGTTTGGCTTCATCAAAAATAAAGAAGAGCCTTGTGTTTACAAGAAGGTTAGTGGGAGCACACTTGTGTTTCTGATCCTATATGTGGATGACATATTGTTGATTGGAAATGATATTCTGATGCGGCTAGGTGCCCGATCTTCCGATAGGTTCGATTTGGTGACGTGAAGACGTTCACGTTTTGAGGCTTCCAATCAGAAATCGTCACCTCACAACCGCTACACCCACACGTCTAGTTGTTATCAACCACGCTCCCACATAGTTGACCTCACCACGAAGGTTTTATCCCTGCAAGCAATCGAAGAAACTCACAAGAACAAGGTAGAACGCAATCTGAATTGCAGATGAATGTTTAGCACACGAAGATGGGGTTCTACAAACCGATCTAGACGGAAAAACTGCAATGGTAGAATAATCTAAGCAAAACCCGACTCTAAACAATGATGGCTACTGTATATATATGAGTTGGGACATCCTAGAGTTAACCCTAGGGCGCACACCTTTTGGGCTTAGCCCACAACACAATTACAAGGCCCAAGGCCGAAAATAGACTCAGACGGAAAGAGGTACGTGCCTTGTTTCAACGATTCAGGACAGCTCAGGAGGAATTTTGATGTGGGACCAAACCTTCTGAAAGTAGACTCCATAAGCTTTCCAACAAGTACTTATGGGCCCCGAGAGTCCTTCTGGATCAGCGGCTAGGTCCGTTTGAATTTGATGCTGTCAGGAGGCCCGATTCCGAATCCAAAACGTACAGAACTTCATCTCTTGCCTTCTATGGACCAAAAGTGACATGGTGATATAGGAGTCGACTCGGGTAAGGTCTTGGTTTGATCCTGTCGATGTTTTACACCGGCAATAAATATATGGGGCTAGTCGGCGGATGTAAACTCGGTGGATTGCAAAGGAACACAGAGAGATTTTATACTGGTTCAGGCCCTCAATGTGAGGTAATACCCTACGTCCAGTTTATATGTATTCCTTTGAGGATATATGGTGGTGGTTCTGATGAACTTGTGTGCACCTGCCCTCAAGGGGCGCCCTGCCTCCCCTTATATACTGGGGGACAGGGTTACAAGGTAGGAGTCCCTGTTGGATTACGACTAGGAGATCTCCCCTTAGAGATATAACGCACCCGACTAGGACTGTATGTTCCTTATTGTACAAGGCAAGGTCTGCCAAATCTAGCTATATCTCTAATTACAAGGCTAGGCCCATCCTCTATCCGAGTGGCCCATATGCTTGTCATGAGGTACCCGGGGCCCATGGCACCCACAGTAGCCCCCGAGACCTTCATAGTTGAGTCACAGCTGATGCCAAGTGCTCATCCTCCACGGTGAAGTCTTCCTGAGTGCATTGCTCCCGAGTGCTCTTTGTCTGAGCGTTGCTTCTCCCGAGTCTTGCTTCATGTCAGCTGGCAGCGAGGCTATGAAGGGCTCCATGTAGATGTTGGAATAGTGTGCGCCGAATAGGTGCACCTATTAGGTGTAGCCCCTGACTTTGTGCTTAATTGTGAAGACAATTAAACATAAAGTCAAAGATCTTTAACCTTATAGTCTTTCCCGAGTAGTATACTACTGGTGTATGAGACTCTTCGGTATCGTGTCAACCGGAATATAATTTATAGTCTTGCTGAGTAGGGAACTACTCGTATGTAGGACTCTTCGACTTCATGTCAGTCGGAATGTGTGTTTGTAGTCTCTCCCAAGTAATATATTACTCGAAAATTAGACTCATCAGCTTCATGTCAGCTGGAAAAGGTGTTTATAGTCTTTCCCGAGCGGCGTCCCTTTCGGAAGTTAGACTCTTCAGCTCGTCAGCTGGAAGAATGTTTATGGTCTTTCCCGAGTAGTATGCTACTCGAAAGTTAGACTCCTCCGCATCATGTCAGCGGGAATGAGAATTTTATAGTCTCTCCCGAGTAGTGCACTACTCGAAAGTTAGACTCTTCAGCGTCATATCGGCTGGAATGATGTTGCTCATGGCAACTGATGGCTACGCATGTAGGCCGAATACCACTTTATGAAAATAAATCCACGGCGTGGTTAGGTGTACCCGAGAAAGATACCTGCATCCCCAATTTTAATGAAGACCAGCTTGTGATCCTTGTAAGGATATATCCTCGAGACCTGGTGGATAAAACAGATATCCAAACATATATGTTTAGCAATAAGGCTCTCATGAAGCATATCTGTTTACCTCATCAGCTCCTGTTGGTAGCACCAGCGCTATAATTTCAACTCAGCCTGCGGGCGGCCCACATGGAGCGTGCTATGGTAGGAACTCATATCTTGGTGGCTGCTACCAAATAAGCCGGCCTGAGCCGACCCATCCGGCATAGCTCTATAGAAGTATCATCCATCACATGTCAGGATAAGTTTTTTAGTGTCGTTAACCGCAATCAGCCAGAGAAATCCTTATTCGCAAGCCTTTCTGACTTACGTTCTGGATGCAACCTGGTGGCCACATAAGCCTGAGTGGGTATATTGCAGGATCTGCTTGCCCTCCTCAGGTGTGACGCAGTGCATGAGAACTCCGGATGCACTTTGACGATGTAAGTCTTCTCTGACTTGGGTAAAACCGAACAAGGTACCCGAACCTTGCATTAGCAGAGGGTTTGGCTGGCGACCCTCATGGGGCGTACCCTATCCAACAGAGTTATAGCCAAGCTAGGCATCCGAACCTTGCATTAGCATAGGATTTGGCTGGTGACCCTCATGGGGCATACCCAACCTGACAAAGCTGTGACCAAATAAGGTACCCGAACCTAGCATTAGCGTAGGATTCGGCTGGCGACTCTCATGGGGCGTACCCTACTTAGCCGAGTAGTACACAGCCCCGACTGGCGCCGGAGGTCGTTTATTAGCTCGCATGGAGCGTAGCCGGGGAAGATAACATCCCGACTGGTGCAAGTACTCGGTCAGTAGCCCTCATGGAGCATCCCGAGTGTATTTTGGCAGACTTGTCCAGCCCCCGAGCGTAGGAGATGGGCTCGCAGCCCTGAGTTCCTGTCACGCATATCCGAAGCTAGGCTTGCAATATAAAGATATCGGATGAGTAGCATCTGATGATGAAAACAATCATCCAAATAAAATGTATTTTACAATATATGTAAATACAAGTTCTTCCTCTTTTTGATATTAATTTCCCCAAGTAGTTGACCCCTTACGTTTAAACACTCTGCCCGACTAGTCATAGCCCCCTAGCGTCGGGAGTTTGCTCATGGCTCTTTCCCAGACACGCGTTTTGGGTGACTTGAGTTCGTCTTTCATGGAGCAAAGTTTCACGGATCAGGATTTATGCTACTCGAGTACTTTTGCAATCATTTAAGAGCAAAAACAGAGAAGAGTGCAGCTTGTGCACCTACTAGGTGTAAGCGGCTGCGGCATTGGTAAAGCCGAGTGAAGAAATATTTATCAGGAAGCGACTTAGCTGTTCGGTGTTTCGGCGTGGGGATGCCATCCTTGCGTTTGACCTTGTGAGCCCCCGAGCATGTCACTTGTTGTTCTGATAATCTTCAGTTGTTGAAAGTCGAAGACGATTGTGACCGACTGCCACAATGAAGCCGTCTGACTTGCGTTTGCGATTCCCGGCTTTAGTCGGGACCGCGTCGTTGGTGCCCTCCCACTTCTTCTGTCAGGATGCCTTTTTGTCTTCAAGGGCCTCAGCAACAGCGTGGGCTGAGTCAGTGTATTTGTTCGCCATGTCGAATAGAGCCTTGACAGAGTTGGGAGGCTTCCGAGTGAATTTGTCGATGAACAAGGTGTCTTTGGCTCCTTTTCGAAAGGCGGTGATGACAACCTCATCCTTGATGTTCGGGATTGAATTTTTCTTCTCAGAGAACCTCTTGATGAAGTCACGAAGAGACTCGTTCTTCCTTTGATGCAACTGATATAAGTCATACTCGGAAGATGGCCTCTCGTATGTTCCCTGGAAGTTGGCGATGAAGCGTTCTCGGAGTTCTCCCCAGGAGTCGATTGATTGCTTGGGAAGTCTTGTTAGCCATGTCCTCGCTGAGTCGGCTAAAGCGACTGGGAGGTAGCTAGCCATAACTTTGTGATTTCCCCCAGCTGCTCGGACCGCCAGAGTGTAGATCATGAGCCAGGACTCGGGATTGGTCTTGCCGTCGTATTTGTCGATGCCTGTAGGCTTGAAACTCGACGGCCAGTCGTTTCAAACGCATTTAGGCCAGCAATTAGGACAAGTGCTTTGGACATTTATTCAGCATTACTATCTGTTATTGAATTGTGTGCTACTAATATATTTTGGCCTCCCAAGCTCCACATATATACTTCTGGTTAGTGCGGTCTCGACCCTTGTAATCGCTAGATCACGCCCTCAAGGTATCACTAACCAGCCACCGGTTGTACCATCCTTTGCTCGCTAGTCTCAGAACCTTGTAAGAGCTCGGTAAGGTGCTTCCATTTGCGAGTGTCCACTATCCTTGCTGTGGTGGCCATGGGCCCCGGGTATCTCATCACAAGCAAATGGGCCACTCGGATAGAGGATGGGCCGAGTCTTATAGTTAGAGATATAGTAGCACCCGGTAGATTTTGCCTTGTACAAAAAGGAATATACAATCTTAGCCGGGTAAGATGTATCTCTAAGAAGGAAATCCCTTGGCCGTATCTAGCTGGGATTCCTACCTTGTACCCCTGTCGTCCAGTATATAAGGGGAGGCAAGGCGCCCCCTGAGGGCAGAGGAACACATGAGATCATTGATCGACACAAATCCTCAAAGGAATATCACCACAACTGGACGTAGGGTATTACCTCACATCGAGGGCCTGAACTAGTATAAAATCTCCTTGTGTTCCTTTGCAATCTGCTGAGTTTCCATCCGCCGAGTAGCCCTATAATCATATTGCCGGTGTAAAACATCGACAGTTGGTGCGCCAGGTAGGGGCTTCGGCAAGATCTACACCAACAATCTCGATGGATCCCACATCAGGAGTCGACGGCAACAAGTTCTCCCCTGGAGACACAATAACCTTCGGAAGCCTCGACTTCATCGCCGACTAGATCGGCAATCTCACCTTGGCCAAAGCAAATCCAATCCAACCGGCTGAGGAACCAGCCAGCTCCGCGTCAATCAGCCCACAAGACGCTGCAGTCACCTTCATGGATCTACTGCGGCAATCTTTCACTTCGCCGAGCCTCGGGACAGCTCTCTCTTTCAGCATCCGACTCATGCTAGGCCTTGAGCCAGCTCGGGTCGGGCTAGGAAGGGAGGAGATCGTCAATCTCCCGTACGAGCTTGGCAACGCCGTAGATCTACACCTCATGCGGTAGACCCGATCCCCCATGGTTCAGTTTGGACACGGCTCAAAGCCGTTTCAGATTGGATCTAGGAAGGTCGGAGTCGTTCTTACTCCGATGAACTACTCGGATTCCGACTCCAAGTTGGACAACGGTTCAAACACTAGTTCGGACTCCAGTCTGGCGAGTTTTCTCCTGCCCCGCGAAATTTTCATGGCTTCAACACCACCACCCAAGGTGCACCGACTACAAGAGAAGCAGTAGGAGGAGGCGCGCCGACTACGACAACAGGAGGAGGTTGACCGCGAGGCTCGCAAGGACGGGCTACGCAAGGCTAGGTGAACCACCCAGCAACAGATTCTCCAATCCAAAGTCGGCAACCACGACGTGTTCATCACGCCACAACAGAACGTCGTGGCCGCCGCAGCCTTGCTCGACACATTCCATCTCGGGCCTGATCACCAAGCCACCCCCACTATCACCAAGATCAAGGCGATGATCACAGCGGCTACCTGTCAGCAGCAGCAGTCGGGCGACATGCTTGTGCCGACCAACCGGTCGAGTTCTCTGGCAGCAGGCTCATCTACATCAGCTCGACGCCGGGCAGCTGGCTCAAGTCGGCCACACGAAGAGTCGCGCCAAACGTCACTCGGCGACACCAACAACAACAACTGGTGGCGCCACCAGTACGATCGCTGGCCTAACCAAGATCTCCGAGTCTGACTACAACGTGATCTCCACTACACCATTAATGCTCGACACCATGAACGCGAAGAAGACGAGTGTCGCCGACAGGATGACGACTACGAGCGCTTCGGCCTCAACCACAAGCGGTATAACCGCCGCAACAGGAGCCGGAGTCCCCACGAAGATGAAGGGGTTCCTGCTTTCACTCACGAGCTCCAGGACGTCGACTAGCCGTCGGGCTTCAAGCCTACGGGGATCGAGAAATACGACGGCAAAACCAACCCCGAGCCCTGGCTCACTTTATACACCCTAGCAATTCGAGCTGCTAGTGGCGACCACAAAGCCATGGCTAACTACCTCCCAGTCGCACTAGCCGACTCGGTGAGGACATGGCTAACAGGGCTCCCGAGGCGGTCGATCGGTTCCTAGGGAGAACTCAGGGAGCGGTTCATCGCTAACTTTCAAGGGACCTACAAGAGGCCGTCTTCCGAGGATGATCTATATCAACTGCACTAGAAGAAGAACGTGTCTCTACGCGACTTTATCAAGAGGTTCTCCAAGAAGCGCAACAAGATACCAATGATCAAGGACGAGGCCGTCATCGCCACCTTCCACAAGGGAGTAAAGGACGCCCCGTTCATCGCGAAGTTCACTCGGAAGCCACCATCATCCGTCTGGGCTCTCTTCGACATGGCGAACAAATACGCCAACTTGGCTGAAGCAGTCGCCGAGGCCCTCGACAAGAAGAAGGAGTCCCGACAGAAGGACCAGAAAGCAAAAGCCGACAACGAGCCATCACAAAACAAGTCCGGCAACCGCAAGCAGAAGTCGGACAACGAGGTGGCGAACATGGAGCGAATTCGGTCGTGGCCCCAATGGAACAACGACTACTAGAAAGTCATGAACGGGCCATGCCCCTTTCACCCCAAGGGCAAGCACGTGGCTAAAGACTGCTTCATGCTAAAGAAGTTTGCCTCCGAGCAGGCTTCATCATCTGGCGCCCACAAGGACAAAGACAAGCCAGATCAGGGTCCAGCCGACGGTTTTCAAGATCCTCAGGCCAAGCTCAACCATATCTTCAGATGGCCGTCTGCGTATGAGTCCAAGCAAAAGCAGAAGCTCACGGCACGCGATGTCAACTCAATTTCTACAACAGACACTCCCCAATATTTGCGCTAGTCAGAGATGTCCATCACGTTCACCCGCGCAATCACCCAGATCGGGTTTCACACCCAGGACGTTATCCACTTGTCTTGGACCCGGTTGTCAAGAACATCAAGATGAAGAAGGTTCTCATAGACGGAGGCAGCGCGCTCAACATCCTATTCGGCAAGACCTTGGATGAGATGAAAATTCCTCATTCAGATCTGCGGCCGAGTATGGCGCCCTTCCATAGGATCATTCCCGGCCTCTCTTCAACACCACTCGGGCAGATCACCTTGCCAGTCACCTTCAGTACGCGGGATAACTTCCGCACGGAAAACATCTGCTTTGAGGTCGTTGACTTTGAGACCGTGTACCACGCGATACTCGGACGACCGGCGCTCGCCAAGTTCATGGCGATACCGCACAATACATACATGGTGCTCAAGACGCCAGGGCCAGTAGGAGTCGTCCCCCTCCACAGTGACGTCAAGCAAGCCTTCACCTACGACAAGGAGAGTTACGAATTGGCTCAATCACAAGAGGCGGTAGTCGGGCGTACCAGCATTCGGCAAGCCGTCACAATAGAAGTCGAGGAAGACCTAGTTCCAGCCAAAAAAGCAGCAAAGTCGGGAATTTCAGTGGACTCGGACACAAAGAAGATCCCCCTAGACCCTTTCGACCCCTCCAAGACTGCTCTAGTCAGGACTGAACTCGACCCCAAATAGGAAGATGCGCTCGTCACCTTCCTCCAAGCCAACAAGGACATCTTCGCGTGTAAACCGTCCGACATGCCAGGCGTACCAAGGGAGGTGATCGAGGACGCCCTCAACGTGAAGACAGACGCCAAGCCAGTCAAGCAACGGCTACGGCGTTTCGCCCAAGACCATAAAGATGCTATTCGGGAGGAGATAACCAAGGTTCTCGCAACCGGGTTCATCAAAGAGGTCTATCACCCGAACTGGCTGGCAAACCCAGTTCTAGTCCGGAAGAAAAACGGTAAGTGGCACATGTGCGTCAACTACACCGATCTCAACAAGGCATGCCCTAAAGACCCATTTGGTTTACTGAGAATAGACCAGGTGGTAGATTCAACTGCAGGGTGCGACCTTCTCAGTTTTCTCGACTGCTACTCAGGATACCACCAAATCAGCCTAAAGGAGAGGACTACTTAAAAACATCTTTCATCACACCGTTTGGAGCGTATTGCTACATCACTATGCCGTTCGGTTTGAAAAACGCTGGAGCAACATACCAGCGGGCAATTCAGCAGTGTCTACACACTCAGATCAGACGCAACGTGGAAGCCTACGTCGACGACGTGGTGATCAAGACTAAGTCCAAAGAAGACCTCATTGCTAACCTAGAAGAAATCTTCTAGAACCTTCGAAGATTCAAGATGAAGTTGAACCTGAAAAAATGCACCTTCGGTGTGCCATCCGGCAAGTTACTCGGCTTCATCGTCTCACATCGCGGCATCGAGGCCAACCCAGAGAAAGTCAACGCAATCATGAACATGGCTCTCCCAACTAACCAGAAGGACGTCCAGAAGCTGACAGGCTGCATGGCGGCACTCAGCCGATTTATTTCCCGACTTGGCGAACGGGGCATGCCCTTTTTCAAGTTAGTGAAGAAAGCGAACAATTTCCAGTGGACTCCCAAAGCCCAGCAAGCCTTCGAAGACTTCAAGCAATTTCTCACATCACCCCCGTGTTGGCGTCACCCATGCCCCAAGAACCGCTGATGCTATACCTGGCAGCAACTACTTAGGTAGTCAGCACGGTGTTGGTGGTCGAGAGATCCGAACAAGGTCACATCCAGAAAGTCCAAAGGCCACTCTACTTTGTCAGCGAAGTCCTTGCCGACTCAAAGACGAGATATCCGCAGGTCCAAAAGCTACTCTATGGCCTACTCATCACTGTCCGGAAGCTGGTGCACTACTTCCAAGCACATCAAGTCATGGTGGTCACATCATTTCCACTCGGGGATGTCCTGCATAATCGCTAGGCCACCGGCCGAATCGCTAAATGGGCGCTCTAGTTAATGGCGTTCGACATCACCTTTCAGCCACGGACAGCAATCAAATCACAAGCCCTAGCCGACTTCGTAGCCGAGTGGACAGAAGTTCAAATGCCTACATCAACAGCGAAGCTAGAGTACTGGACAATGTACTTCGACGGTTCTCTACGGATCGGCGGCGCTGGTGCTAGCATCGTACTGACGTCACCTAACAGCGAAAAACTAAAGTACGTTCTACAAATCCACTTCCCGGCTTCCCACAACGTCTCTGAGTACGAGGCACTTATCCACGGGCTCTGCATCACTATATCACTCGGCATACATCGACTGGTTGTGTGCGGGGATTCTGAACTCGTGGTGAACCAAGTCATGAAGGACTGGACATGTCTCGACGATACCATGGCGGCATACTATCAAGAGGTCCGCAAGCTGGAACACAAGTTCGATGGGCTGGAAATAACACACGTCCTACGACAATACAATGATGCTACAGATGAATTGGCAAAAAAGGGATCCAAGCGAGAAGCGGTCCCGACTAGGATCTTTGTCGAGCAACTCATGGAGCCATCAGTCAAGAAGAAACCGGCACCGGAGCAGTTGGGAGGCGAACCTACCCTGGCTAGAAACAAGGTGCTCCACATATGTCAAGATTGGCGGACTCCTGTTCTCAAATTCCTCCTAGACGATGAACTCCCAGAAGATCGCAGTGAAGCCGAAAGAATCAAACATCGAGGAAAGAGTTTCTTAGTCGTTGGAGAAGACCTGTACCGAAGAAGTGCATCCGGTGTCCTCATGCGCTGTGTCACCACTGAGGAAGGCAAGCAGATCCTGTAGTCGATCCACTTGAGCATATGTGGCAACCATGCCGCATCTAGGACGTTAGTCGGAAAGGCTTACCGGCAGGGATTTTTCTGGCCAACAGCAGTAACAGACGCCAAAGACATCATTCGCACATGTGAGGGTTGCCAGTTCTACGCAAGACAAACAAATCTCCCAGCCCAAGAACTCCAAACAATCCCAATCTCTTGGCCCTTTGCAGTGTGGGGGCTTGACATGGTCGGGCCTTTCAAGAAAGTGCCAGGAGGGTTTACACACTTGTTCGTCGCAGTGGATAAATTTACCAAGTGGATTGAGAACAAACCGGTTGCAACCATAACAGTGGCATGAGCAAAGGACTTCATCATGAGTATATTATACTGATTTGGAGTCCCCAACCACATCATCACCGACAACGGCACTCAGTTCACGGGCGGCGTGTTTCAAGATTTCTGTGATGACTTCGTCATCAAGATCTGCTGTCACAGCCCTAAATCTAATTTCAGGTAATTAGGGTTAAGACCTACTGTCATTAAAATGCATAATTTAAATCCTTGCATTTTCACTCCATGTAAATTAAAGATGGCAATATTAAACCCTAATCAGCAAAAACAAACCATTACCAAAAAGTGCATCTAATTGAACAGAAGTGTATATGGGAGATAATTTATTCAAATACTAGATTATCTATCATGACCTAACATAATTTTTCCAGGAATTTATTTCAATAGTTTAGACCCCTTAAAAATTCAAACAAGTTTCAGCCGGGGTCCTTTTCTTTGACCTATGCACTTATATAATCTAAGGATTTTCTAAAGATGTTTGGTTGTACATAAAATCATGGAAAAATTCCTGTGAACACTTTTCCACATAATAAATCCACTATAAATTTTACATGATTTTATCACTTCAGTAAGTACTTCAATAAAATCTCTCGAATCAGCTAGACTAGGGAACTAGCTAAAAATGAATGGGTATAATTCTAAAATTCACCAAATAAAAATGAGGATTAATTAGACAGAGCCCTTTTTCTAAAGTGTGTGCCAACATAAACCCTACCGCCAGTAATTTTGGCACAATTTAATTCCCAAAGAAATGACATAAAATAATAAGAGCAACGCCCTAGGGATATAAAATGTACTGCAGAAAAACTGGACCAGCATGCCTACTTTGCAATTTCACCACAGATTAACCAGACCTCTTCTAACCACGAAATTTGGCCAGCAGGTTAAACACATCTTTCTCTATCACCAATAATTTTCCCATAAATTATATCCCTTATTAACCTACTGAAATCACAGATGCAATACAGCTGTCCATACAGCTCACAACACTTAGTCTCTAGAGATTTCTCCTCTCTCAAGTCACTGACCAGTGGGACCCACAAGACCTGGCCCACTTGTAAGCCATAGCACAGCATGGGACAGTGTGTTTCACCAACATTCTTACCCATACTCCTCTTTTCTCCCTAGGAATTCACTACAAGGACCCACAACTCATAGACTAAAACTAACTAAAAATATGTAGGAAAAGGTTGCTTTACATGTGGGACCCACCATGGGCACTGTAGAGCTAGAGCCACCTCATTTTGCATGAGCCAACATGTCAGCACCTCCTTTCTCTCCCTCACACAGCACACAGAGACATAGATGTGAGCACAGCACTAGGGAGCATCGACCATTTCGACTCAAACTTCGCCAGCAGCACCTCTCACCCTTTCTCTCCACGTTCCCACCGAGAAAACCGACGGAGACCCCAAGGATCCCCGGCGGCAACTCCCTTTTTCTCCTCTGCTGAGAGTGTTCAACCGAGCTCGAGCTAGCTCCGGTGAGTTCCATCCATTCTTGACCCCGGGAACATGATCTACACCTTCTAATAGTTCCATTTTTGTACTCGGCAGCCTTTGGAACACTAGCCGAAGTCGCCGTGCCACCACTGTGCCTTGTCTCTACGCTGCCGAACTGCCGCGCTCGTTTGTCCCTATTCTGGCAAACTCTGGTGATCCCAGCCCGAGCCACTGCACCAAAGTCGTCGCCTCGCCTCCAGAAGCCCGTTACCCGAAGGAATCGGGATAATATGCCGTGAAGCTAGAGATCGGCCTCGTCGATCCAAACCACTCCGCCGCCTGCGCCGCCTTCGCCGTCAATTCCGGTCACCCGAGCTAGCAAGAAGACCACCCTTAGCTTCGCCTTGTCTTCGGCTACCTTTTCTGTTGGCCGCACGTCAGCCGCGCCGGCATTTGCCGCGGCGCCGGCGAATAGAGCGACGGCAAGCCAGTCCTCGCCTCCTGCTCTGTGCACAAACAGAAGGGCCAGGCTGGAAGAGAAAGAAGAAAAGAAGAAAGAATTAGAAAAATGAGAAACTGAATTATTTTCCAACAGAAAATTATGCAAACTTCAGAAATCCATAACTTTGCCATTTTAACTCCTTTTTGAGTGAAACCAATTTTGTTAGTTCTGTAAATTTGTAAACTTTAATACTGTCAAATAAAATATGACAACTTCTGTACAGAAAATATATTTAAAAGAATATGAAACTATAATAACTTATTTTGTGCCTAGAAACTTAGAATATTTCTATAAAATCCATTATAACTCCTTTTGAGGTGAACCAAATTTCTATGGATTTATAAAAATGTTCTATTTAATTTTATAAAATAAAAAGCATGGACTTCTATGTAGGATTTTTCTCTAAAAATGGAAATATCTATTATATACCTCTTTATAACCTAGAAGTTTATAAATTTCTAGAAAATTCATCCTAACTGCTAAAAATATGAAACCACTTTTGTTTAACTCAAAAAATTGTAGCCTTTACTGTGGATAAATTTTTTTGACAAAAATACCTCCTAAAATAGGCCTAAGTAATTTCTAACTTTCCTTTTTGATAAACTTGTAAAATTCACAACTAAATCATTTTAAATCCAATTTCAGTGAACCTAATTTTGTTCGAACCAGTAGGTTATGCTCTTTTATATAAAAATACTTACCTTCTTTAAATCTTAATAGAAAATTTCAGTTAAATACATTAACTTAAGGTTACAACATAAATAATTACAAAACAGCCATTTTCAGCCCTTCTACCCTGTTATTTCTGTATCTCCCAATCCAGAGATGCAAATGACCTAGTTCTTTCTCCTAAAATCTTGTTAGGACATGCCCTACCTACTGTATTTATCTCAGATTTTATTGATCATTTTTGCATGAGCATATTTAATTGATTCTTATTTACATATTCGCTTTTATTGGTAGATTCAGACAATTCGGAGTACGTCGAGCAAGAACCAGAGGTTGAGTGTGACCACTCGCTGTAGCAAGGCAAGCATCTAAGTATATTGACCTATATTTCAATAAATTGTTTTGTTTGCGAAAGCAATATCTATATGCATGTTTCGGTCTTTTTAAAATGGGAAAACGGGTAGAGTCAACATTACCCAATTGAATGCATTTCCGTTCCTTGATTGTTGATTCCATATTTATACCTTGTCACCCCTGGTTAAGGACTTTGGGGATACTTTATTTTATCGAATGCTTGCCATGCTTATTTCTAGACTTAGAAAAATCCGATAGAATGAGCTATCGGTTCAAAACTAGTTTAATACGAATGGATGGGTTAAAATCTGCAAAGAATAACTTCTGATTAATAATTGAGAATATGTTTGACTTAGACGGATGATAGGGCGATGACGGGATGGTGTTTCCCCGATGCATGTAGCTCCGTCTGGGTCGTTAAGGACCGAACATGTTGAGTCTATTCAAGCACCCTACGTACTTCCACGCGCCGGTATGGGATGGCTTAACTCAGTAGCACAGGAGCTATGGCCATTACGCCCGTTCGTCAGTCGTGAGGAGAGAGTCCTTGGAGGCCTCGAGCGAGCCTGGTTTTGGCCGGAGGTGCCCCCGCGATGGTGAGCCCGCTTAGTTACCACGCACGCACGTGACCTAAGTCGTTCGGCGCCCAGAGTGGTTTAGGTGGTTGGGGCTAAGCGTGCAAAAGGTCTGTTGTGACTCTAGTCACATCAATGTGTAGAGTGTGGGTACCAACGGGTACGGATCAAACTAGAGTGTAGCCATTTGGCTTCTATCACATCGTGTGGGTAAAGATGTACACCTCTGATCAGAGAAAGAACTATTCGAATAGCCGTGTCCACGGTTACAGGACGATCGCTTGATGTGTTAGTTACTCATGTTAGCATCAAACTTGAGAAATATGGTTATGGATTATGTGGTTATATCATGACTTAGGATAGTCATGGATGGATGGGTTTATATGAAAGGCTTTGATGTTAAATATGACTTGGTTTAGTCATGATAAATGGTTTGCTTGTGTAGCATATATAATTGGGCAATGGTGGCCCATGGATGATGATTAGAGCATGGTTTGTGCTCATTCTTACTTACATTTCAGAACTATAAGCTTGCTGTCCAAAATTTTCAGATTGAACTATTTCACAAATGTCTATGTTTTAAATGTATTACTTGCTCAATAAAATCAGCTTTATGCAAAATCGATCAACCTAGCCATAGTCCTTGATGTAGAGACTAGCATTACTCCTTTGTACTATTATTATTCTATAAGTCTAGCTGGTACTTGTGTACTCACGCTGCATCCTTCAGGTGAGGACAACGACGACATTGATGTGGTCTACTATTATCCTGTCGAGGGTGGCGAGGATAATGTGTAGTTGAAGTTATGCTCTATCTCCAGTCGGTTGCCCTGTGGTTTGGGTATGGCGCCACTGGTTTTATCTTGTATGTTTATATTTTCCGCTGCTATCTTTCATGTCACTTTGTGATGAATTAGGGTGTGAACCCTCTATGTAATATATATATAACTCTGCTGCTCGTTTATCCATATTTAGAGTACTTGTGATGTTTATCAATTGCTTGCGATGAAAGTGTGAAGTTAGTCGCTTTCCTGGGGACTAGCTGAACGTGAGTATGAATTTAGAAATGATGAGATGCATAGACGTTGATTCAACCGTAGACCATGTCCCCAGAAGTGTGTATCGTGTTTCGTCGCCACCTTCGTGTGGTTTGACGGGCACACTTCGCCGTTTGGGACTGGTGAATCAACTCTCTAAATATCTCTTTATTTCTGAATTCGGCGCGTTGGATTTGTATTGTGAGTGGGTAAAGATTATGGCAAGGCTGCGATGAGGATGGATGGTTACTGCATTTATTCGGTTTTTATTCGAGACCCCATCTATCTAGATATTTTGTGTTGTCATAATAATTACTCTCCATAATGCACTTCTGGGGTGCCCACATCTGCTATGCATCTGTGGCACATCCGCAGAGCAACGGGCAGGTTGAACGAGCCAATGGTATGGTCTTACAAGGTATCAAGGCCAGGATATTCGACCGACTACAACCAAATGCGGGCCGGTGGGTCCAAAAGCTCCCATCTGTTCTCTGGTCTCTCAGAACGATGGTTAGTCGGGCAACAGGGCAATCCCCTTTCTTTCTGGTCTACGGTGCTGAGGCTGTGCTACCTACCGAGTTAGAGTTCGGCTTTCCGCAAGTTCGGGCTTACTCAGAAAATACCTCCAACAATACCCGACTGGTCGAATTAGATCAGTTGTAAGAAGTGAGGGATGTCGCAAAAATCCAGTCGGCAAGGTATCTTCAAGGCCTGCATCGCTACCACAATCGCAATGTCCGTGGCCGGGCCTTTTCGGTCGGAGATCTCGTCCTGAGAAAACTACAAACCACCAAAGACAGGCACAAACTATCCCCAATCTGGGAAGGGCCGTTCATTATCGCTGAAGTTACGCGGCCAGGCGCCTACCGACTGAAGACCGAAGACGGTGCCCTCATCAGCAACTCTTGGAATATAGAACAGCTACGTCCTTTCTATACCTGAGTTTTAACATTTCATGTGTATAGTTGTTCTCTGACTCACTACACCGCTTGTTTCAACCGAGTAGTGAGTCGGGGGCTGCATATATTATACGTGCTTTGTCAATAATATACGAGCCTATTTTACTTAATTTATGAAGTTTTACTACGACTCTCCTATGTCTGCCCGAGTACAGCTTTCTGCGGTGAACGTTTTTATTAAGTTCCTATAGATCAACTCGGTGTAGGCTATATGGTCGAGTAAAGCTAATGACAACTGAGTAATAGTCTAAAGCTTGGCGGCATCGCACATATATTTTCACATGTCCTTACAAAAACCCACAATGCACCGACTGCATGATATACTATTTTACAGATACAGATCTTGGGTGATAATCTCTGTAGTTGGCCTCGCCTTGGCTATCAACTCCAGCGCCTCCTCAGGAGTTGTCTCCTCGGCAAATCCCTCCCCGATGGCTTCAACATCTGCCCTCGGGTAGATAGACTTGGTCATTGCTAGGGTTTGGGCTATGCCGACAATGACGCGCTCATCGGAGTACCTCTTTAGGGCACTTGGTGCATCCTCAAGGCGCGCCTCTACTTGGGCGATCGAGCTGCAGCTGGTTCCCATGTGGCGAGGATCCATGATGTCAAGGAGCCCTCTCATGGATCCCAGGAGGGCCTCCTGTGACTCCTTGACGACCCTTATCTCCTCTGTGTAAGCCTGAAATTGGGCCTGGGAATTGGCTCTAGCAGCTACCCGGGTTCACCGACGAGTAAACTTGTTAGGTCAAGCTGCAGATGGAGTAATTGAAGGATTGGTTAAGATCATTGTCAGAAGGGAGACTTACTATCGTAGTCGATCTCCCATCTGGCTACGGTCCTCTCCAGTTCGGTTTTTTCCTTCTTGAGCTTGGCATTGGCCTCCTTCAACTCGGCCTTTTCTCGCTCAAGCTCTGTATTGGCTGTTTTCAGGTCAGCCTTATCTTTCTCAAGTTCGGCCCTGGCTCTCTCGGCCTCCCTTAGCTGTTCTTCTCCCTCCGTTCGGATCTTCAATTCGGTTTCGAGGGTTGCATGACAGATTAGTCAAGAACTCGACGATGTAGCTAAGACACAACTGGGCAGTCGGGAAGTAGCACAGCTGAAGAAATATATTGAGGATTTGGTCAAGAAGAAGTGTTCTGGAGGCTCACCTCTTATCTTCTTGGCTAGGTCCCAATTCTCACTCTTGAGCTCGGTGACAGCCTCCCTCAGCCAAGATTCCCTCTCCTGGCTGCGCCCCTCCACTTCGGCTTTCAAGGCCCGGAGTTGGTCCAATTCTTGGAGTTGGGGTGATTCGGTTCAGAACCTCGTGCATTTTCTCCGAGCGATCAACAACTTTCTGCTCGAGGAGTAACAAGTCAAAGCAGAATCAAACATCAAGAAATACTACCAAAATTCTAGTACAAAGGAAACCATACCCGAATCCCCTCGGACGCGGCGAGTGTGGCACAAAGCAGGTCTTCACGTTCCCTTTCCACTACCACCACATCGACCTTGTAGGTCTGTGCAGTTCCGTCGGGCGCCGTCCACCGGAATGTCCTCGGGAACTTGCATGGAGGGGCCTCGATCCTAGGGAGGTTGGGTCTGTCCGAAGGAAGTGACAGCGTCAACGACGACGACGATGACCAGGATGGTGACGGACTCCTAGCCCCCAACTCAACGGCCTTGGAGGCCTCGGGGGCTGGCTCAGGTGCTGTAGCGGTGGCTTCGACAATAGGCGCTGGCCCAAGGGCTGGAGCGGCAGCTTCGGTAACCGCCCCTTGGTCGGCTGGTGTCGGCGGCCCTGCAGTCAAGACGGTCTCAGCCTCTGCGACTGGGCCTGCCGGCGGCTCAGTAGGCATGCTCGCTGGCTCTGGATCGGCTGGGGTAGGGTCGACAGCAGAGGCAGTCGGCGTAACCTCCTCAAGATTAATGTCGACCCGCTTCCTGCATAACAAGTCAAGCATCAGGGTGCTACAACGCTGAGCATGATTTTCAGAAGACCCAGAATGGCCTACCTCTTGGAGAACTTGAGCTTCTGTTCGGGAGATCCAGAGGGCGGCACTAGAGGGCTGCTAGCTGTTGGGCCTGAGGGCACGGCTGTCGGCGGCCGCATTTCTGTCCTAGTCAGCCCTGTTCGCGGTGTGGTCAGCTGGGGTGCTCGGATACTCAACGGCGCTAGGGTCGACCTTGTACTCAGCCGCACTTGGGTTGGGCTCGATGTTGTTGAGCTCGACCACGCCGGTCCCGGTCTAGGACTCGATGGACTGGGTACTATGCTGGCGGGGTCCCTTATCCTTAAACTCCCGGCTACGGCACTCCGCTTCACAACCTTCCCCTTGCCCCGATCTACAATTGGTTTCTTCCCGGCTCTATCGGAGTCGGGCTGGGCAGCAGAAGGACTTCTCGGCCTCTTCTTGGACTTTGTGGCCGACAACGGACGGGAGTCGTCGTCAAAATCCTTGCACCACTGCAGACAATTCAACAATATATATTGCATGACTCTGAGCAACTATGAATACAAGTCTACAGACATTCTTCACAGAAGAGCAACAAGGGTGACCTCGGGACGAGGCTGGTTTTGGCTGTATACTTTCTTCATCTCACTCCTCAACTGAAGGCCAGCCCCCCCCAATCACCTGGACCCTATTCTTAGAGGGTTGGGGCTTAATGTGGAACAAGTGCCTGAAGAAATTAAAATGGGGCTCTACACCCAGATAGCACTCGCAAAGAGTCACAAAGATAGAGATTTGCAGGATTGAGTTGGGATTCAGATTCACCAACTCCAATCCGTAGAAACTAAGGAGATGGCAGAGGAATGCGGAGGACGGAACAAACAAACCCTGGTCAAAGAAAGAAGCAAAAATGACAGTTTCGCCGGCTTGGGGATTTGGAACCGACTCACCCTCAGCTGGGCGCCAGCGGATGATATCGCGGCTTTGCAGCCGCAGCAACTTCTCCAGCTTCTCTAGCTTCGACTAGCTACAATCCGAGGCCGGCCACCCCTCATCCGACGCCCCGGCGAAATCTGGAACCTTCAGCATGGTCGAGGGGACAGAAAATTTATGGGAAATGTGGTCGGGGGCTTGGAATAGACAAGGGAAGGCGGAATCGCTCGAGCTTTGTTGGGGAGGAGCAAACAATGGCGAACCCTAGCGGAGCGGGAGGCAAAATTTCAGCACGGAACTGGGAAGATGAAACAATTGGTCGCTTGGGGAAGATAGAGGAATTTTTTCTCTCTCCCCCAGCCTTTATAGAGCCTGTGCCGACTAATGGGCTTGGGCCTACATAGTCGGTACTGGGCCATCAAGATATGAGTTTCTACAGTAGTGCACTCAATATGGGCCGTATGCTGGCTGTGTTAAAATCGCAGTACCGGGCTACCAATAGGAACCGATGAGGTAAACAGATATGCTTCATGAAAGCCTTATTGCTAAACACATGTGTTTGGTTATCTATCTTATCCACCAAGTATCGAGGATATATCCTTATAAGGATCACAAGCTGGTCTTCATTAAAATTGGGAATGCAGGTATCTTTCTCGAGTACCCCTAACCACGCAATGGATTTATTTTCATAAAGTGGTACTCAGTCTACATGCTTGGCCAACAGTTGCCATGAGCAACATTCTTCCAGCTGACACGACGCTGAAGAGTCTAACTTTCGAGTAGTGCACTACTCGGGAAAGACTATAAATATCTTTTCTAGCTGACATGATGCTGAGGAGTCTAACTTCCAAGTGGGACGCCACTCGGGAAAGGCTATAAACCCTCTTTTCCGGCTAACATAAAGCTGAAGAGTCCCATATACAAGTAGCATGCTACTCGGCAAGACTATAAATCATATTCTGGTTGACATGATACCGAAGAGTCTTATAAACCAATAGTATACTACTCGGGAAAGACTATAAGTTTAAAGATCTTTGACTTTATGTTTAATTGTCTTCATAATTAAGCACAAAGTCGGGGGCTACACCTAGTAGGTGCGCCTATTTGGTGCACACTATTCATATACCTATATGAAGCCCTTCATAGCCTCGCTGCCAGCTGATATGAAGCAAGACTCAGGAAGAAGACGCATTCGGACAAAGAGTACTCTGGAAGCAATGCACTCGGGCAATCTTCACCGTGGCGGATGAGCATTAGGCATCAACTGTGACTCAACTATGAAGGTCTCAGGGGCTACTATGGAGGCCATGGGCCGTGGGTACCTCATCACAAGCATATGGGCCACTCGGATAGAGGATGTGCCGAGTCTTATAGTTA
Organism: Oryza meyeriana var. granulata; assembly: GCA_003991445.1. Classification (NCBI taxonomy): domain Eukaryota; kingdom Viridiplantae; phylum Streptophyta; class Magnoliopsida; order Poales; family Poaceae; genus Oryza; species Oryza meyeriana. The sequence continues at coordinate 115,433 of RYFJ01001405.1, forward strand.
GAGATATAGTAGCACCTGGTAGATTTTGCTTTGTACAAAAAGGAATATACAATCTTAGCCGAGTAAGATGTATCTCTAAGAAGGAAATCCCTTGGCCGTATCTGCCCGGGATTCCTACCTTGTACCCCTGCCCCCAGTATATAAGGGGAGGCAAGGCGCCCCCTGAAGGCAGAGGAACACACGAGATCATTGATCGACACAAATCCTCAAAGGAATATCACTACAACTGGACGTAGGGTATTACCTCACATCAAGGCCTGAACCAGTATAAAATCTCCTTGTGTTCCTTTGCAATCCACCGAGTTTCCATCCATCGAGTAGCCCTATAATCATATTGCCGGTGTAAAACATCGACACTTGCATAGTAGTAGTTGATAGGGATAATACTTTTGTGTTGTTTGTTTCCTATTTTCTACTAACCTTGGCAGGTGAGGTGAATGATTTCGCTGATTTTGCTTCAAAAGAGGAGATCGTTAAGCTAGATTAGTAGATTGAGGAAAATGTAGCTACCTTGAATGCTATGCGGGAAGACCTCCAGGCTATGGTGGGGAGCATTGCCACCCTCACTAACAGCATCGAGCAGTTGGCAGCAAACCGTCACCCACCACCACTTGTTGACGATGACGGAGGTAATGAAGAGAAGGAAGCCGATGATAGTGATGCACGTCGTGACAAGCGCCTATGACAATGGCTATGATTCAACCGGCAAGGTATGGGAGGTAACCGCCACCAAGGGCGAGGTAACGATGATCCCTTTGCTAAAATTAAATTTACCTTGCCTTCATTTTCTGGAAAATATGACCCTGAAGCCTATTTGGATTGGGAGATGACCGTAGAGCAGAAATTTAATTCCCATTTAGTTCCTGAAATTCATAGGGTTAGGCAAGCAACTAGTGAGTTTAAGGACTTTGCTATTATTTGGTGGAATGAACTAGTTAAAACTAGCCTAGAACCTAACACATGGGAAAGGTTGAAGCGAGCTATGCGGAGTAGGTTTATTCCTCCATCCTTCAAACATGATTTAAGAAATAAGTTGCAACGCTTAAACCAAGGAGAAAAATCTGTAGAAGATTACTTTTAGGAGCTACAAATAGGAATGTTGCGTTGTGAGGTAGATGAGGATGAGGAGGATAAGATGGCTCGATTTTATGGGGGGTTGAGACGTGAAATTCAGGATATTATTCAATACAAAGAATACAATTCGCTTAACCGATTGTTCCGTCTAGCTATATTAGCTAAACAGGAATTGCAGGGAAGGCAGCCAGTGAGAAGGAACAATTGGGGAAGCACGTCTACATCGAGGCCTTCCATTGGGCAAGGCAAAAGTGTCCCTATTCGGAGTTCTACGCCTTCCACCAATATGGCACCAGCAGCGCCATCTTCATGAGCTACCGAGGTGAGTAAATCTGTTCGCGTACAGGCACCCGCAAAAAGCGCATCATCGGTTGCAGGACGAACGAGGGATATCCAATGCTTCAAGTGCAAAGGGATGGGCCATGTGCAACGTGATTGCCCAAATCAGAGAGTTCTCATTGCTACAGATGATGGTGAGCACACTAGTGCTAGTGATGTTGATGATGAATTAGCACATGTCACAACAATGCAGGTGATGAAGACAAGAGCGATGAGGATGTGGAGCACATAGGTGCGGAAGATACAAGCAAGTACCTGAGCATTGTAGCACAACGGGTGCTAAGTGCTCAAATGGAGAAGGCGGAGCAAAATCAGCGCCACAATTTGTTCCAATCAAGGTTCGTGGTTCACAATAGAGCATGCCGTGTTGTCATTGATAGCGGCAGTTGTAGCAACCTTGCTAGTTCAGATTTGGTTGACAAGCTATGTTTGCCTACACAACCACATCCATGGCCTTACTACATCCAATGGTTCAACTCTTGTGATAAGTTGAAGGTAAGTAAAGTTGTGAGAGTGCAATTTTCTGTTGGAAAGTGCCATGATAGTGCAAATTTTGATGTCGTGCCTATGCAAGCATTGTTAGTGATATGCCCTAGAGGCAACATGTAGATGTTATATATATCACATGCTATGTTTATAATGTATTGATTTGTTCCTTGAAATAGACACCATCATTATTGATCTATGAGTATGTGACTTATTCATGAGACTCTTAATGTCAAATGTTGCTATTTCTAAATGATCCCTGATCATATATCATATGAGGAACAAATATGATTCTAATATCAGCATATGTATTGATTGATGATCATGTCTCATAGATCATGGTATGGAGATACCAAATCGATAATATGGACATATGTTAGTGAACATATGTTGGATAGACCCGCCATGAGATACTGCAGAGATTTCATATGTCATCAGTTAGTCTCAAGTAGTGTTTATGTAGAGTCCTTAGACTTGAGATCATCATGGTTCCCAACATACGTAGTAGCTTATATTGGGACTACTAAACACTACTCCATAACTAGGTAGTCATAAAACTAGTCTTTGGGTTTGCTATGAAATATGTAGTGGGATATGAATGATCAAGATAGAATTTGCCCCTCCTTATGGGAGAGATATCTCTGGGCCCCTCGATGTAATGGATTATGGAAGTGCATGGCCATGCTACGGTGATTGAGGTGTCAATCACAAGTTTGTAATCCATCACAGGATCGAGAGAGTGATTGAGCTATTAAGAGGATGACACAAGTCTCGCATTGAGCTCAATCAATATTGTGAGGCAAAGGGATTTGTACATAAGGACATTACAGGTTCAGCCGATATGATCTTTACATATATTTTGGGGCTAATATGCCTTGCTAGAGGCCGCTATTAACAGGGTGACCAGAAAGGCATTTCTGGGTCGCGACAAAATATACGTGAACCTACAGGGTCGCGCACTTAATGGGTTGGAACACTTATTCGAATGTGATTCGAATATGGGCTCGATTCAGATAGAGATCCGAGTAGACTCTTACTGGGCCTCGGTCCACGAGGCCCGAGTGAGGAGAACTATATATAGGGAGGCAAGAGGCTGAGGAGTTTCATGTGTGTGTGTTTTCTATTAGCCTCGAGCAAAACCCTAGCCGCCACCTTCTGAGCCAAACCCTAGCCGCTCACGAGTGCTAGTACACTCACGATCGGCGTTCCAGCCCCGGACGTGTGGATACCCGTAGAGGCGCTACTCGTTGCGGCGTTGATAGGCCGGAGATCGACTACTTCCACTACTACCTCGACGCGTGCGTGGTTGGACTGGCTTCTCCAACACTTCTTCCGCTGCACTCTAGTTGTAACGATCCATGATCCCTCTCTCGCATGATGTCCTGGTGTGCACGGTAGAAATTTTTATTTTCTGCTATCGTAGCCTACGCGTACACTTAAAGCATGCTCTTTGCTTTTGGGTAGACCTTGGGAATATGATAGAGATGTGGTGCACCGTGGTAGAACTAACACGTACACTTTCACACATAATGGCAAAAAGATTGAGTTGCTACTAATGACCCCTGCTAAAATTTTGAAGGACGATATAGCACGTGCTGAAAATAAATCTAAGTCTGAAAATCAGCAAGTAGCTAAAGATGTGTTTCCACCTAAAAAGGAGAAAAAAGAGCCACCAGCTAGGAAAGACACACTTAAGTTGAAAGGAGCTTCCACGTTAGCTACTCAACTGAGATTTCTGAGTTAATTGTTAATGAATCTATTTGCTATGCTTTGGTTTGCAAGGAAACTTTCTTTACACTTGAGGACTTGCCTCCTTCTTTGAAACATGATATTACTAACCTTTTGCAGGAGTTTGCTGGTGTATTTCCAAGTGAGATACCCCCGGGGCTGCCACCTATGAGAGGAATTGAGCATCAAATTGATTTGATCCTGGGAGCTGCGTTGCCAAACCGTGCGCCGTACCGGACCAATCCCAAAGAGACTAAGGAAATTCAGCGTCAAGTGCAAGACTTGCTTGAAAAAGGGTATGTACGTGAGAGTCTTAGTCCTTGTGCTGTTCCTGTTATTATGGTGCCTAAGAAAGATGGGTCATGGCGCATGTGTGTGGATTGTAGAGCCATTAACAACATAACTATTAGATATCCTCATCCTATTGATAGGTTAGATGATATGCTTGATGAATTAAGTGGCTCTGTTGTGTTCTCTAAAGTAGACTTGTGTAGTGGATACCACCAAATTAGAATGAAATTGGGTGATGAATGGAAGACCGCGTTTAAAACTAAATTTGGTTTGTATGAGTGGTTAGTAATGCCTTTTGGTTTGACTAATGCTCCTAGTACTTTTATGCGACTCATGAATGAAGTTTTATGCACTTTGATTGGTAGATTTGTGGTGGTTTACTTTGATGATATACTTACTTACAGCAAGTCTTTAGATGAACATAAGGAACATTTACGTGCTGTTTTTAATGCTTTGAGAGATGCACGTTTGTTCGGTAACCTTGCGAAGTGCACTTTTTGCACGGAGCGAGTTTCTTTTCTTGGTTATGTTGTGACTCCACAGGGAATTGAAGTTGATGAGACCAAGATAGAAGCGATCAAGAGTTGGCCGACTCCTACATCGGTTACACAAGTGCGGAGCTTTCTTGGGCTAGCTGGATTCTACCGCCGCTTTGTGAGAGATTTCAGCACCATTGCTGCACCCATGAATGAGCTCACAAAGAAAGGCATTCGTTTTCGATGGGGACAAGCACATGAAGACGCCTTCAATTTGCTTAAAGAGAAGTTAACTCATGCACTGCTACTCCAACTCCTTGACTTTGGTAAGATTTTTGAGCTTGAATGTGATGCAAGTGGGATTGGGATTGGAGGTGTGTTTATTCAAGAAGGTAAGCCAGTTGCATATTTTAGTGAGAAGTTGTCAGGACCTAGTTTGAACTGTTCAACCTATGATAATGAATTGTATGCTTTGGTTGGAACATTAGAGACTTGGCAACATTATCTATGGCCAAAGGAATTTATCATACATTCTGATCATGAGTCTTTGAAACATATTCGAAGTCAAGCTAAATTGAATAAACGACATGCTAAATGGGTAGAATTTATTGAGTCGTTTCCATATATCATTAAGCATAAGAAAGACAAAGGCAATGTGATTACTGATGCTTTATCTAGGCGCTATACTATGTTATCTCAACTTGATCATAAAATTTTTGGATTGGAGACAATAAAAGAATTATATGCTACTGATTTGGACTTTAAAGAAGCTTATGATCACTGTCGAGAAGGGAGAACTTGGAATAAATATGTGTTGAATGAAGGATTGTTGTATCGAGCTAACAAATTATGTGTTCCTGCAAGCTTTGTTCATCTTTTGTTTTTGCAGGAAGCGCATGGAGGTGGATTGATGGGACATTTTAGAGTGAAGAAGACGGAGGATGTGCTAGCCACTCATTTCTTTTGGCTGAAAATGCGGCGTGACGTTGAACGATACGTTGCACGATGCAGCACTTGTAACAAAGCTAAGTCCCGTCTTAATCCACATGGTCTTTATATGCCTCTCCCCGTCCCTAGTGATCCTTGGGAAGACATTTTTATAGATTTTGTTTTAGGATTGCCTAGGACAAAGAGGGGGAGCGATAGTGTATTTATTGTTGTTGATAGATTTTTCAAAATGGCATGTTTTATTTCTTGTCATAAGAGCGACGATGCTACAAAATTGCTGATTTGTTTTTCAAGGATGTTGTTCGTCTACATGGTATGCCCAATACAATTATTTCAGATCGAGATACAAGTTCTTGAGTCATTTTTGGATGACGTTGTGGAGGAAATTGGGGACGAAGTTACTATTTTCTACAACTTGCCACCCCCAAACCGATGGACAAACGGAGGTGGTGAATCGTACCTTGTCAACGATGTTGCGGGCTGTTCTGAAGAATAATTTAAAAGTGTGGGAAGAACGTCTTCCACATGTGGAGTTCACCTACAACCGTTCGTTGCACTCCACCACAAAGATGAGCCCATTCCAATTATGGTGTGAGTGATGTTTTCAATGTTGCTGATTTAAAGCCTTACTTGGGTGAAGAAGATGACCTTGAATCGAGGATGACTCCAAATCAAGAGGGGGAGGATGATGAGGACATCACTTCTTTAGATACATACTTACAATCTCCTCATGTTGAACAAGATGCGCCACAGATCCAAGGACCAATTACTCGCACACGTGCCCGTCAACTTAATCGCCAGGTGAATGCGTTCCTAAGCTTACATGGAAATATTTCTACGAATGGCATACTATTTAATTCTTGTGATGATTTTATTGTTATTAGGAACTTGGGAGGATACCATGGACAATAGCTCAAGAAACCAAATATTAAAGTGGAGACAACAAGTGCAAGTAAACTGCTATTTCCGAGACTGGTTCAGTTTCGGGCTCGGAGACAGCGTCAACTTCAAACAGCCATAACTTTTGATCCAGAAGGAGTTACAGGGCCTACAAGTACTTGTTGGAAAGCTTATGAAGTCTACTTTCAGATGGTTTTGGTTTCATGCCAAAATTCATTCTGAGCTGTCCAAAATCATCAAAACAAGTTGCATCATTTTTCCTGTCCGAGTCAGTTTGGGCCTTTGGGCTTTGTATTTATGTCGTGGGCTAAACCCATGAGGAGTGCGCCCCTCACAGGGCAAACCCTAACCCTAGGACATTCTAACTCATATATATTCAGTAGCCACCACCGTTTAGAGTGGGTTTTGCTTAGATTAATCTGTCTGTGAACAGTTTCGCCGTTTATCGACTTGTGAGACCCCAACTTGGAGAGTATAATCATTCATTTGCAAGTTGAGTTGCAATCTTCCCTGTTCTTGCTTGTGTTCTTCGATTCACATGCAGGGACTAGCCTTCGTGGCGAGGTCAACCAGGCAGCGCACGGTTGATAACGAGAGGAGTCGTGGTGCTGCGATTGCAGGGTTCGGGTTTTGGTGATCAGAAGCCGGATCGTAAGTGTCAATTCTCCACCAAATCGAGAGTTATCCTTACCTAATGGAAGATCGGGCATCCCGTTACCATTAGTCATATTGGGGATTCCCTCAGCATGGCCCCAACCATGCACCCCTGTGGGGTGAGCTCGAGGTGCCCTCCCAGATCGTGGCATCAGCAAGCTGAGCTTGGGGCGCCACCTAACCATGCCTTGGAGCTAGACTCCTCTCAAGCGGCTTGAGGAGCACGTGGAGGCAGGAGCATTAATGACAACACGATGGAGCATGTCTCCTCACTTCTTCTCTCTGCACCTCTCCCATTAAGGGAGTGATGCGCCTGGGTTCCCGATCTTCCGATAGGTTCGATTTGGCGACGTGAAGACATTCATGTTTTGAGGCTTTCGATCAGTGGTCATCACCTCGCAACCACTACACCCACACGTCTAGTTGTTATCAACCACACTCTCACGTAGTTGATCTCACCACGAAAGTTTTATCCCTGCAAGCAATCGAAGAAACTCACAAGAACAAGGAAGAAGGCAACCTAAATTGCAGATGGATGTTTAGCATACGAAGTTGGGGTTCTACAGACCGATCTAGACGGCGAAACTGCAATGGCAGAATAATCTAAGCAAAACCCGACTCTAAACAATGACGGCTACTGTATATATATGAGTTGGGACGTCCTAGGGTTAACCCTAGATCGCACACCCCTTGGGCTTAGCCCACAACACAATTACAAGGCCCAAGGCCCAAAACAGACTCGGACTGGAAGAGGTATGTATATTATTTCGATGATTCTGGACAGCTCAGGAGGAATTTTGATGTGAGACTAAAACCATCTGAAAGTAGACTCCATAAGCTTTCCAACAAGTACTCATGGGCCCTGAAAGTCCTTCTGGATTAGTGGCTAGATCTGTTTGAAGTTGATACTGTTAGGAGGCCCGAATCCGAATCCAAAACATACAGAACTTCATCTCTTGCCTTCTATGGACTAAAAGTGACGTGGTGATGTAGGAGTAGACTTGGGTAAGGTCTTGGTTTGGTCCTCAATCAACTTCTTTGATCATCCATGCGTTCCTTGCGCTTGGTCTCTTTCTCTTCACCCAAGCAAGTATCTCTGCAAATGAGAACACACAAAACTCATTGTGCAGTAACGGCTGTTCAAATATATAACATGTAAATCTTACGTAGAAAGCATGCACTTTTGGTTAATGAATACATAAGATAGCTATGGTCATATCTGAGCTAGTGATGTCCTCATCAGGGAGACGGGACGTATATCTACCCGGCATACGGCATGGGCGATAAGATGGCTCTGCGCCCCTCACTGTAGGCCATCATTGCCTTTTTTCTGACAAGGGGCGTGGGATGTGTCATGGCCCTAAATTTAATTCCAAGTAATTAGGGTTATGACCTACTGCCACTTGAGTGCACAAATTAAATTCTTGCATTATCACTTCTTGCAAAATAAAGTTTGCAATATTTAAAACCATAAATACAATAAAACCCTAATCGGCAACATTAGCCCAACTCCTAAAAGTGAATCAAATTGAACAGAAACATATGTGGGAAATAATTTATTCAAATACTAGCCTGTTTATCATGAATCAATAAAATTTTTCCAGAATTTATTTCATTAGTTTAGACCTCTTAAAAATTCCAAACAAGTTTCAGCCTGGATCCTTCTCTTTGACATATGCTTTTGGATAGTCTAAGGATTTTCGAAAGATGTTTGGTTGCACATTAAATCATGGAAAAATTCCTGTGAACACTTTCCCACATAATTGATGCACTGTAAATTTTACATAGTTTTATCACTTCAATAAATGATTCAACAAAATCCCTTAAATCAGCAAAGCTGGGAAGCTAGCTGAAATGAATTGGAGTACTTCTAAAATTCACCAAATAAGAATGAAGATTAATTAGGCAGTGAAACTCTACCAACAGGTGTGTTAACAAGAACCCTACCACCAGTATTTTTGGCTCAATTTATCCCCCAAAGAAAATCACATAAAATGATAAGATCAAGGCACTGGAGAAATAAATCAAACTGCAGAAAAACTGGATCAGTCTTTGCAATTTCGCCAAAGATGAACCAGACCACTTCTAACCCTGAATTTTGGTCAGCAGGTTAAACACATTTTTCTCTACCTCCAATAATTTTCCCCTAATTTATGCCCCTCATTAACTTAGTGAAACAGTAATTTAAAGACCGCATGTTTTGGACAGCTCACAAGACAGTCTCTAGAGATTTCTCCTCTCTCAAGTCACTGACCAGTGGGACCCACAAGACCCTGGCCCACTTGTCAGCCTTACTACAGCATGGGACAGTGTGTTGCACCAAGAAATTCACCCACACCCCTCTCCTCTTCCTAGGAATTCACTTCTAGGGCCCACAAGTCATAGCCTTAGCCTAACCACAAATGTGTGAAACAATGTTCTCCTACATGTGGGACCCACCAAGGATACTGTGGAGCTAATACACCTCAGCAGCTGCATGCCAGACGTGTCAGCTCCTCCTTCTTCTTCCTCTCTCAGTTTACAGAGCTCCTTGGATAGCTTAGCTTGGGGAAGCATCAGCCATTTCGCCCCAAACCACACCAGCAGAAACTCCTTCTCATCCTCTCCACGTTCCCACCGAGAAAGCTAAGAAAACCTCCAAGGATCACCGGAGACAGAGCCCGAAGGAATTAGACTGCGAAGCCCCAAGTCCCGAGATCGGCCATCGTCTTCCTCGTCTTCGGCCGACCTCCGCCACCGCCGGTTAGTCCTCTTTGGTGAGCCTCCATCCGATTCCTTGCACTAAGCCCATCTCCACGAGGTCTCTAACCTTTTCGGCAACTTGGCTTCATCGCAGAACCCTAGGAGAAGGCCGACGACGTAGTCCCGAAGCACGCCGCTGCCCCCGGACCTCTCCTGGAGCAACCGCCGCCGTTCCAGCACCGCCGAATAACCCAACACCTTTGGTGAGCCTCTCCAGTCCCTCAAACATCGCGTGCCTGCTTTGTTTCAGTCTGTAACGTGACACCCATATGCAACCCGAGCCGGCTTACCGCCTCTGCCGTCGTCGCCATCGATTCCGGCCACCGCCGGCGATGAGAAGACCACCGATGTGTTTGCCATGAACTCCTCTTCCTTTTCTCTTTTGGCCCCGACTGTAGCCGACGCCGCCATCGCCGTCGCGGCCACCGAGAAGCTCGCCGCCTTTGCTCTGACTACGCCTGCCCTGTTCTGTGCCGCTGACATGTGAGCCCGAGCTGGAAGAGAAAAGAGAAAAGAAGAAAGAAATAGGGAAAATAATTAAAGGATTTAATTTGCAACAGAAAAATAGTCCAACTTTGTAAATCCATAACTTTTTTATTTTAACTCCTTTTTGAGTGAAACCAATTTTGTTAGCTCTGTAAATTTGTGAACTTTAATGCTGTGGAATAAAACAGGACAACTGCTGTACAGAGAATGCCTATAAAATAATGTGAAGCAAAAATATCTTATTTTGTGCCTAGAAAATTGAAATATTACCATAAAATCCATTATAAATTCTTTTGAGGTGAACCAAATTTCTATGGATTCATAAAAATGTTCTCTTTAATTTTATAAAATAAAAAGTGAGAACATCTGTGTAGGTTTCTTCTCTAAAAATGGAAATATCTTTCATATACATCTTTATAACCTAGAAGTTTATAAATTTCTAGAAAATTCATCCTAACTGCTAAAAATGTGAAACCACTTTTGTTTAACTCAGAAAATTGTAGCCTTTACTGTGGATAATTTGTATTTGACCAAAACTACCTCTCAAAATAGGCCTAAATATTTTCTAACCTTTCTTTTTGATAAAGTTGTAAAATTCACAACTAAATCATTTTAAATGAAAATCCAATGAACCAAATTTTGTTAGAACCAGTAGGTTATGCTCTTTTATATAATAATACTTGCCTTCTTGAAATCATAATAGAAAATGTCAGTCAAATATAATAACTTAAGGTTACAATACAAATAATTACAAAACTGCCATTTTCAGCCTTTTCATCTTGTTATTTTTGTAACTCATAAACCGTAAAAGATTTTGAGGTGATTCTTTCACTAAAATTCACTTTAGAATGTGATCTACCTACCATATTTATCTCAGTATTTATTGATCATTTTTTCATAGACATGTTTAATTGCTTCTTATTTGCATATTTGCTTTTTATTGATAGATTTGGAAGTTTCGGAGTACGAGGAAACTAATCCAGAGGCTGAGAGTGAACCTTCTCTGCAGCAAGGCAAGCATGTAGAGCAAGCATCTAAGTATATTGAACCTATATTTTCAATAAATTGTTTTGTTTGCGAAAGCAATATCTATATGCATGTTTCGGTCTTTTTAAAATGGGAAAACGGGTAGAGTCAATATTACCCAATTGAATGCATTTCCATTCCTTGGTTATCGATTCCATATTTATACCTTGTCACTACTGGTTAAGGACTTTGGGATACTTTTATTTTACGGAATGCTTAGCCATGCTTATTTCTAGACTTAGAAATCCAATAGACGGAGCTATCGGTTCAAAACTAGTTTAATGCGAATGGATGGGTTAAAATCTGACAAGAATAAATTCTGCTTAATAATTGAGAAAATGTTTGACTTGGACGGATGATAGGGCGATGACGGGGTGGTGTTTCCCTGATGCAAGTAGCTCCGTCTGGGTCGTTAAGGACCGAACATGTTGACGTCTATTCAAGCACCCTACGTACTTCCACACGCCAGTATGGGACGGCTTAACTTAGTAGCACAGGAGGCTGTGGCCATCTACGCCCGTCCGTCAGTCGTGAGGAGGGATTTCCTTTGGAGGGCCTCCCACGACGGTGAGCCCGCCTTAGTCATCACACACGCACGACTAAGTCGTAGGGGGCCCAGACATGGTTTAGGTGGTTGGGGCTAAGCGTGCAAAAGATTGTGTTGTGACCTCCAGTCCGCACTCAATGTGTAGAGTGTGGGCACCGGCAGGTACGGATCAAACTAGAGTGTAGCCGTTTGGCTTCTATCACATCGTGTGGGTAAAGATGTACACCTCTGATCAGAGTAAGAACTATTCGAATATCCGTGTCCACGGTTACGGACGACTGCTTGATGTGTTCCTCAATGATGTTAGCATCCAACTTGGGATATATGGTTATGGGATTATGTGGTTATATCATGACTTCGGATAGGCATGGATGGATGGGTTTATATAAAAATCTTTGATGTTAAATATGACTTGGTTTAGTCATAAAAGATGATATGCTTGTGTAGCATAATGGTTTGGGCAATGGTGGCCCATGGATGATGATTAGAGCATGGTTTGTGCTCATTCTTACTTACATTTCAGAACTATAAGCTTGCTGTCCTAAATTTTCAGATTGCTATATTTTACAAATGCTTATGTTTTAAATGTAGTACTTGCTCAATAAAATCAGCTTTATGCAAAATCAGATCGACATAGCCATACTTCTTGATGTAGAGACTAGCATTACTCCTTTGAACTATTATTATTGTATAAGTCTAGCTGAGTACTTGTGTACTCACGCTGCGTCTTTTAGGTGAGGACAACGATAACATTGCTATGGTCTACTGTTATCCCACCGAGAGTGGCAAGGATAATGCGTAGTTGATGTTAAGTTCTATCCCCAGTCGGTTGCCCTGTGGTTTGGGTATGGCACCACTGGTTTTATCTTTTATGTTTATATTTTCCGCTGCTATCTTTCATGTCACTTTGTGATGAATTAGGGTGTGAACCCTCTATGTAATATATATATAACTCTGCTGCTCGTTTATCCATATTTAGAGTACTTGTGATGTTTATCAATTGCTTGCGATGAAAGTGTGAAGTTAGTCGCTTTTCTGGGGACTAGCTGAACATGAGTATGAATTTAGAAATGATGAGATGCATGGATGTTGGTTCAACCATAGACCATGTCCCCAGAAGTGTGTATCGTGTTTGGTCGCCACCTTCATGTGGTTTGACGGGCACACTTTGTCGTTTGGGACTGGTGAATCAACTCTCCAAATATCTCTTTATTTCTGAATTCGGCGCGTTGGATTTGTATTGTGAGTGGGTAAAGATTATGGCAAGGCTGCGATGAGGATGGATGGTTACCGCATTTATTCGGTTTTTATTCGAGACCCCATCCATCTAGATATTTCGCGTTGTCATAATAATTACTCTCCATAATGCACTTCCGGGGTGCCCATAGGATGGCAGGTGGCGTGGTGGACTGCCACACCGTCTACTCCGTCCCACCGCGCCCCTATTACTTCGATGTGAGGCAAATGGGTGGGTCCCCTGGCTAGCGGGACAAGCCCTTCCTTCGCAAGCTTCGACAGCCACGCCTGGACATGTGGCAAACAACTGTTTCTCCCCTCCTCACTTGCTCTAAGGGGGCCCCTAGAGGACAAGCGGCCGAGCCTACCGGTTAGCACAAGATGGGACATAGCATACCAAATTCTCGAACTCCCACTATGTTGCCACTGTGGTATTCCCCCAAAGAATAAAAGGGGAGAGCCAAGGTTATACTTGGGGAGGAGGTCAGATCCAAGAATTGAACCCTAGACTCGAGATCAACTACAGAGAAGCCTCCCATAGTCTAAGTATTGTAAGCTTCGCTTGGAAGTAGCCCACAGGAGAACCAAGAACACAACAGGAGTAGAGTATTACACCTCCAGGTGATCCAAACCTGTATAATTTCTTTTGTCCCACTTACTCCACCAGCTACCTACGGCGAATCGAACACACATTCAATCCCCTGGGCCAAACTCACAACGGGGTCCCACCGGATTCCCGCTATAGGTGTTCCCACACCAACAGGTTATAATCATCATGTTTCGCATATATCATCTCTTAATTGTTGCATATATTTGTCAAAAACATGTCCTTTAGCTCCACATTATCCTTTTTTTCCCATAAAAAAGTAGTGAGTTGATAGGGGGTGGTTGATATGTGAGTCCTCTAGATCTATACTGTTATTTTTTCTTTTAAACAATAGGGAGTTGGTGGTTGAGGTGGTGGCAGACTCACCACTCACTGTCACTACTACTCTCTTTTAAACAAGCATAGATAGGGAGTATATATCTTTACCATACCAGTGGCGGGGCCACTAACGTACAGTGTGTTTAACACTGTATGTTAACCACTGTACAAACCCCTTGTGACAGGGCATCGACCAGAGTTAGCTCAGTGATTGACGGTGAGAATTGGATCACCATGCAACCTTTTTCTCTTCTAATCTCTAAAATTATAGAAATGAATAATATTTCTGCTAAAATTTTCATTCATTGCTGATGTCATGCTGATGTCATATGTGTCCGTCACGTGCATGCTAGAATCGGACTCGTGCTTTAGTTTTGTCCGTTGTTGGCGGGTCGCAAAAACTGAACACGCGACACTGGCCAACCGGTTCCGCGCGTGACACGACCGAATATGTTTCTGCAGTGATGTCGAGGGATTGTCAGGACCCTCCATCTCCAATTTTCTTTTGGTTAACCTCAACCAATCATGAATAGGATAGGTGAGATTAAAGATGGATCGGTAGACCTATAACGAAAAGGAGAGTAAGATCGACAGATGGATCCAAGTACTTGACAACGGGTGCGTGGTAGTCACCCTGAAGCATACCGACGATATGCTGCAGGCCGCCCCGCCACCAAGATCAGCTCAATGGCGCTGTTGTGGAGGCTGCCACTGTGATGGCCAAATCTGCTCAAGGGTGCTGTCGTGGAGGCCACCGTCGGCCGGTTGCCACCCCGCTGCCAAGATCAGCTTGATGGCACTGTTGTGGAGGTTCCCGCTGCCGCTGGCTGGATCTGCTTGAGGCCACCGTTGTGGAGGCCACCAGCGTTCGGACCTGCTCGAGGAAGCTGTCGTGGAGGTCGCCGTTGTCTGGATCCACTTGAGGATGCCATCGCTGATGACTGGATCCGCTAAAGAAGCCAGCCATCACTTCGCTGGAGGTCGCAGTTTCGCCGTCGTTGCTGTTGCTCTTGGACAATAGAAACTGCCATTGGGATCTGGACTGGCTAGAGAGGGAGCGGACGGCAGGAGGAAGAGGGGCAGCTGCGAGGGAGGCGCCGTCGGTGGATTGAGATTTCCATATTCCTCGGCCACTTCAGTTGATTGCTGTGAGAATTTTTGGGTTCCCAAGTCCATCCGTTGCCATGACATGGATGGCTGGGACGCGTGAAGAGCAAAAATACTGAGTTGCTGACATCGAGCTACCTGTCATCTCTATTTTTTTTGTAGGAGTGTTGGGTTAATTAGTAGAACTATTAGAAACTGCCAAAAATTGGTTCAATAGCATGTTAATTAGCAGTAGTATTAGCTAAGGGTTTTTATACTACATTTTTTAGTGCAAAGATGTTGGATTCTTTTTTTTTGCAGTTAGGTCCACGAAACACATATACTCTTAGAAACTGAGAAAATTTGGTCCGTATTGTATACGTACAGGTGATTTTCATGATTTTTTTAAAAATAAATTAATCCCAACACTCCGACCTCTTCCACTCGCTCCTTCCACGAAGCATGGGACCTGAGTGAACAAGTTGACATGGAATAAGCTGGCCATGGCCCGCTTGTGGTCTCTATTATGCCCAATCCTCCCCATACCAAGTTTCAAACCCTACCAAGACCATACCTCACGAATTGAAAGCTTCAAGACCACCACCTTCAATTCCCAATCCAATCTAATCCCGTTGCAATGCACGGGCACCTTACTAGTTAATACAAAGAGGTTGCTTCTCTCGTCACTACTTGAGAAGAAAAACAATATTTCATTCCAAAGAAATCACTAGTGTAAAAATTATCTAAAAGCGCAATAAAAGTCTAAACTTTCAACTGATATCTTCACTAATGAACTTTTCAATTAACTGGACAATTGCCACATAATAACTAAATTTCTTGGTTGCTTGCATCCTAAAGATTTAGTATCTTGTGGAGGCCATGGACCCCGAGTACCTCATGAGAAGCATTTGGGCCACTCGGACAGAGGATGGGCCTAACCTTGTAATTAGGGATACAATAGGACTCGGCATACATAACCTTGTACGACAAGAAAAAGGATATAGTCCTAGTCGGACATATTGTATTCCTTGAAAGAAATCTCTTGGTCGGAGTCCGACTGGGATTCCTACTCTATAACCTTGTCCCCCGGTATATAAGGGGAGGCAGGGCGCCCCCTGAGGGCAGAAGAAGAAGCATATCTCACCAGGGAAACCTTAAAGGCAATACACCATAACTGGACGTAGGGTATTACCTTATCTCAAGGGCCTGAACCAATATAAATTGTTCCTTGTTCCTTTGCAACCTATCAAGTTTAGGTCTCACGAGTAGCCCCATATTATTATTGCCGATACAAAACATCGACAATTGGCGCGCTAGGTCAGGGATTCGTCGAGATCATCTTTAACAAGCTTGATGGATCCAATCACCGGAGTCGATGGCATTCACATCTTCCCTGGGGAAACAATCACCTTCGAGAGCCTCGACTTCATCGCCGACAAATTCGGCAACCTCACCCTATCAGACTCAGATCCAATCTGATCGGCCAGGGACCAAGCCGACTCCTTGCTGGTCGGCCCACATGACGTTACAGCAATCCTCGTCGACATGCTGTGGCAATCTTCAACATGCCCGGGTCTTGGGACAACTCTTTCCTTTGGTATTCGACTTGGACTCGGCCTCGAGCCAGCCGAAATCGGGCTAAGAAATGGAGAGATCGTCAATCTCCCGTCTGGATTTCGGCGATGCCGTGGATATTTCTTCAATCTCCATCATGCGGCAAACCTGATCCCCTAGAGTTCAACTCGGATACGGCCTAGAGCCACTGGAGATTGGATCTAGGGAGGTCGAAGTTGTGATTACCCCCGTCAACTACACTGATTCTGACTCCAAGTCAGATAGCAAGTCGAGCAGTAGTTCGGCAAGCTTCTCCCCGCCCCGAGAAGTCTTCATGGTGTCCAGGACTCTATTCCCACTCAGAAGGCACGCCAACTACGCGAGCAGCAAGAAGAGGACGCCCGCCAACTATGAGAACAACCGGAGGAAGAAGCAAGATGTAGAGGCCATGGGCCCCGGGTACCTCATGACAAGCATATGGACCACTCGGACAGAGGATGGGCCTAGCCTTGTAATTAGGGATATAATGGGACTCGGCAGATTTGACCTTGTACGACAGGGAAAATACAGTCCTAGTCGGGCACGTTGTGTTCCTAGAAGGAGATTCCTTGGTCTTAGTTCGACTGGGACTCCTACTTTGTAACCCTATCCCCCCAGTATATAAGGGGAGGCAGGGCGCCCCCTGAGGGCAGAAGAAGAAATCTCACCAGAGAGACCTTAAAGGCAATACACCACAACTGGATGTAGAGTATTACCTCATCTCGAGGGCCTGAACCAGTATAAATTGTTCATGTTCCTTTGCAATCCATCAAGTTTTGCTCCGACGAGTAGCCCTATATATTTATTGCCAATATAAAGCATCGACAGTTGGCGCGCCAGGTAGGGGCTTCGTCGAGATCATCTTCATCAATCCTGATGGATCCAATCAATGGAGTCGATGGCATCAACTTCTTCCCCGGACAAACAATCAGCTTCTGGAGCCTCGACTTTGTCGCCGACGAATTCGGCAACTTTACCCTGTCCGACTCGAATTCGATCCCATTGGCCAGGGATCACGCCGACTCCATGCCGGTCAGTCTACTCAACGCTGCAGCAATCTTTGGCAACATGTTGCGGTGATCTCCAATATGCCCGTGTCTAGGGACAACTCTTTCTTTCACTGTTCGACTCGGACTCGGTTTTGAGCCGGCTGAGATCAGGCTAAGAAAGGAAGAGATCGTCAATCTCCCATTCGGACTCGGCAACACCACGGATATCTTCAATCAACATTCGATGCAGCAAACCCGATCCCCTGGAGTTCGACTCAAATACGGCCTAGAGCCGCTCAAGATCGGATCTAGGGAGGTCAGAGTTGTAATCACCCCCATCAACTATTCTGACTTCGACTCTCAGTTGGACTTCGACTCTAAGTCGAACAGCAGTTCAGCAAGCTTCTCCCACCACGTGTAGTCTTTATGATATCCAAGGGTTCAGCTCCCACTCAGGAATCACGCTGACTACGCGAGCAGCAAGAGGAGGAGGCCTGCTGATTGCGAGAGCAACAAGAGGAAGAAGCAAGACACCTATATGCCCACAACGACAACCTGTGCAGGGCTAGGCAGACTGCTCAGCAACAAATCCTCTAAACCCGAGTCGGCGAACACGACGTCTTTGTTACACCTCAACAGAACATCATAGCCACTGTAACTCTGCTGGACACGCTCCAGTTTGGGCCAGGCCACCCCGACTATAGCAAGGATAAAAGCCATGATCACCGCTACTGCATGTCAGCAGCACTAATAGTCAGGCGATACCCTCATACCAACCAATCGGCCGGCATCTCCAACGGCAGTCTCATCCGCCTGAAAGCGACGCCGAATGGCCGGTTCCAGTCAGCCGTACACAGAGTCACGCCAAATGTCACTCGGCAACCCCAACAACAACCAGCGGTGTCAAAGCGACCATCGGGACAACCAGGATCTTTGAGGCCAACTACAACATGACCTTCGGCAGGACATCAATGCTCGGCGCTGCGAATGAGAGGAAGACGAGCTACGCCGACTTGAAGATGAGAACGAGCGCTTCGGCCTCCACCATGAGTGGTTTCACCGTCGCCGTCGGAGCCAGAGTCCTCACGTGGATGAAGGAGTACCGGCCTTCACCCAGGAGCTGCAACAAGTCGACTGGCCATCAGGCTTCAAGCCGACTGGAATCGAGAAGTATGATGGCAAGATCAATCCCGAGTCCTAGCTCACAGTCTACACTCTGGTGATCCGAGCAGCTGGAGGAGATCACAAGGCCATGGCTAACTACCTCCTAGTCGCTCTAGTCGACTCGGCGAGGACATGGCTAATAGGACTCCCAAAGAGGTCAATCGCCTCCTGGGGAGAACTCCGGGAACGCTTTATCGCCAACTTCCAGGGAACTTACGAGAGGCCATCTTTTCAGCATGATCTCTATCAGTTGCACCAAAGGAAGAACGAGTTTCTTCGCGAGTTCATCAAGAGGTTTTCTAAGAAGCAGAATTCGATCCCA
Organism: Oryza meyeriana var. granulata; assembly: GCA_003991445.1. Taxonomy (NCBI): domain Eukaryota; kingdom Viridiplantae; phylum Streptophyta; class Magnoliopsida; order Poales; family Poaceae; genus Oryza; species Oryza meyeriana. The sequence continues at coordinate 134,445 of RYFJ01001405.1, forward strand.
GTGATCAAGGACGTGGTCATCATCGTTGCCTTCCACAAGGGAGTCAAAGATGCCCCATTCATTGCCAAGTTCACTCGAAAACCTCTCGCTTCTATCAAGGCTCTTTTTGATATGGCGAAGAAGTACGCCGACTTGGCCGGCGTGGTCGCTCGGCTCTCGATGACAAAAATGAGCCCCGGCAGAAGGACAAGAAAGACAATGACGAGCCAACACAAAATAAATCCGGCAACTGCAAGTGGAAGTCAGATAACGTGGTGGCTACCATGGAGCATACTTGGCTACGACCCCTGGGGAATAACGAATACCAAAAAGTGATGAACGGGCCATGCCCCTTTCATCCAAAGGGCAAGCACGCGGCTAAGGACTGCTTCATGCTTAAGAAGTTTACTTTCGAGTAGGCTTCAACATCTGGCGCCAATAATGACAAGGACAAGCCAGATTCGGGCACAGCCGACGAATACCAAGATCCCCAGGCTGAGCACAACCACATCTTCGCGGGGCCAATTGCTTACGAGTCCAAGAGGAAGCAGAAGCTTACAGCATGTGAAGTTAACTCGGTCTCTACAGCAGACGCCCCCATATACTTGCACCGGTCAGAAACGCCAATCACGTTTGACCTCACAGGTCATCCTAATCCTGTTACTCATCCAGGATGCTATCCACTCGTCCTAGACCCGATCATCAGGAGCATCAAACTGAAGAAGGTTCTCATTGATGGAGGCAGTGCTCTCAACATTCTATTCGCCAAGACGCTAGACAAGATGAAGATTCATCGTTCAGGGCTACGGCTGAGTGTAGCGCCCTTCCATGGGGTAATCCCCGGCCTGTCTTCTACTCCACTAGGACAGATAACTTTGCCAGTTACTTTTGGCACGCAGGATAACTTCCGCAGCAAGAATATCTATTTTGAGGTTGTCGACTTCGAGACCATGTACCACGCGATACACGGACGGCCGGCACTAGCCAAATTCATGGCAGTGCCGCATTACACTTACATGATGCTCAAGATTCCAGGACCAGACGGAGCTCTTTCTCTTCGCAGTGATGTCAAGCAAGTCTTCACCTGCGACAAGGAGAGCTGTGAGCTGGCTCAATCTCATGAAGCGGCAGTCGGGCACAACAACATCCGACTAGCCGCTACAACTGCAAGCGAGGACGATCAAGTTCCGGCTAGAAAAGCAGCCAAGTCAGGAATTTCAGTGGACTCTAACATAAAGAAGATCCCACTGGACCCTTCCAACCCCTCCAAAACTGCTCTTGTCGGGACCGAACTCGACCCCAAATAGGAAGATGTGCTGGTCACCTTCCTCCAAGCAAACAGGGACATTTTTGCTTGGAAACCTTCCTACATGCTTGGTGTACCAAGGGAGGTGATCGAGTATTCCCTCAACGTCAAGCTGGATGCCAAGCCAATGAAACAACAGCTACGGCGCTGCTCACAGGACTGCAAAGATGCTATTCGGGAGGAGATAACCAAGCTCCTCGTAGCCGAGTTCGTCAAAGAGGTCTACCACCCGGATTGACTGGCAAACCCAGTCTTGATCTGAAAGAAGAATGGTAAATGGCGCATGTGTGTGGACTACACCAACTTGAATAAGCGTGCCCCAAAGATCCATTTGGTCTACCCAGAATAGATCAGGTGGTGGATTCCACTATGGGGTGCGAACTTCTCAGCTTTCTCGACTCTTACTCGGGATATCACCAAATCAGCTTGAAGGAGGAGGACTGCCTGAATACTTCTTTCATCACGCCGTTTGGAGCATATTGCTACATAACTATGCTGTTTGGGTTGAGAAACACTGGAGCAACGTACCAATGAGCAATTCAGCGGTGTTTACACACTCAACTCGAGCGTAACGTGGAGGCATATGTCAATGATGTGGTGATCAAGGCAAAGTCCAAAGAAGACCTCATCGCGAACTTGGAAGAAACTTTCCAAAGCCTTCGAAGATTCAAGATGAAGTTGAATCCAGAAAAGTGCGCTTTTGGTGTACCGTCCGGAAAGCTACACTACTTCATCATATCGTATCGAGGCATCGAGGCCAATCCAGAGAAAATCAACGCTATCATGAACATGGCACCCCCAACTAGCCAGAAGGACGTCCAGAAGCTGACAGGCTGCATGGCGGTACTCAGCCGATTCATCTCCCGACTTGGTGAACGAGGCATGCCTTTTTTTAAACTACTGAAGAAAGCGGATAATTTTCAATGAACACTCGAAGCCTAGCAAGCCTTCAAAGACTTGAAAAAATTTCTCACATCACCACCAATGTTGGCGTCACCTATGCTCCAGTAACCACTAATGTTATACTTGGTGGCAACCACTCAGGTTGTCAGCACGGTGCTGGTAGTCAAGCGATCAGAGCTAGGTCATATACAAAAAATTCAATGGCCAGTCTACTTCATCAGCGAGGTCCTAGCTAATTCCAAGATGAAATATCCTCTAGTCCAGAAGTAGTTATATGGCCTACTCATCACTGTCTGGAAGTTGGTGCACTATTTTCGGTCACATCAAGTCACTGTTGTCACATCGTATCCACTCGGGGATGTTCTACATAATCGCAAGGCCACTGGCAAAATCGCTAATTGGGCGCTCGAGTTGATGACATTTGACATCATTTTTCAACCACGGATAGCAATCAAATCTCAAGCTCTTGTCGACTTTGTGGACGAGTGGACAGAAGTTCAGACGACTACAAACACAGACAAGCTAGAGTACTGGATGATGTACTTCAACGGTTCTTTACGGATTGGCGGTGCGGGGGCTGGCATCGTGTTGACGTCACCCACCGGCGAAAAACTCAAGTATGTCCTCCAGATTCACTTTCTAGCTTCCCACAATGTAGCCGAGTATGAGGCACTCATCCACAGGCTCCACATTGCCATATCACTCAGCATCCGTCGACTGGTCATACACGGGGATTCTCAACTCGTGGTCAATCAAGTCATGAAAGACTGGACATGTCTCGACGATAACATGGTGGCATACTATCAGGAGGTCCGAAAGCTAGAAAACAAGTTCGATGGGATGGAGATAACTCATGTATTGCGACAATACAATGAAGCGGCAGATGAATTGGCCAACATGGGATTCAAACGAGAAGTGGTCCCAACTGGTGTTTTTGTCGAGCAACTATTAGAGCCGTCAGTCAAGAAGAAACCAGTGCTTGAACAATCAAGGGCTGAACCTACCCTGGCAACAAATGAAGTGCTGATCATCTTTCAAGATTAGCGGACCCTAGTTGTCAAATTCCTCATGAATGGCAAACTCCCAGAAGATGGCAGTGAAGCCGAACGGATCAAACGTCGAAGCAAATGTTTTCTCATAGTCGGAGAAGACCTGTACCGTCGAAGCGCATCCGGAGTCCTCATGCGTTGCGTCACACCTAGGGAGGGCAAGCAGATTCTGCAATCGATCCACTCGAGTATTTGTGGCAACCATGCCGCATCCAGGATGTTAGTAGGAAAGGCCTACAAACAGGGTTTCTTCTGGCCGACTGCGGTAACAGATGCTAAAGACATAGTTCACACGTGTGAGGGATGCCAATTCTATGCAAGGCAAACACATCTCCTAGCTCAAAAACTTCAAACAATTCCAATCTCTTGGTCCTTTGTAGTTTAGGGGCTTGACATGGTCGGGTTGTGCAAAAATGCACCAGGAGGGTTCACACTCTTGTTCGTCAATTCACAAAGTGGATTGAGGCAAAATTCATTGCTACCATAACAGCGGTATGCACAAAGGACTTCATCATGAGTATTTTATACCGATTTGGAGTTCCTAACTGCATCATAACAGACAATGGTACTTAGTTCACTGGTAGTGTATTTCAAGATTTCTGTGACGACTTCGGTATCAAGATCTGTTATGTTTCTGTGGCACACCCACGGAGTAATGGGCAGGTTGAGCGTGCCAATGGCATGGTCTTACAAGGCATCAAGACTAGGGTGTTCGACTGACTACAACCATACGCAGGGCAGTGGGTACAAGAACTCCCATCCGTTCTCTGATCTCTCAGAACCACGGTTAGTCAGGCAACATGGCAGTCCCCATTTTTCCAAGTCTATGGTGCTGAGACCGTGTTACCAACTGAGTTGGAGTTTGGCTCTGCGCAAGTTTGGGCCCACTCAGAAGACAAATCAAACGAAGCCTGATTGGTCAAACTCGATCAATTGGAGGAAGCGAGGGATATCGCAACTATCCAATCGACAAGGTATCTTCAAGGCCTGCGTCGTTATCATAGTCAAAATATCCGTGGCCGCACCTTTTTGGTGGGAGATATCATCTTGAGAAAAATACAAACCACCAAAGACAGGCATAAACTATCCCCTTTGTGGGAAGGGCCATTCATTATCGCTGAGGTGACACGTCCGGGTGCCTACCGACTGAAGACCGAAGACGGTTCCCTCGTCAGCAACTCATGGAATATAGAACAGCTACATCCTTTCTATACCTGAGTCTATTATTTACTCTATACATATGTACAAAGTTTTTTCTCTGACTCACTACGTCGCTTGTTCCAACCGATTAGTGAGTCGGGGGCTGCATGTATTATGTGTCGTGTTAATAAATTTTGAGCTTGTTTTATCTAAGTTGTGAAGTTTTGCAATGATTACACTACGTTTGCCCAAGTATAGCTTTTAGAAGTGAACGATTTTTTCCGGTTCCTATCAATCTACCCGGCGCAGACTATGTAGTTGGGTAAAGCTAATGATGACTAAGAAAAAGCAAGCACTCGGCAGCATTATACAGATATTTACAAATGTCTTTGCAAAAGTTATATACACCAACTGCATAATTGTTTTGTTTCTACATACCCAGGTCTTTTGCTATCGCCTCCACAGTCGGCCTCGCCTGGCTGATCAACTCTAGTGCTTCTTCGGGTGTTGTTTCCTCGGCCAAACCTTGACTGATGGCCTCGATATCTACCCTAGGGTAGATCAATTTAGTCTTGGCAAGGGTTTGGGCAACGTCGACAGCGACACGCTCATCCGAGTACTTTTTCAAGATGCTCGGGGCTTCGTTTAGGCGTGCCTACACCTAGGAGACAGTACTAGAGTTGGTTCCAACATGGTGAGGCTCCATAATGTCAAGGAGCCCTTTCATGGATCCGATGAGGATTTCTCGTCACTCCTTGACAACTTTGATCTCCTCTGCAAAGGCGTTAAAATGGATCTGGGCATTGGCTTTTGAAACTGTTCAGATGCATCAACAAGTATATTTGTTAGCCAAAACATGCAGTTGGAGCAACAAGAAACCGGATTAAGGTTATTGTCAGGTAGGAGACTTACTCGCATAGTCGTCCTCCACCTTGGCTTGGCCTTCTCCAACTTGGCTTTGGCCTTCTCCATCTCCTTCAGCTTGTTCTCTTGTTGTTTTTTCTCCTCTGCCTGGGCCTTTAACTTGGCTTCGAGGGTTGCAAATCTGAACAGTCAAGAACTCGAGATTGTAGTCAGAACTCAACAAGGCAGTCAGGAATTAACAAAGCTGGAGAGATATACTCGGGATGTACTTGGGAAGATAACACAGAAGACTTACTTCTGATCTTTTTGGCTAGAGCCCACTTTTCATCCCTGAGCTTGTCAACTGCTCCCCTCAGCCATGTTTCCTTCTCCTAGTTAGTCCGCTCCAGGTCGTCCTTGGCAACTTGGAGCTGGTTGAGTCATTGGAGATGGGGGCTGAGCTGGGTTAGGACCTTATTCATTTTCTCTGAATGATCGACAATCTTCTGGTCAGGACAAAACATAGTCAAAAAGCAGAGTACCAGGTCAAATGGGAACTGTCTAGAACTCAACGCGCCAAGACTTGCTACATACCTGGACTCCCTTGGACATGGCAATTGCAGCACGTAGAAGGACTTCGTGCTCCCTCTATGCTACTTGTTCATTGTGCTCATAGCTCTCCACAACTCCCTCGGGGGTGACCCAATGAAATGTTCTCGGGAAGTTATGCGAAGGGGCTCCAAGCCTAGGGAGGTCCGCTTCATCAGAAGACGATGAAGAAATTGTTGGAGATGAGGTCTCGACTCCAAACTCGGCAGCTGTAGGGGGTTGGTGGCTTGCTTGGGGGCTGGAGCAACGATCTCAGCAGTCGTCCCTTGGTCGGTTGGCGCTAGTGGTCCTGCTGCCAGAATTGCTTCAGTTTCTATAGCTAGGGTAGCCTCTGGCTCAGCAAATGATCTTGTCAATGCTGGCTCGGCTGGGGTCAGCTTGGTGACAGGAGAAACTAGCATAGTCCCCTTAGGATCAATGTCAACTCGCTTCCTGCACAACATGACAGATATCAAGGCACTATCACTTCATTAAAGATTCTTGGAAGATTGAAGATTACTTACCTCATGGAAGTCTTGAACTTCCATGAGGGGGCTCCAGAAGATATCGGTGGTGGAGAGCTGCTGGCTATCGGGCCAGTCGGCGTAGCAGTCAGCGGTGGCAATTTACCCCCGGTCAGCTCTATTTCTGGCGTAGCTGACTGGGGTGTCGAGGTACTCGGCGGCACCGCCCTTGGGCTCGATGTTGCTGATCTTTTACTCGGTGGTGCCGACCTTGGCCTCGATATTGTTGGACTCGATGTTGCTAAGCTCGGCGGTGCTGGCCTTGGGCTCGATGTTGTTGGCCTCAGACTTGGAGAAGATGGTCTCGGGCTTGGCGGCCTAGGGGCTAAACTGACAGGGTCTTTGATCTTCAAACTCCCCGGTGCTATGCTTGGCTTGCTTGCTCTTTTCTTGCCTGGATCTTCAATGGGTTTCTTCCCAACCCTCTTGGAGCTGGGTTGGGCAGCAGAAGGGCTGGCCAGCCTCTTCTTCGTTTTGGTGGCCGACAGGGTTTGGGAATCATCATCAAACTCCTCATAATCCCGCAAATGCTTCAACAACATACATCATACATTGAAGAACAATTCAAGACAAATGTCCACAGATACCCATACGAGAATTGCGGTCGTACTCAAGTCGTTTCCTGCCTATTTTCTTGACTCGGTCCTTGACAGACCAGGGTCGGTGCTAACCTTTACCAATAACCACCCATATCAATCCATGCCGCCCTGATCAAAAATGGTTTTGTTTCTTAGTTTTGGTTTTCGCAATCAATTTCTGTATGTCTCGTGAGCGGCAATTCATGTCTCCACTCACATAAAATGTCATTCGTTCTACTCCGATCGTCCCCATTGCAACCATTATCACATGTGAAAGAGAAATCTAATTTGCATTACTAAGCAGTGTCAATGAATGACTTCAACATATAATAAGAATATATGGCATCAAGGTATAGGGTATCAACTCAATAACGGCTTTAAACGGAATTTAGGAACGGAATATAACATAGCATGCATTTTATTTGTAAATAAAACAATTTCGCATTAGGATCAATATGCTCAAGGAAGGGGGGGCGTGGTGACTTGCCTTTCTCGGCTACTAGTCAAAGACATAGGGAAACCCACAACTATCCCCTGTGCTACTGACATGTGGGCTAGGGGCTGATAGCCTGGGGCTTAACCCACATGTGCAGGGGAGGGCCCACCTAACAGTGTAACAACAGGAGAAAGTGAAAAGTTTTTTAAAATTTTTTTTAGCGGACCAGGCCCACCTATCACAGAGACAAGGGAGGGAGTATTAGTTTTCTTTTAAAGAAAAAGATTATAGGCGGGCCCCAGCTGTCAGTACCAGGAGGTGATTAATTCCCCTCCCTTCTTCTTCCTCGCCTCGCTCTGCCTGGTGTGGCAGAGTGAGTCCCAGGTGGCGGTGTGAGGGAGGGCAGAGAAAGTGGCGCCAGGCAGCGGCGCCGGTAGGAGGAGGGGCGAGGCTCATCGGCGTGCAAGGGAAGGAGGCGCGTCGAGCACAGGTGGCCGGGGGCGATTCGGCGGCGAGCGTCGTCGACGTGCTTCCTCGCTCGGAAGTAGGGCAGTGTGGAGTGGGGATGGGGAATTAGGGCTCTGTGATGGTTGGGGGGGAATTAAATGGGGGTGTGGCTCTCCTCTTTCTGTAGGTACGGCGGTGGCCAGGAGCGGGAGCAGGCAGCGGTACACATGAGTGGTTGGGGGCCAGAGCGCGTGCGCATGGCTAGGGGAGGGGCGAGGATGCGCGTGGGCTGGCAGAGCTGTTCTACGTAGAGAAGGGGGCAGAGAGAGGGTACGGGGGGCTGGCTTTGGACCGGTTGAGTTTCCTGGTCCGAAGGCGGCGACAAGGCATAGCGGCGGTAGGCGAGGCGCAGGCAACGCAGCACTTAGCTGCGCATGGGGAAGGTGTAGGGCAGCGAGGGGCATAGTGGCGGTACTGCAGCCCTACTGGCAGGGCTGTCGGAGGGGTACGCACGTGGATGGCGGTGCAAACGGTGGTAGGCAAGGCGGTCCTTGGTCTGGTGTGTATCACACAAGATTGGTACGCTCTGGGTACGAGCGGGGCTCACCAGGGCGGCTTGGTCGGCACGGATGAGAGAGAGCGAGAGAGGCGGGCGCGAGGAAGGGGACGGCCGTGCGGCGCCGTTTCGCCCACTGACAGGTGGGCCTGGCTTGTCAGGCACCCGCCCCTGGCTGCGGCATGGGGTGGCCTCACTTGGTAGGTCGGGCCAGCGAATAGGGGGCCAACTGGGCCGCTCCGCCCATCAGCTGAGGGGTGAGGGAGTGAGGGGGAAGGGCCGGCCCACTGGGGGGTTTAAGCTTTTCTTTTTTTTTTCGTTTTATATATTTGCCTTTCTTTTGAAGAAAAGAGAAGTAGGGGCTATCCCAAAATTACACAACTTTGGAGATTGCAAATATTTACATATATATATTTATAGTTTTTTGAGGGTTTCTTGAAACAATTCAATTTTTGGCACTGGTATACAAACGTCAATAACCCAAAAAGTTCCAACATGATGCAAGGTTTTGAAAAGTTTTTGAGGGTTCAGGGTTTTGTCTTCTAATTTTTATTCTAGAATTTTGAGGATGTTACAGACATGTTGATATCCTATTCACTACTCGATTGAGACAATCAGCATAGTGAGTCAGAGTAACAAACTTTATTTATATATATGAAAGAATTATAATACTCAAGTATAGAAAAGATGTAGCTATTCTATGTTTCATGAGTTGTTGATTAGGATGCCGTCTTCTGTCTTCAGTCGGTAGGCACCCAGACGTGTCACCTCCAATAAGGGAGATAGATTGTGCCTGTCTTTGGTGGTTTGAATTTTTCTCAAAACGAGATCTTCCACCGAAAAGGCACGGCCATGAACATTATGACTGTGATAACGATGCAGGCCTTGAAGATATCATGCCGACTAGATAGTTGCGACATCCCTTGCTTCTTCCAACTGATCTTACTCAACTAGTCAGTCTTCATTTGACTTGTCTTCTAAGTGGGCCCGAACTCACGGAGAGCCGAACTCCAACTCGGTTGGTAACATAGCCTTAGCACCATAGACTAGGAAGAAAGGGGATTGCCCTGTTGCCCGACTAACCGTGGTTTGTAAAGAGTAGAGAATGGATGGGAACTCTTGCACCCACCGCCTGCATATGGTTGTAGTCGGTCGAACACCCTAGTCATGACACCTTGTAAGACCATGTCATTTGCACACTTGCCCTGCCCATTGCTCCGTGGGTGTGCCACAGAAGCATAACAGATCTTGATGCCAAAATCGTCACAGAAATATTGAGAAACGCCGCCAGTGAACTGAGTGCCATTGTTTGTTATAATGTGATTGGGGACTCCAAATCGGTATATAATACTCACGATAAAAGTCTTTTGCCCTGGCCATTGTTATGGTAGCAATGGGTTTTGCCTCAATCCACTTTGTGAACTTATCCACAGCGATAAACAAGTGTGTGAACCCTCCTGATGCTATTTTGAATGGCCCAACCATGTCTGCAAAGGGCCAAGATATTGGAATTGTTTGTAATTCTTGAGCTGGTAGATGTGTTTGCCGAGCAAAGAACTAGCATCCCTCACATGTCCGAACTTTGTCTTTGGCGTCCGCAACCACAGTCGGCCAGAAGAATCCTTGCCTGTAAGCCTTTCCGATGAACATCCTTGATGCAGCATGGTTGCCACAGATGCCCGAGTGGATGGACTGTAGAATCTACTTTCCCTCCTCAGTTGTGACACATCGCATGCGGACTCCGGATGCGCTTCGATGACAAAGGTCTTCTCCGACTACAAGGAAACATTTGCTTCGACGTCTCATCCGCTCGGCTTCACTGTGATCTTCTAGGTGCTCATCTTCCTATAGAAATCTAATGATTGGAGTCCATCAATCTTGAGAGATGATTTGCACTTCTTTTGTTTTTGGGGTAGGTTCAGCCCCCGACTGCTGTGGAACAGGCTTTTTCTTGGCAGATGGCTCCAACAATTGCTCGACAAAAGTTCCAGTTGGGACCACTTCTCGGTTGGATCCCATATTTCCTAGCTCATCTACAGCTTCGTTGTACTGGAGTAGTACATTGTAATCTCCAGCTTGTCAAACTTGTTTTCCAACTTCCATACTTCCTAACAAAAGGCTACCATGTTGTCATCCAGACATGTCTAGTCTTTCATGACTTGGTTTACCACAAGTCAAGAATCCCCACGAACTACCAGTCGGTGGATGACAAATGATATAGCGATGCGGAGCCTGTGGATAAGTACTTCGTACTCGGCAACATTGTGAAATGCTGGAAAATATATTTGAAGGACATATTTGAGTTTCTCTCCCGTGGGTGAGCCAGGACGATGCCAGCCCCTGCTCCGCTGATCCGTAGAGAACCGTCGAAGTACATCATCTAGTATTTGAGCTTGTCAGCTGGTGTAGCCATTTGAACTTCTGTCCACTTAGCTACAAAGTCAGCAAGTGCTTGAGACTTGATTGCTGTCCTTGGCTGGAAGACAATATCAAACGCCATCAACTCAAGCGCCATTTAACGATTCTACCGGTGGCTTCGTGATTGTGTAGGACGTCCCCGAGTGGATACGATGTGACGATTGTGACTTGATGTGACAAAAAATAGTGCACCAACTTCTAGACAGTTATGAGCAAGCCATATAGTAGCTTCTGGATTTGGGGATATCTCATCTTGGATTCGCCTAGGACTTTATTGACAAAGTAAACTGGCCTTTGAACCTTTTGTATGTGCCCTGGCTCTACCCGCTCAACTACCAACACCATGCTGACTACCTAAGTGGTTGCCGCCAGATACAACAAGAGTGGTTCCTAGGGCATTGGTGATGCCAACACGGGTGTTGATGTGAGGAATTTTTTCAGTAATTTGAAAAAGGGCATACCCCGTTTGTCAGGAAACGAATCGGCTAAGTGCCGCTATGCATGCGGTCAGCTTTTGTACATCATTCTGGCTAATTGGGGGCGCCATGTTTATTATTGCGTTGATTTTCTCTGGATTTTCCTCAATTCCGCATTGTGAAATGATGAAGCCGAGTAGTTTTCCCGAAGTTACTCTAAAGACACACTTTTTCAGGTTCAACTTCATCTTGAATCTCTGAAGGCTTTGAAAAGTTTCTTCCAAGTCAGCGATGAGGTCCTCCTTGACTTTGGTCTCAATCACCACGTCATGACATATGCCTCTACATTGCGCCTGAGTTGAGTGTGAAGACACCGCTAGATAGCACGTTGATACGTTGCGCCAGAGTTTTTCAACCCGAACGGCATAGTGACGTAGCAGTATGCCCCGAATGGCATGATAAAAGAAGTCTTCAGGCAATCCTCCTCCTTTAGGATGATTTGATGGTATCCCGAGTAACAGTCGAGAAAACTGAGTAATTTGCATCCTGCAGTTGAGTTGACCACCTAATCTATTCTTGGTAGACCAAATGTATCTTTGGGACACTCCTTATTTAAGTCGGTATAGTCAACGCACATGCACCATTTACCGTTCTACTTGTGGACTAGGACTGGGTTTGCCAGCCAATTCGGGTGGTAGACCTCTTTGATGAACTCGTCTGCAAGGAGCTTGGTTATCTCCTCCCGAAGAGCACCTTTGTGGTCTTGTGCGAAGCGCCGTAGTGGTTGCTTGACTGGTTTGGTCTCTGACTTGATATTTAGGGAGTGCTCGATCACCTCCCTTGGTATACCAGGCATGTCGGAAGGTGTCGATGCTTTATATCGGCAATAATAATATGGGGCTACTCATGAGACCTAATCTTGATGGACTGCAATGGAACACGAAAAAATTTATCCTGGTTCAGGCCCTTGATGTGAGGTAATACCCTACTTCCAGCTGTGGTGTATTGCCTTTGAGGTTTCTCTAGTGAGATTCTATTCTGCCCTTAGGGGGCTCCCTGCCTCCCTTTATATACAGAGAAGGCAAGGCTACAGGGTAGGAATCCTAGTCGGACTCCGACTAAGGGATTTCCTTCTTGAGGTACAATGTACCCGACTAGGACTATATCCTTTCCTTATTGTACAAGGTAATATTCACCAAGCCCTGTTGCATCCCTAATTACAGGATTCAGCTATCCTCTGTCCGAGTGGCCAGAAAGTTCCTCATGAGGTACCCAGGGCCATGGCCTCCACAGTAGCCACGGAGACCATCATAGTTGAGTCACAGCTAGTGCCGAGTACTCATCCTCCTTGGTGAAGATTTCCCAAGTGCCTTGCTCCCGAGTACCCATTGTCCGAGTACCTCTTCTCCAAATCCATCTTCATATCAGCTGGCAACGAGGCTATGAAGGGCTTCATAGAAATAGATGAATAGTGTGCGCTGAATAGGCGCACCTATTAGGTGTAGCCCCCCACTTTGTGCTTAATTGCGAAACAATTAAACATAAAGTCAAAGATCTTTAACTTGTAAGCCTTTTCCAAGTAGTATACTACCCAGAAATTAGGCTCTTCAGCATTATGTCAGCAGGAATTATTTTTGCTCAAGGCAATTTTGGCTAAGCATGTAAGCCGAGTACCACTTCATGGATTTTTAACCCAATATGTGGTCAGGTGTTCTTGAGAGATACCTTCATCCCCAATTTCAATGGAGATCAGCGGTTGATCCTTTTAAGGATATATCCTCAACACCTGTTGAATAATTCAAATATCTCAACACATGTGTCCAGCAATGAGGCTTAACATGAAGCATATCTCATTATTCTGATTGGTTTCTGTAAAATAGCATCTGTACTGTGATTTTAACACTGCCTGTAGTTGGCCCAATAGGACATGCTATTTAAAAACTCATATCTTGCAGCCCATCACCAAGCTAGTTGGCCAAGGCCCACTAACCTGATTCAGGCCTTATAAAGTAGCGGGAGAGAGAAAAGATTCCCCTTTCTTCCCCAATCTGTCGAATCGCTTCGTCTTCCCGAAACCGCGTCCAAATTTTGCACCTCCACCTTGCTGGGGTTCACTGCTACTCACGCTCCTAGCTTGAGACTCACTAAGATCCGCCTCCTAGCATCGATTTCAAGCTCCACAAGCCTTTCTGCTCGATCCCTTCCTCTCTAGCAATGCCGAGGGCTCCATTTGAGATCCCTAAGATGACGGCCAGAATGTGGCCGATGTCAGACTGCAGTCCGGTGAAGTTGAAGCTCTTGGAGAAACGGACTATCTTGTAGCAGCAGGAGGTCATCCACTGGCGCACCACCAAGGGGGAATTCGTTCGAGCCCTGAGACCAGGTGAAACTATTATCTTCACCTCGTTCTTCGACCGTGGCTTGGCCCTCCCCTCTTCGGATTTCCTTCGCCAACTCCTTGCTTTTTATTAGATCGAGTTGGTGAATCTCAATCCAAACTCAATCTTTCATATTTCTATGTCGCCACCCTCAGTAACTCGCACCTCGCAGTGGAGTCGACCACCTGATCTATTCTAGGTAGACCAAATGGATCCTTGGGGCACGCTTTATTCAAGTCGGTGTAGTCGACGCACATGCGCCATTTACCATTCTTCTTCTGGACTAGGACTGGGTTTGTAGCCAATTCGGGTGGTAGACCTCTTTGATGAACCTGGCTACAAGGAGTTTGGTAATCTCCTCCCGAATAGCATCTTTGTAGTCTTGAGCGAAGCGCCACAGCCGTTGTTTGACTGGTTTGGCATCTGGCTTGACGTTAAGGGAATGCTCGATCACGTCGCTTGGTACACCAGGCATGTCGGAAGGCTTCCAAGCAAAAATATCCCTATTCACCTGGAGGAAGGTGACGAGCGCGTCTTCCTATTTTGGGTCAAGTCCAGTCCTAATAAGCACAGTCTTGGAGGGGTTGGAAGGGTCCAAGGGGGTCTTCTTTGTTTCTGAATCCGCTAAAATTCTCGACTTGGCTGCTTTCCTTGCCAGAACTTGATTGTCCTCGTTTACAGGTGTCGTGGCTAGTCGGATGTTGTTGGTGGCAACCTCGAAGCAGATGTTCTTGGTGCGGAAATTCCCCCGCATGCCAAAAGTGACTGGCAGAGTGATCTATCCGAGTGGAGTGGAAGAGAGGCCAGGGATTACCCCTGGAAGGGCGTTGTACTCGGCCGTTGCTCGGATCAAGGAATTTTCATCTCATCGAGTGTCTTGTGAACAATATGTTGAGACCACTTCCTCCGTCATTGAGAACCTTCTTCAGCTTGGTACTTTTGATGACTGGATCTAGGACGAGTGGATAACGCCCTGGGTGCGTGACTCGGTCGGGGTGATCTGCGCGGTCAAATGTGATTGCTGTCTCTGACCCTCGCAGATATTGGGGGGCGTCTACTGAGACCAAGTTGACTTATCTGGCTGTTAGCTTCTGTTTTCTCTTGGACTCGTAGGCAGACGGCCCTTCGAAGATGTGGTTGAGCTCAGCCTGGGGATCTTGGTAGTTGCCGGTTGCATCCGAATCTGGCTTATCTTTGTCTTTGTTGTTGCCAGATGTTGAGGTCTGCTCAGAAGCAAACTTGTTGAGCATGAAGCAATCCATAGCCGCGTGTTTTCCCTTAGGGTGGAGAGGGCATGGCCCATTCATGACTTTCTGGTAGTTGTCCATCCTTGAGGATCGCCGCCGACTACGCTCCACAGCTGCTACGACGTTGTCCGACTTGCGCTTGCGGTTGCTGGACTCGGTCTGTGCTGCATCGTCGGTGTCCTTGTTGCCCTTTTGTCGAGGTTCCTTCTTGTCATCCAGGGCCTTAGTGACTACATCGGCCGAATTAGCGTATTTTTTAGCCATATCAAATAGAGCTTTGACAGAAGAGGGAGGCTTCCGAGTGAACTTGGCAATGAAGGGGGTGCCCTTGACTCCCTTGCGGAAGGCAGCGATGACGACCTCGTCCTTGATCTTTGGGATCAAGTTCCTCTTCTCAGAAAACCTCTTGATGAAATCGTGCAGAGACTCATTCTTCCTTTGATGGCATTGATATAAATCGTACTTGCAAGACGGCCTCTCGTATGTTCCTTGGAAATTTGCAATGAAATGCTCTCGGAGTTCTCCTTAAGAGCTGATTGACCACCTAGGAAGTCCTGTTAGCCATGTCCTCGCCGAGTCAGCTAGGGTGACTGGGAGGTAGTTAACCATGGCTTTGTGGTCACCTCTGGCTGCGCGGATTGCCAGAGTGTAAACTGTGAGCCAAGACTCAGGATTAGTCTTCCCATCGTATTTTTCAATTGCAGTCGGCTTGAAGCTGGATGGCCAGTCGACTTGTTGTAGCTCGTGGGTGAACGCCGGTACTCCATTGTCCATATGAGGGCTTCGACTCAGACTGCGGTGATGAAACCGCTTGTGGTGGAGGCCAAAGCACTCATTCTCATCTTCCAGTTGGCGACGCTCATCTTCCTTGCGTTCTCGTCGTCGAGCGTTGATATCCTGCCGGAGATCACGCTGTAATCAGCCTCAGGCATCCCGGTTGTCGTGGCGGTCATCCTGATGTCACCATCATCGGTCGTCGTTTTGCTTGCCGAGTGACGTGTGGCATGACTCCGTGCGTGGCTGACTGGAGCCAGCTACCCAGTGTCGTGCTGAGGCATATGAGATTGCCGTATTAGAAGCCGTCTTGTTGTACGGTATAAGCGTGTCTCCCAACTATTGCTGCTGCTGGCACAGCAGTAATCATGGCCTTGATCCTTGCAATCATCGGGGTGGCCTGGTGATCAGGCCCAAACTACAAAATGTCCAATAAAGTGGCAGCAGCCACGACGTTCTGTTGTGGAGTCACGAAGACGCCATGGTCACCAACTTGGGTTTGGAGGATCTCCTATTGAGCAGCGCGCCTAGCCGTGTGTAGATTGTCATTGCGTACGTCACGCTCGCCTTGTCGATGTCGTGCTTCTTCCTCCTATTATTCACTCAGTCGACGAGCCCCTTCCTCCTGCTGATCGCATAGTCGGTGTGCCTCTTGAGTGGGAGTTGAACCCTTGGAAGCCATGAAGATTTCGCACGGTGAAGAGAAGCTTGTCGAACTGCTGTCCGACTGAGAGTCTGAATCAGAATAGTTGAGGGGGGTAATTACGACTCCGACTTCCCTAGATCCAATCTCGAGTGGCTCTGGGCCATATCTGAGTTGGACTCTAGGGGATCGGGCCTACCGCATTAGATGTTGATTGAAGTTATCTATGGCATTGCCGAGTCCAAACGGGAGATTGACTATCTCCTCCTCTCTTAGCCTGATCTCGGTCGGCTGGAGGCCGAGTCCGAGTTGAACAACGAAAGAAAGAGTTGTCCCGAGACTTGGGCATCTTGGCGATCGCCACAGCATGTCACCGAAGATTGCTGCAACATTGAGTAGGCCGACTGGCGTGGAGTCGGCTTGATTTCTGGTCGATAGGATCGAGTCTAAGTCGGACAGAGTGAGGTCACCGAATTTGTCGGCGATGAAGTTGAGGCTCCTGAAGCTAATCGTTTGCCCGGGGAAGAACTTGACGCCGTCGACTCTGGAGGTTGAATCCATCATGCTTGTCGAAGATGATCTCGCCGACACCCCTACCTGGCATGCCAACTGTCGATGCTTTATATTGGGATTAATAATATAGGGCTACTCGTGAGGCCTAAACTTGATAGACTACAAAGGAACACAAAACAATTTTTCCTGGTTCAGGCCCTCGATGTGAGGTAATGCCCTACTTCCAGCTGTGGTGTATTGCCGTTGAGGTTTCTCTGGTGAGATTCTATTCTACCTTCAGGTAGCTACTTGCCTCCCCTTATATACCAAGGAGGCAAGGCTACAGGGTAGGAATCCTAGTTGGACTCCAACCAAGGGATTTCCTTCTAGAGGTACAACGTACCTGACTAGGACTATATCCTTTCCTTATTGTACAAGGTAATATTCACCGAGTCCTGTTGCATCCATAATTACAGGATTGGGCCTATCCTCTATCCGAGTGGCCAGAAAGCTCCTCATGAGGTACCTAGGGCCCATGGCCTCCACAGAAGGCTCCCAAGCAAATATATCCCTGTTCTCCAAGAGGATGGTGACAAGTGCGTCTTCCTATTTGGGTTTGAGTCTGGTCCTGACAAGTACAGTCTTGGTGGGGTCAGAAGGGTCTAGAGGGATCTTCTTCGTTTCCGAGTCCGCTAAAATCCCCAACTTGGCTGCTTTCTTCGCCAGGACTTGATTGTCCTCGTTTGTAGTTGTTGCTGCTAGTCAGATGTTACTTTGTTCGATTGCCGCTTCATGAGATTGGGCCAGTTCGCAACTCTCCTTATCGTAGGTGAAGGCTTGCTTGACGTCGCTGCGCAGAGAAAGTACTCTTGCTGGTCCTGGCATCTTGAGCACCATATGTATAGTGCAGCACTGCCATGAATTTGGCGAGTGCAGGTCGTCCGAGTATAGCGTGATACGTGGTCTCGAAGTCGGCAATCTCAAAGCAGATGTTCTCCGTGCGGAAATTCTCCCGCGTGCCAAATGTAACTGGTAGAGTAATCTGTCCAGGTGGAGCTGAAGAGAGGCCGGGGATTACCTCGAGGAAGGGAGTTATACTTGGCCGCAACTCGGATCTTGGTATCTTAATCTCGTCGAGCATCTTGGTGAACAAGATGTTGAGTGCGCTTCCTCCATCGATGAGGACCTTCTCCAGTTTGATGCTCCTGATGACCGCGTTTAGGCCGAGTGGGTAACGCCTCGGATGCATTACTCGGTCAAGGTGATCCGTGCGGTCGAAGGAAATTGCTGTTTCCGACCAACGCAGATATTAGGGGCGTTTGATGAGACCGAGTTCACCTCTCGGGTGGTTAGCTTCTGTTTGCGCTTGGACTCATATGCAGATGGCCCTCCAAATATGTGGTTGAGCTTGGCCTGGGGATCTTGATATTTGTCAGCTGCTCCCGAGTTTGGCTTATCTTTGTCCTTCTGCTCGCCATACATAGATGTCTGCTCGGAAGCAAGCTTCTTGAGCATGAAGCTGTTTTTAGCCACGTGCTTCCCCTTTGGGTGGAAAGGGCATGGCCCATTCATGACCTTCTGGTATTCGTCTGTCCTCGGGGGTCGCGGTCGGCTGCGCTCGACTGCTACCACATCGTTGTCTGACTTGCATTTTTGGTTTCCGGACTTAGTCGGGGCTTCGTCGTCGGTGTCCTTCTGCTCCTTCTGTCGGGGCTCCTTCTTGTCATCCAGGGCCTCAGCAATGGCGTCGACTGAGTCAGCGTATTTGTTCGCCATGTCAAACAAAGCCTTGACCGAACTGAGAGGCTTCCGAGTAAATTTAGCGATGAACGGGGTATCTCTAACTCCCTTGCAGAAGGCGGCGATAACAATCTCGTTCTTGATTTTGGCGATCGAATTCCTCTTCTTGGAAAACCGCTTGATGAAGTCATGGAGGGACTCATTCTTACTTTCATGGCACTGGTACAAATCATACTCGGAAGATGGCCTGTCGTAGGTTCCTTGGAAATTTGCAATGAAGCGTTCACGGAGTTCCCCCTAGGAGCCAATTGACCACCTGGGAAGCCCCGTTAGCCATGTCCTTGCCGAGTCAGCCAAGGCGACTGGCAAGTAGTTAGTCATGGCCTTGTGATCGCCTCCGGCCACTCGTATTGCCAAGGTGTACATGGTCCGCCAGGATTCCAGGTTGGTCTTGCTGTCGTACTTCTATATACTTGTGAAAGTGTTTGAATAAAATCCTATAATTTTCCAATATTAAAAATCCCAAGTTAAAATTTTAATTAATGCTTGGATGTTTTTATATTCCCTAGGGTTTTGTCAGAATATTTTAAGCATTTAACTATTTATAATAAATTATCTCCTATTTCGCTGTGGTTTTTGTCTCTGGTAAATTCCCCATGATTTAATACTCTCTGAAATTTTCTCGGATTTTCGGAGCTCCAGAATTAATTTAAATGAAATAAAGATCACTTCAGTAATTAAATAAACAGAAAAATAAATTCCTTTTTCTTTCCTCAATCGCGGGCCGCTTCTGGTCCTATTGTTTTATCTGTCTCTTCAACTCAGACCCGTGCTCCCCTCTTATTCAATATCTGGTGCCGAATTCGAAACCCTAAAATTCCTTTGAATCCCCATTTAAAATCCTCGACATTCGAACTATCCTTTTTCTTTTTGAATCAAATCTTGGAAATTGCCTCGAAACTCCCTTTCGTCGAAATAAATACAAATCCTCAGATAATCCCAGATCTGCTCCCTCTCAGTCCCTACAAAATATTCTCGTCAATTCCTCTATTCCTAGAATATTTATAATATTCGGGATATTCCAATTTTCTTGTACCCGGAAATTATTCCCTAATTTCCAAGCCGAAGAATATATCCCATATCCTGAATATCTTTAAAATTCTCGATATTCCAAACTTCTGCCAAATATTTTCCATCCTCCGAATCCTCGAAATTTTTGTACATTTTGGACGTTCAATTATTATTCGAATACACCAATTTCTCGAACTCTGCGAACTATCTTCCAACATTTCAATTCTCAAAATATTCTAGCATTCCAAAATATGCCGATATTCTATTCCCCAAATATTCCTCAGTAAAATATCCTCCGTTGTCCGACCTTGCAAAGTATATTCTTTTTCCCTCCAAATATTTTCCCGATTCCCAAAAATATACATGCATATCTCGAAACTCGAAATATTCCATAATTCCGAATGTTTCCACAGATTCTGGAATATTTCCATAATCGAGTGCTTCATTAATCCCCTGAATTTCCTAACTTCCAAAATTCACAATTTTTGGAAATTTCTAGAAAATCCTTCACTTTCTCCTTTTCTTTTCCCCTTTTCCTCTTTTCTCCTTTTCCCCTTCCTTCTTTTTTTCGTCTCTTCTTCCTCCTTCTTCTTCTTCCGGGCTCTCTCTCTTTCTCTCTCGGCTGAGCTGGGCCCGGCCTGGCCTGCCCCTGCGCCACCCCTCAGCTCTCCCTTCTCCTCGGCCCAGCCATGCCTCCCTCCTCCCCGGCCCTGGCCTAGTCCACCGCTGCCCAGGCCACGCTGCCAAACCCTAAGGCCGTGTCGCTGCCGAACTCGGAGCCTCGTGCTGCCATCACCGCCATGCCCGAGTGCCTCTCCCTCTCTATAAATAGTTGCTCCTCCCCTCTGAGCCCTAACCGCCGCCGCCCCTCGAAGCCCTAACCACCACCGCCCCCTAGAAGCCGATCCACTCCGCCTCGCCCCAACCATCGCCGCCGCTTGCGCCATCTCACTAGCCGTCGCTACCGTTTGCACCGTCGTGCGGCCGTCGTCGTCCTCCTACCGGTGAGCACCTGCCGCGCCACCCTCTGTCCTTTCCCCATCATCACCGTCTCGCCGTCAAGTGCTGGCCTCTTCGGCCTCTATTCTTTCCCCAGACCAGCGTCGCCGCCCGCCTTCATCTGAAGCATGCCTCTGGTGGGCGTCATCGTCGAACTGTCATCCCCCACACCGACGAATCGCCTCCATCCCGCCCTTGCTCCGGCTGCTGTCACCGCCCCTGCCTTTGGCCTCCTTGCTGCGCGCCGCCATCGACGAGCTCAATGAGCTCAACTCACCCCACCATATCTTTGACATGTGGGCCTCGCCAGTAGACCAACCCCCGTGACTGTCATGTGGGTCCCATCGGCTCCTCCTCCAGTGAATGATGTAGGGACCCATGTGCATATCCCAAGGGGAATCTAAGCCGTCCAATCCCTTTTGATCTAATCTGAACCGTCCATCCTTCATAAAACCCTCCAACAGATCTCGGCCACCCGATCTTCGAGATAAAATCCTAGCCATCTATCCACTTTTCAGTGAACTCAGTCCACCAGGTGCCATTTCTATGACAGTGGACCCCACCAGTTAGCTTTTCCAAAATATTTTTTTAATTCAAAAATCCATGGAATATTCTAGAGAATATTCGTTTTCAATTGTCGATGCTTTGCACCGGCAATAATACTATGGGGCTACTCGGCGAGGGTGAATTCGGTGGACTGCAGAGGAACACAGGAGAATTATACTGGTTCAGGCCCTCAAGGTGAGGTAATACCCTACGTCCAGTTGAGGTGTTATTCCTCTGAGGTGTATGGTGATCGATGATCTTGTTCTCCTTCTCCCCTGAGGGGCACCCTGCCTCCCTTTATATACTAGGGGACAGGGGTACATGATAAGGATCCCAGCCGGATACGGCCAAGGGATTTCCTCCTTAGAGATAGAGTCCTATCCGACTAAGACTATGTTTCCTCATTATTACAAGGCACAGCCTGCCGGGTGCTATCTTATCTCTAATTACATGGTTCGGCCCATCCTCTATCCGAGTGGCCCATATACTAGTAATGAGGTACCCGGGGCCCATGGCCTCCACAGTAGCCCCTGAGACCTTCATAGTTGAGTCACAGCTGATGCCGAGTGCTCGTCCTCCACGGTGAAGGTTGCCCGAGTGCAATGCGCCCGAGTACTCTTTGTCCGAGTAAGTCTTCTCCCGAGTCCTGCTTCATGTCAGCTGGCAACGAGGCTATGAAGGGCTTCATGCAAATATATGAATAGTGTGCGCCGAATAGGCGCACCTATTAGGTGTAGCCCCTGACTTTGTGCTTAATTGTGAAGACAATTAAACATAAAGTCAAAGATCTTTAACCTGGAAGTCTTTCCCGAGTAGATTACTATTGGTATTTGCGACTCTTCGGTATCATGTCAACCGGAATAAACTTTATAGTCTTGCCGAGTAGGAGACTACTCATATATAGGACTCTTCGACTTCATGTCAGTCGGAATATCTGTTTATAGTCTTGCCGAGTAGGATGCTACTCGTGTATGGGACTCTTCAGTGTCATGTCAGCTGGAAAAAAGGGGTTTATAGTCTTTTCCGAGTGGCGTCCCACTCAGAAGTTAGACTCCCCGCATCATGTCAGTGGGAAAAGACATTTATAGTCTCCCCCGAGTAGTGCACTACTCGAAAGTTAGACTCTTCCGCATCATGTCAGCGGGTAAAATGTTGCTCATGGCAACTGATGGCCACGCATGTAGGCCGAGTACCACTTTATGAAAACAAATCCATGGCATGGTTAGGTGTACCCGAGAAAGATACCTGCATCTCCAATTTTAATGAAGACCAGCTTGTGATCCTCATAAGGATGTATCCTTGAGACCTGGTGAATAAAACAGATATCCAAACATATATGTTTAGCAATAAGACTCTCATGAAGCATATCTGTTTACCTCATCGGCTCCTGTTTATAGCACCAGCACTATAATTTCAACTCAGCTTGCGGGCGGCCCACATGGAGCATGCTACTGTAGGAACTCATATCTTGTTGGCCCAGTACGGACTGTGTAGGCCCAAGCCCATCTAGTCGGCATCGGCTCTATAAAAGTAGGGAGAGAGAAAAAGATTCCCTCATCTTCCCCAAATCGGCCAACCGCTTCGTCTTCCGCCTTCGCGCCCAACTTTTCGCCTCCCGCTTGGCTAGGGTTAGCTACTACCATTCCCACCCGAACTCGGGCGATTCCGATCCTCTCTGTTTGGTCCAAGCCCCCGATTTGCTTTTCCCCAAATCTCATCGCCTCCAGTCATGCCAAAGGCTTCTGATCCTGTGGGGGCACCGGGAAGTTCTTGGCTGGTGTCAGATTGTGGCTCGACGAAGCTGAAGCAGCTGGAACGTGAACTGAAGTTGCCTAGCCAAGAGGTGATTCGCTGGCGACCAACTAGGGATGAGTCGAGCCCGAATCCCCAACCAGGTGGGACGGTAGTTTTCGCCTCTTTTTTTGATCGAGGCTTGTGCCTTCCGTCTTCTGATTTCTTCCGCCGCATCCTTGACTTCTACGGGCTGGAGTTGGTGCATTTGAACCCTAACTCGATTCTTCAAATCTCCATCTTTGTCACTCTATGCAAATGCTATTTGGGTGTGGAACCCCATTTCAACTTCTTTAGGCATTTGTTCCACATTAAATCTCAGCCTTCCAAAAATAGCATCAATGTAATTGGGGGGGCTGGTCTTCAATTGAGGAGTGATAGGAAAATGTCGTATCTTGATCTTCCCTTGAAATCCTCCATGAAGGGCTGCCACAAGGAGTGGTTTTATTGCGCAGATCTTGCTCCCTCCTTGCGGCCATTCACCGGCTCGCCGCCGGTAGTTTTGCCGAATTGGTCGGTGGACCTGACCCATGAAGAGATGGGTCAAGTGCACCAGCTGCTGACGAAGCTGAATAATTTCAAGAAGGCCGGCCTAACCGGTCCCTGGGTAGCCAGGCGGTTCCTGACTCGGCGCTTCCAGCCCTTGAAACTGAGGAGCGCATTCGGCTGGGACTACCAGGGGAAGCATGACCCTGACCGGGTCAGCAGGGAGTCGGCCGACGAGCGGAAGGTGACGGAGACCCTGTTCGGATACTTCTCCAGCGGGGTGATTGAGATCGAGGACAAGAAGAGGCGCATTGCGTCTTACAGGCGCAGCTGGCCCGGGTCCGAGGTAACATCCGTCTTCCCTTTGTAGCGCGTGCCTGTGGACTCGGATGTCTAAGTCCCTGGCAGCATGTTATGTATCTTGTTGAATTGCTTGTAGTGGTGCGTGGAGTTTGATGAGGACTCCCGTCCGTTGTCGGCCGTCGCGTCGAAGAAGAGGCCGAGAAGTCCCTCTGCTGCCCATCCCGACTCCAAGAGAGCAGGGAAGAAGCCGATATTATATCGGGGTGAGGGGGCCATGACGGCGCGCGCCGTGGCCAGAAGCCTGAAGATAAGGGACACTGTCGTAGCGACGCCCAAGCGGTCAAGTCCTAGGTTGAGACCTGCAGGTTTGAGCCCGACGTTGTCGAGTCCGGCCGCGGCGTCACCGTGGGGCCGGCTAGAGCAGACGCCGTCAGGGGCAGAGGTGCCCAAGCCGACCACACCGGAGTCGGAGCCGACTCGGGTTGATGCGCCGCCGCCGATCGTGACGCCGACCGGGCCGACTGCCGGAGCTAGCGCTCCGCCGGGGGCCGGGTCGCCCGGCAAGAAGCTAAAGTTCTCCAAGAGGTGTGCTGCTCCGGGTCTTCTGAGATCCTTGCATGTTGATGTAGTGTCGTGATGAATTGTTTCGTCGTGCAGGAAGCGGGCCGATATCGATCTCAAGGAGGTCGACCCAACCGTTCCACTTGATGAGCCTGCCCCAACCGAGCCAACGGCCACGGAGACACCTGTTAAGCCGGTGGCCAGCCTGGTCGTGGAGACCGAGGCGGCCCCGACTGCAAGGTCGCTACCGCCACCCGACTGAGAGGCGGCTGCTGAAGCTGAGGCCCCAGCCCCCGAAGCGCCGCTCGTCGCGGAAGCCACGGACGGAGCCCTTGAGCCTGTCCCCGAAGTCGCGGGGGACGGTGGCGGTGAGGCCAGGACCCCATCGCCTTTGTGGTCGTTGCTGTCGCCGTCGCCGCCGCCGGAGATCCCGCATCTACCCCGGATCGAGGCTCCTCCACGTGTGATGCCCTGGAGATTCACATGGATAGCTCCCGATGGGACAGCGAAGAGCTTCAAGCTTGACGAAGTCGTCATGAGGAGGGAGCACGAAAGCTTGCTTCGCGCCACCATCAGCGGGTCCCAGGGAGTCGCGGTACGATTCTTGTGGTAGAGCCTTCGCAATATTCTTGTTTTGATGTCTGACTCCGTCCTTGATCCGTCTTTTATCCTGAGCAGAAGGTTGTCGACCGCAATGAGGCGATGACGGAAATCTTGGTGAGGTGGCTCCCCATCTTGCAGAACTGGAGCAGCTCCGGGCGTTGAAGGCCGAGATGGAGGCGTGTCATGCGGGGAGGGAGGCCTGGCTGAAGAGTGGCGCCAATCAGCTTAGGGAGGAGACATGGGCCCTAGCCGGAAAGATCAGAGGTAAAATCCCTGAGTATATCTTCCCGACCGAACCGTTGATGTATTCATCCAGCTGTGTTGTTCCCAACTGCCCAGTTGTGTCATGACTGCACGGTTGAGCACTTGGCTAATCTATGGTGCAGACCTTGAAGCGGAGTTAAAGACCCGAACAGAGAGGGAATCGCAGCTGAAGGAGGCCGAAGAAGCCAAGGCCAAGCTTGGGAGGGTCAAGGCCGACCTGACAAAGGCCAACACCGAGCTTGACCGGGAGAAGTCCGAGTTGAAGTAGGCCGTCGTCAAGCTCGGTAAGGAGAAGGATGAACTGGACAAGACCGTGGCCGAGTGGGAGGCCGACTACGAAAGTAAGTCCTCAACCTGACTGTGATCTTAGCCAATCCATTAGTTATTCTATGTGTAGCCGAATCTGACAAGTTTACTTGTCTACGGACCTGGGCAGACATGAGAGCCAACGTCTAGGCCCAGTATCAGTTCTACACAAAGGAGATAATAGTGATCAGGGAGTCACGGGAGGCCCTCGTCGGGTCCGTGAAAGGGCTCCTTGACCTCATAGATCCCCACCCTGTGGGGACCAGTTGCAGCAGACTCCCCCAGATAGAGGCGCGTCTCGAGGATGCACCGAGTGACTTGAAAAAGTACTCGGATGAGCATGTTGTTGCCAGCGTGGCCCATACCCTGGTGATGACCAAGTCCATCTACCCAAGGGCAGATATTGAAGCCATCGGGGAGGGGTTTGCCAAAGAGACGACGCCCGAGGAGGCGCTGGAGCTGATTGCCCGGGCGAAGCTAACTGCTGAAATAATTACCCAAGACCTGGGTCTGTAAGGGCAACATGTTATGTAGTCGGGATATATAAACTTGTGTAAACAAGCATGTGTAAATATGTGTGCAATGCCGCCAAGCTTATTATTCAGTTGTCATTAGCTTTACTTGACCGTGTAGTATGCACCGAGTTAGTCTGTCAGAACATAATAAAAACGTTCGAAGTAAGGAGCTGTACTCGGGCAAACGTGACAGTCGTAGTAAGGCTTCATAACCGAAGTGAAATAAGCTCGTATGTTATTGACAGAGCACATATATACATGCAGACCCCCGACTCACTACTCGGTTGATACAAGCGGCGTAGTGAGTCAGAAGAACTGTACACATGAAAATTATAGAACTCAGTTATAGAAAGGACGTAGTTGTTCTATGTTCCATGAGTTGCTGATGAGAACGCCGTCTTCAGTCTTCAGTCGATAGGCGCCTGGCCGCGTGACCTCGACTATGATGAACGGCCCTTCCCAGATTGGGGATAATTTATGCCTGTCTTTGGTGGTTTGTATTTTCCTCAGAACGAGATCCCCGACCAAAAAGGCGTGGCCACGGACATTGCGATTGTGGTAGCGACGTAGGCTTTGAAGATATCTTGCCGACTGGATTGTTGCGGTGTCTCTTGCTTCTTCCAGTTGATCTAACTCGATCAGTCGGGTATTGTTGGAGTCATCTTCTAAGTAAGCCCGGATTCGCGGAGAGCCGAACTGTAACTCTGTAGGTAGCATAGCCTCGGCACCGTAGACCAGAAAGAAAGGGGATTGCCCTGTTGCCTAACTAACCGTGGTTCTGAGAGACCAGAGAACGGATGGGAGTTCTTGTACCCATCGGCCCACGTATGGTTGTAGTCGGTCGAATATCTTGGCCTTGATGCCTTGTAAGACCATGTCGTTGGCTCATTCGACCTACCAGTTGCTCCGTGGGTGTGCCACAGATGCGTAGCAGATCTTGATGCCGAAGTCATCGCAAAAGTCTTGGAATACGCCGGCGGCGAACTGAGTACCGTTGTCGGTGATGATGCGGTTAGGGACCCCGAACCGGTATAGTACACTCATGATGAAGTCCTTTGCTCGTGCCACTGTAATCGTTGCAACGGGTTTAGCCTCAATCCACTTGGTGAACTTATCCACTGCGACGAATAAATGTGTGAACCCACCTGGCGCCTTCTTGAAAGGCCCGACCATGTCAAGCCCCCCAAACTGCGAATGGCCAGGAAATGGGGAAAGTTTGGAGTTCCTGGGCTGGAAGATTTGTTTGTCTTGCGTAGAACTGGCAACCCTCGCACTTGTGAACGATGTCTTTGGCGTCTGTTACTGCTGTGGGCCAGAAAAATCCCTGCCGGTAAGCCATTCTGACTAACGTCCTGGATGCGGCGTAGTTGCCACATATGCCCGAGTGGATCGAATGCAGAATCTGCTTGCCCTCCTCGGTGGTGACGCAGCGCATAAGGACACCGGATGCGCTCCTTCGGTACAGGTCTTCTCTGACTAGTAGGAAGCTTTTGCTTCGACGCTTTATCTGCTCGGCTTGACTATGATCTTCTGGGAGTTGGTCGTCCAGGAGAAATTTGACAACAGGCGTCCTCCAGTCTTGACATATGTGCAGCACCTCATCTGTGGTCGGGGTAGGCTTGCCTCCCGACTGATCCAGTGCCGGTTTCTTCTTGACTGATGGCTCCATAAGTTGCTCGACAAAGATTCCGGTTGGAATTGCTTCTCGCTTGGATCCCATGTTTGCCAGCTCGTCTGCTGTGTCCTTGTATTAGCACAGGACATGTGTGATTTCCATCCCGTCGAACTTGTTTTCCAGCTTGCGGACCTCCTGACAATATGCCGCCATGGTATCGTCGAGACAGGTCCAGTCTTTCATGACTTGGTTTACCACGAGTTGAGAATCCCCGCGCACAACCAGTCGACGTATGCCGAGTGATATAGCGATGCGGAGCCCATGAACAAGTGCCTCGTACTCAGCGACGTTGTGGGAAGCCGGGAAGTGGATTTGTAGAACGTACTTCAGTTTTTTGCCAGTGGGGGATGTCAATATGACTCCGGCCCCGGTGCCTCCGATCTGTAGAGAACCGTCGAAGTACATTGTCCAGTACTCTAGCTTTGCTATTGGTGTAGGCAGTTGGACTTCTGTCCACTCGGCCACGAAGTCGGCTAGAGCTTGAGACTTAATTGCTGTCCGTGGCTAAAAGGTGATGTCGAACGCCATCAGCTCGAGTGCCCATTTAGCGATTCGGCCGGTGGCCTCGCGATTATGAAGGACATCCCCGAGTGGAAATGCTATGACCACCGTGACTTGGTGTGCTTGGAAATAATGCACCAGCTTCCGGACTGTGATGAGTAGGCCATATAGCAGCTTCTGGACTTGCGGATATCTCGTTTTGGAGTCGGCAAGGACCTCGCTGACGAAGTAGACTGGCCGTTGCATTTTTTGAATATGACCCTGTTCGGGTCGCTCAACCACCAGCACCGTGCTAACTACCTGTGTCGTTGCCGCCAGATATAGCATTAGCAGTTCCTGGGGCAGAGGAGACGCCAACACGGGGGGTAATGTGAGGAATTCTTTGAAGTCTTCGAAGGCTCGTTGGGCTTCCGGAGTCCATTGGAAATTGTCGGCCTTTTTGAGTAGCTTGAAGAAGGGCATACCCCGTTCGCCCAGTCGGGAGATAAACCGGCTGAGTGCCGCCATGCAGCCTGTCAACTTCTGGACGTCTTTGAGGTTAGTCGGGGGTGCCATGTGCCTGATGGCATTGACTTTCTCCGGGTTGGCCTCGATGCCGGGATGCGAGACGATGAAGCCGAGTAACTTTCCGGATGGCACACCGAAGGCGCATTTTTCCGGGTTCAACTTCATCTTGAATCTTCGAAGGTTTTGGAAGGTTTCTTCCAAGTCAACGATGATGTCTTGTTTGGACTTGGTTTTGATCACCACATCGTCGACGTAGGCTTCCACGTTGCACCCGATCTGAGTGTGCAGACACTGCTGAATAGCCCTTTGATAGGTTGCGCCCGCGTTCTTCAGACCGAACGGCATTGTGATATAGCAATACGCTCCAAACGATGTGATGAAAGATGTCTTCAAGCAGTCTTCCTCCCTCAGGCTGATTTGATGGTATCCTGAGTAGTAGTCGAGAAAGCTGAGTAGGTCGCACCCTGCCGTGGAATCACCCACCTGATCTATCCGGGGAAGACCAAATGGGTCCTTGGGGCACGCTTTGTTGAGGTCGGTGTAGTCGACGCACATGCGCCATTTACCATTTTTCTTCCGGACCAGAACTGGGTTTGCTAGCCAGTTCGGGTGGTAGACCTCCTTGATGAACCCGGCTGCGAGGAGCTTGGTAATTTCCTCTCGGATAGCATCTTTGCGGTCTTGAGCGAAGCGCCGCAGCCGTTGCTTGACTGGCTTGGCGTCTATCTTCACGTTTAAGGCGTGCTCGATCACCTCCCTTGGTACACCCGGCATGTCGGACGGTTTCCACGTGAAGATATCCTTATTGGCTTGGAGGAAGGTGGCGAGCGCGTCTTCCTATTTGGGGTCGAGTCCGGTCCCGACTAGAGCAATCTTGGAGGGGTCGGAAGGGTCCAGGGGGATCTTCTTTGTGTCAGAGTCCGTTGAAATTCCCGACTTCGCTGCTTTTTTCGTCGGAACTTGATCTTGCTCGACTTCTGTTGTGACGGCTTGCCGAATGCTATCGCGCCCGACTGCCGCCTCTTGTGATTGAGCCAGTTCACAGCTCTCCTTGTCGCAGGTGAAGGCTTGCTTGACGTCGCTGCGGAGGGAGAGGACTCCTGCTGGTCCAGGCATCTTTAGCACCATGTATGTATAGTGCGGTATCGCCATAAATTTGGCGAGTGCCGGTCGTCCGAGTATTGCATGGTACGTAGTCTCAAAGTTGGCGACCTCGAAGCAGACATTTTCTGTGCGGAAATTATCTCACGTGCCGAAGGTTACCGGCAAAGTTATCTGCCCGAGTGGAGTTGATGACAGGCCGGGAATTATCCTGTTGAAGGGCGCAGTGCTCGGCCGTAGTTCTGAACGAGGAATTTTCATCTCGTCCAAAGTCTTGGCGAATAGGATATTAAGCGCGCTGCCTCTGTCGATGAGGGTTTTCTTCAGCCTGATGTTTCTGACGACCGGGTCCAGGACGAGTGGATAGCATCCCGGGTGGGAAACCCGATCTGGGTGATCTGCGCGATTGAAGGTGATGGCCATCTCTGACCAACGCAGGTATTGGGGGGTGTCCGCTGTGGAGACCGTGTTGATGTCGCGCGCTGAAAGCTTCTGTTTGCGCTTGGACTCGTACGCGAGTGGCCCCCCAAAGATATGGTTGAGCTCGGCTTGAGGATCTTGGAAATCATCAGCCGGACCCGAGTCTGGCTTGTTTTTGTCCTTGTCGGCGCCAGACGATGAAGTCTGCTCAAAGGCCAACTTCTTGAGCATATAGCAGTCTTTGGCCGCGTGCTTTCCCTTGGGGTGAAAGGGGCATGGCCCGCTCATGACTTTCTAGTAGTCGTTGTTCCACTGGGGCCACGACCGACTGCGCTCCATGTTGGCCACCTCATTGTCTGACTTCCGCTTACGGCTGCTAGACTTGTTTTGAGACGGCTCGTTGTTGGCTTTCGCCTTCTGTTCTTTTTGTCGGGGCTCCTTCTTCTCGTCGAGGGCCTCAGCGACCACTTCAGCCGAGTCGGCGTATTTATTGGCCATGTGGAAGAGTGCCCGGACTGTCGATGGTGGCTTCCGAGTGAACATTGCAATAAGCGGGGCGTCTTTTACCCCCTTGCGAAAGGCGGCGATGACGGCCTCGTCTTTGACAGTTGGAATCTGGTTGCGCTTCTCGGAAAACCTTTTGATGAATTTGTGCAGAGACTCGTTTTTTTCTGGTGGAACTGATAAAGATCATGCTCCGAAGCCGGTCTCTCATAGGTCCCTAGAAATTAGCGATAAACCGCTCCCTGGGTTCTCCCCAAGAACCGATCGACTACTTAGGGAGGCCTGTCAGCCATGTCCTCGCCGAGTCAGCTAGCGCGACCGGGAGGTAGTTAGCCATGACTTTATTGTCGCCCCCAGCAGCTCGAACTGCTAGGACGTATACGGTGAGCCAGGACTCGGGATTTGTCTTGCCGTCGTACTTTTCAATCCCAGTGGGCTTGAAGCCAGTCAGCCAATGTACGTCCTGTAGCTCCCGAGTGAAGGCTGGGATGCCTTCATCTTCGCGGGGGCTCGGGCTTCGACCACGGCGGTTAAACCACTCGTGATGGAGGCCAAAGCGCTCGTGTTCGTCTTCCAGTCGGCGTCGCACATCTTCTTGTCGTTCGCGGCGCCGGGCACTGATAGTATGGTGAAGGTCATGTGGTAGGCACTCTCGGAGGTCTTGATTAGGCCGGCGGTCATAGTGGTGATGGTGCCAGTTGTTGTTATTAGTATTGCCGAGCGTGGTTTGCCTAGACGCCTCGCGTTGCCGACTGGAGCCGGCTATCCGGCGCCGAGTTGATGCATTTGAGCCTGCCACCGGGGAACCCGACCGGTTGGTCGGTATAATTGTGTTGCCCGACTGCTGTTGCTGTTGACAGGCGGCAGCTGTGATCATCGCCTTGATCTTGGCGACAGTTGGGGTGGCCTGGTGATCAGGCCCGAGTTGGAGTGCATCCAGCAAGGTTGCGGTGGCCACGACGTTCTGTTGTGGCGTGACGAAGATGTCGTGGTCGCTGACTTTGGTTTGGAGGATCTGCTGCTGAGCGACTCGCCCAGCCTGGCGTAGCTCTTCATTGCAGGCCACACGATTGGCCTCCTGTTGTTGTAGTCGGCGCGCCTCCTCCTGTTGCTCTTCTTGTAGTCAGCGTACTTCAGATGGTGGCGTTGAAGCCATGAAGATGTCGCGGGGAAGGAGGAAGCTTGCCAATGTAGAGTCCGAACTGGAGCTCGAACCGCTATCCGACTTGGTGTCGGACTCCAAGTAGTTTATCGGAGTGAGAACAACTCCGACCTCTCTAGATCCAATCTGAAACGGCGCTTGGCCGTGTCCAAACTGAATTGCTGGAGATCGGGTCTGCTGCATGGGATATAGGTGCGCAACGTCGCCAGAGCTATGAGGGGGATTGACGACCTCTCTCCTTCTCAGCCCAACCCGGGCTGGCTCAAGGCCTAGCGCGAGTCAGACTCCGAAGGAAAGGGTTGTCCCGATGCTCGGCGATGTGAAGGACTACCGCAGAAAGTCGCTGAAGGAGATGGTGGTGTCCGATGGGCCGACTGGCGCTACGTCGGCTAGTTCCTCGACCAGCAAGATTGAATCTGCCTCAGCCAAGGTGAGATTGCCGAGTTGATCGGCGAAGAAATCTAAACTCTCGAAGGTAATTGCATCTCCGGGGGAGAACTTGTTGCTGTTGACTCCGTTGATCGAATCCATCGAATCTTCTGATGAGGAATTCGCCGGAGCCCCTACCTGGCGCGCCAACTGTCAATGCTTTGCACCGGCAATAATACTATGGGGCTACTCGGCGAGGGTGAATTCGGTGGACTGCAGAGGAACACAGGAGAATTATATTGGTTCAGGCCCTCAAGGTGAGGTAATACCCTATGTCCAGTTGAGGTGTTATTCCTCTGAGGTGTATGGTGATCGATGATCTTGTTCTCCTTCTCCCCTGAGGGGCACCCTGCCTCCCTTTATATACTAGGGGATAGGGGTACATGATAAGGATCCCAGCCGGATACGGCCAAAGGATTTCCTCCTTAAAGATAGAGTCCTATCCGACTAAGACTATGTTTCCTCATTATTACAAGGCACAGCCTGCCGGGTGCTATCTTATCTCTAATTACATGGTTCGGCCCATCCTCTATCCGAGTGGCCCATATACTAGTAATGAGGTACCCGGGGCCCATGGCCTCCACATCAATTCTTTTCAGATTTTCTCTGAATTCGAACTTTTGGAGACCATAACTTTTCCGTCCGAACTCCGATTCGACCTATTCTTCTTCCTAAATTCATCAAAAGTTATGATCTACCTATTTATGTTCTTTTTATGTACTGTTTATTTGGATTTTCTTAGGGTTTTTCCTCATTTTACATGTAGTTTGTCGTTTCTGCCGTTCCGGAGGGTCACAAGGAATCGAGGAAGAGTTCCGGAAGACCTAGCGAAGACTTTTCTATTGCAAGGCAAGTCACACGACAATCCCCTTGAACACGTTGAACCCATTTGTGAAATCTATTTTGTTTTAACGTTATTGCATGCAA
Source organism: Oryza meyeriana var. granulata (assembly GCA_003991445.1). Taxonomy (NCBI): domain Eukaryota; kingdom Viridiplantae; phylum Streptophyta; class Magnoliopsida; order Poales; family Poaceae; genus Oryza; species Oryza meyeriana. Next base: position 167,573 of record RYFJ01001405.1, read on the forward strand.
TGTTTTAGAATGTCATTATACGGGTATTTATAATTATTCCTGTATTCTTTGATTATGGCCATTTTGATATTGATACATGTACCTTGATACCCTGGGTAATTAATGTTGACTAGCTAGATGACTATTTAATGATCTAGCTAGAATATTTAGGATTTGCTTAGCCCATGCATAGAAACTGTAATGTCATTTTATGTGGAAAAATTATTCAATCATTTATGATTAATTAATGATTAATGGCTATATTTTGACGACAGTTGGTCATGGTTGGTTAATTAATTTGCCAACTAAAATTTGACTAAATGGTAGGTTGTGAGCACTAGGGTTGTGAATGTTGCTAGTGGTGCTCATAACAATTAAGGACCGGTTCACGGACTACTTGTTGCGAAGCATTTACCGTACTAACCACAAGCCAAAATGGGCAATAGCTAGACTTGTAGTGTAGCATGTCCTAGCAGGAGGTACCATGGTGTGTTTAGTTGATAGGTGGTAGTGCCAATAAATCTACAATGGCAGTGCCAATAAGCCCATGTTCGGGAGCCATGAGTTTCTCTAGCCTAGTGGTTGGGCCACCTCTACTGGGGACATCGCCGGTGCTCTTTTTGTTGGGTGTGTTATGCGAAGGGTCCTATCACAATCTTTATTCGGGTACTCTCGGGTATCATGACACATGGCTGACATGATGTTGAGATTGTGTCTTGTGGGTAAAGTTGTACACCTCTGGCCAGAGTAAAACTATTCGAATAGCCGTGCCGCGGTTAATGGGTGAGCCTAGCAATGTTTTCTATGATTAGTCCCACACTACTCATTAATGATGATAATTTGTGGTAACTTGATAGCTCCAGTTTGGAGGGTTATGGTTTTGGGTCTAAACTACGTTGCAGCGCTGTTTAGAGATTGGTTTAATATTTATATTAATTAAACTTTACCATTTTGCAATGCTTTTAAATGCAAATGTTTTAAATGATGTTTTACGCAAATAAGCCATATTATGCCTTCCCTTTGGAATCTTGTTGCATTATTTTGCATTTTCATGTGTGGTTTCTTGAGTATGGTGGGTGGTACTCAGTCTTGCTATATTACAATCATTAGAGTGAAGATTTGCGAGGAGGAGAAGTTTGGTGTTTGGCATACCCTAGTTGATCTGCCTGTTGCTTGGTGTTGCGGCTACGCTAGTTGCCATTCCACTACTGATTTCTTCTGTGTGAGGACTAAGTGCCTTTTTGTATGTAATTATCGTTATTACGTTTTGGTTATGTTTATCATATTGTCGATTTGTGTACCTCAGCTGATTCCTAGACGAGGGTTTATTGCACAAATTAGCTTTGCAAATTCTGGTGAATTTCTGGGCATGACAAGTTGGTATCAGAGCCAATCTTGACTGTAGGATAAGCCAAACGGTTAAGCCCTTAAGGACATGGCTTGCGAAAGGAAACTATATTTGTGAAAACCTTCTTGCTCTCCCCCTCTATGTTTGATTTCTTTCTCCTTATCCCTAATCAGAGGCAACAGAAGAAGGATTACTAATTTAAACTTTCCAACATTGTTTTAGATGGCCAACAAAGAAAGTGTGTACCTTGGAGACAGTGGTTTCTCAGTAGAGCTTCGCCGCATGGCTGCCGAAATCAGATATGAGTCTTTGCCAGTGTACCACCACACAACCGCTAACAACTGTACAGACTATTGTTGCAAGATCATGGTGACTCTTGACTCCCACTGAGAAGACCTTCCTCAACTCACGTTTGCCGCCGAAGCTGATCATTTCCTATCCGCTCGAGAAGAAGTCTCTTATGAAGCCCTGTGTTAGCTCTGTCATCGTTTCAATGTAGCTCTAGCAAGTACGGTGTATCACTATCATCCCTCTCACAGCTGGTCCGAACTATAGAATGGTTGCGAGAATACTTGGTTTCAAGACCTAAACATGATGGATTGCAAGGGAACATGAAACAATTTATCCTGGTTCAGGCCCTCAAGGAGTGGTATTACCCTACTTCCAACTGTGGTGTATTGCCTTTGAAGTTTCTCTGATGAGATTGCGATATATCCCTGGGGGCTTCCTATCTGTCCTTATATACTGGAGGGATGAGGATTACAGGGTAGGAAACCCAATCAGATATGACCAAGGGTATTCCTTATCAGTACATAGAGAGTCTGGCTAGGATTATATCCCTTTCCTTATCTTGCAAGGTAACATAAAGCCGAGTCATACTCTATCTCCAATTGTAGGGGCCAGCCCACCCTTTGTCCGAGTGGCTGTAATTGCCTTCCTTGAGGTACCCAGGGCCCGTGGACTCCACTGTAGCCCCCGAGTCCTTCATAGTCGAGTCACAGCTCAAACCGAGTGCTCGTCCTCCATGGTGACAAAATCCCGAGTGCCTTGCTCCTGAGTACTCTTTGTCCGAGTGCTTCTTCTCCTGAGTCCTACTTCATGTTAGCTGGCAATGAGGCTATGAAGGGCTTCTTGGAAAAATTTGAATAGTGTGCGCCAAATAGGCGCATGTATTACGTGTAGCCCCCGTCTTTGTGCTTAATTGAGAAACAATTAAACATAAAGTCAAAGATCTTTAACCTTGAAGTCTTTGCCGAGTGATATGTTTCTCAGAAATTGGACTCTTCAGCCAAACATTGACCATAATTTCGTTCGTGGCAATTTGGCTAAGCATGTAAGCCATGTATCGCTGTGGACGAAGCCCAATCGTGATGAGGTGTACTTGAAAGATACCTGCATCCTGAATTTTAATGGAGACCAGTTATTGATCCTTATAAGGATATATCCTCAATACCTGAAAATAATCAAGATACCCGAATGTATACACCCAGCTGTAGGCTTAGCATGAATTGTATCTGATTATTTAATTAGTTCTTATAAAATAGCACCTGCATCGCGATTTTAACGCGACTAGAGGGCGACCCAATAGGGCATGCTATTTAAGAACTCATATCTTCAGCCTAACACTGAATAAGCTGGCATAAACTGACCTACCAAACGCAGCCCTATAAAATCAAGAGATTTTGATCATTGCTCAACCTGCCCATTGCTTTGGGGGTGTGCCACCGAAACGTAGCAGATTTTGATGCCAAAATCATCACAGAAATCTTTTAACATGTCACCCATGAATTGAGTACGTTGCCCATAATGATGCGATTGAGGACTCCAGATCTTGCATGACAGGATGAATGCTTCAGCGTCGCTAACCGCAATAGGCTAGAAGAATCCTTGTCTGTAAGCCTTTCCGACTTACATTCTAGATTCATCACGGTCGCCACAGATGCCCGAGTGGATAGATTGCAGGATCTGCTTGCCCTCCTCAGGTGTGACACAGTGCATTAGAACTCCGAATGCGCGTTGATGATATAGGTCTTCTCTGACTATGATAATGCTTTTGCTCCATCGCTTGCCTTACTCAACTTCGTTGCGATCTTTAGGAAGTTCATCTTCCAATAGGAATCGAATGATTGGGGTTTTCCAATCTTGAATAATGATGAGCACCTCCGTAGATTCCGGGTTTAGTGCAACCTCTGATTGTATGAGTTCTGGCTTCTTCTTGACTGAGAGCTTCTGTAGTGGTTTCTTTCCTTGTTTTGGTCAAATAGGTACCTGAACGCTGCGCTAGTGCAGGATTCTGCTAGCAACCCTCTTAGGGCATACCCAACCTGGCAAAATTGTTGTCGAATAAGGTACCCAAATCTCGCATTAGCATAGGATTCAGCTGGCGACCCTCATGGGGCGTACCCTACCCAACAGAGTCATGGCCAAATAAGGTACCCAAACCTCGCACTAGCATAGGATTCGGCTGGCGACCCTCATGGGGCATACCCTACCCAACAGAGTCATGGTCAAATAAGGTACCCGAACCTCGCATTAGTGTCGATGTATTACACCGACAATAAATATATGGGGCTACTCGGCGGATGGAAACTTGATGGATTGCAAAGGAACACGGGGAGTTTATACTGGTTCAAGCCCTCGATGTGAGGTAATACCCTACGTCCAGTTGTGGTGTATTTTCCTTTGAGGATGTATGGTGGTGATTCTGGTGAACCAACTCAACCTGCCCTCAGGGGGCGCCCTGCCTCCCCTTATATACTGGGGAACGGGGTTACAAGGTAGGAGTCCCAACCGGATTACGGCCAAGGGATCTCCTCTTAGAGATATAACACACCCAACTAGGACTGTGTTTTCCTTATCGTACAAGGCAAAGTGTGCTGAGTGTGGCTATATCCCTAATTACAAGGCTAGGCCCATCCTCTATCCAAGTGGCCCATATGCTTGTCATGAGGTACCCGGGGCCCATGGCACCCACAGTAGCCCCTGAGACCTTCACAGTTGAGTCACAGCTGATGCCAAGTGCTCATCCTCCACGGTGAAGTCTTCCTGAGTGCATTGCTCCCGAGTACTCTTTCTCTGAGTGCTTCTTCTCCTGAGTCCTACTTCATGTCAGCTGGCAGCGAGGCTATGAAGGGCTTCATGTAGATATATGAATAGTGTGCGCCAAATAGGCGCACCTATTAGGTGTAGCCCTCGATTTTGTGCTTAATTGTGAAGAAAATTAAACATAAAGTCAAAGATCTTTAACCTGGAAGTCTTTCCCGGGTAGATTACTACCGGTATCATGAGACTCTTCGGTATCATGTCAACCGGAATATGATTTATAGTCTTGCCGAGTAGCATGCCACTCGTATATGTGACTCTTCAGCTTCATGTCAGCCGGAATGTGTGTTTATAGTCTTGCTGAGTAGGATGCTACTCGTATATGGGAATCTTCAGCTTCGTGTCAGCTGGAAAAATGGGGGTTTATAGTCTTTCCCGAGTGGCGTCCCACCCAGAAGTTAGACTCCTCCGCGTCATGTCAGTGAGAATGAGAAATTTATAGTCTCTCCCGAGTAGTGCACTACTCGAAAGTTAGACTTCTCCGCGTCATGTCAGCAGGAATAATGTTGCTCATGGCAACTGATGGCCACGCATGTAGGCCTAGCACCACTTTATGAAAATAAATCCACGGCATGGTCAGGTGTACCCGAGAAAGATACCTGCATCCCCAATTTTAATGAAGACCAGCTTGTGATCCTTGTAAGGATATATCCTCGAGACCTGGTGGATAAAACAGATACCCAAACATATATGTTTAGCAATAAGGCTCTCATGAAGCATATCTGTTTACCTCATCGGCTCCTGTTGGTAGCACTAGTGCTATAATTCAACTCAGCCTGCGGGCAGCCCACATGGAGCATGCTACTGTAGGAACTCATATCTTAGTGGCTGCTACCAAATAAGCCAGCCTAAGCCGACCTACCCAGCATAGCTCTATAGAAGTAGCATCCATCGCATGTCAGGATGAGTACTCCAGCATTGGTAATTGCAATCGGCCAGAATAATCCTTGTCTGCAATCCTTTCCGACTTATGTTCTGGATGCAGCCTGGTTGCCACAGGTGCCTGAGTAGGTATGTTGCAGGATCTGCTTGCCCTCCTCAGGTGTGACGCAGTGCATGAGAACTCCGGATGCGCTTTGACAATGTAAGTCTTCTCTGACTTCAGGAGAGCTGAGCAGGGTACCCGAACCTTGCATTAGCATAGGATTCGGCTGGCGACCCTCATGGGGCATACCCGATCTGACAGAGTTGTGACCAAAAAAGGTACCCGAACCTAGCATTAGCATAGGATTCGGCTGGCGACCCTCATGGGGCGTACCCTACTTAGCCGAGTTGCGACCGAATAAGGTACCCGAACCTAGCATTAGCGTAGGATTCAGCTGGCGACCCTCATGGGGCGTACCTCACCCAGTCGAGTAGTATACGGCCCCCAACTAGCGCCGGAGGTCGGTCGTTAGCTCACATGGATCATAGCTAGGGAAGATGGCGTCCCGACTGGTGAAAGTACTCAGTCAGTAGCCCTCGTGGAGCATCCCGAGTGTATTTTGGTAGACTTGTCCAGCCCCTGAGCGTAGGAGATAGGCTCACAGCCCTAAGTTCCTGTCACACATATCCGGAGCTGGCCCTGCACTATAAAGATACCAGATGAGTAGCATCTAATGATGAAAACAGTCACCCGAATAAAATGTATTTTACAATATATGTAAATGCGTGTTCTTCCTCTTGCTGATATTAATTTCTCCGAGTAGTTGACCCCTTACGTTTAAGCACTCTGCCCGACTAATCATAGCCCCCTAGCGTCGGGAGTTGGCTCATGACTCTTTCCCAGACACGCGTTTTGGGTGACTTGAGTTCGTCTTTCATGGAACAAAGTTTCACGGATCAGGATTTATGCTACTTGAATACTTTTGCAATCATTTAAGAGAAAAAACAGAAAAAAATACAGCTTGTACACCTATTAGGTGTAAGCGGCTGCGGCATTGGCGAGGCCAAGTGAGGAAAGATTTATCAGAAAGCGACTTAGCTGTTCGGTATTTGGGAGTGGGGATGCCATCCTTCCGTTCGGGATTTTGAGCCCCTGAGCATGTCACTTGTTGTTCTGAAAATCACCAGTTGTTGGAAGTCGAAGACGGTTGTGACCGACTGCCACAATGAAGCCGTCTGACTTGCGTTTGCGATTCCCAGCTTTAGTCGGGACCGCGTCGTCGGTGCCCTTCCGCTTCTTCTGTTAGGGTGCCTTGTTGTCATCGAGGGCCTTAGCAACAGCATGGGCCGAGTCAACGTATTTGTTCGCCATGTCAAATAAAGCCTTGATAGAGTTGGGAGGCTTTTGAGTGAATTTGTTGATAAACGAGGTGTCTTTGACTCCTTTTCAAAAGGCGGCGATGACGACCTTGTCCTTGATCTTTGGGATTGAGTTCTTCTTCTTAGAAAACCTCTTGATGAAGTCACGAAGAGACTCGTTCTTCCTTTGATACAACTGATGTAGGTCATGCTCGGAAGATAGCCTCTCGTATGTCCCTTGGAAGTTGTCGATGAAGCATTCCCGGAGTTCTCCGCAGGAGCCGATTGATTGCTTGGGAAGTCCTGTTAGCCATGTCCTCGCTGAGTCAGCTAAAGCGACTGGGAGGTAGTTAGCCATGACTTTGTGATTTCCTCCAGCTACTCGGATTGCCAGAGTGTAAACTATGAGCCAGGACTCAGGGTTGGTCTTGCCGTCGTATTCTTCGACTCCTGTAGGCTTGAAACCCGATGGCCAGTCGACCTGTTGTAGCTCTTGGGTGAAGGCCGGTATGCCTTCATCATCATGAGGGCTCTGACTCCGAATACGGCGGCGAAACTGCTAGTGTTGGAGGCTGAAGCGATCGTTCTCGTCTTCCAGTTGGCATTACTCGTCTTCCTCTCGATGCTACGGCGAGCGTTGATGTCCTGCCGAAGGTCATGCCATGGTTGGCCTTGGAGCCTCCAGTTGTTGTTGGGGTTGCCGAGTGACATTTGGCGTGACTCTATGTGCTGCCAACTAGAGCCGGCCGATCGACGTCGCTTTGAGGCGGATGAGACTGTTGTTGGCGAAGCCGACCGACTGGTCGGTATGAGGGTATCGTCCGACTATTGGTGCTGCTAACATGCAGCAATGGTAAGCATGGCTTTTATCCTTGTGATTGTCAGAGTGGCCTGGTGATCAGGTCCGAACTGGAGTGTATCCAGTAGAGTTGCAGTGGCCACGATGTTCTGTTGGGGTGTAACGAAGACGTCGTGGTCGCCGACTCGTGTTTGGAGGATTTGTTGTTGAGCAGTCCGCCCAGCCCTACGTAGGTCGTCGTTGCGGGCGTGCAGGAGTCTTGCTTCTTCCTCCTGTTGTTCTCGCAGTCGGCAGGCCTCCTTCTCTTGTTGCTCATGTAGTCGGCGTGATTCCTGAGTAGGAGTAGGGCCTTTGGATTCCATGAAGATTTCTCGTGGGAGGGAGAAGCTTGCCGAACTGTTGTCCGACTTAGAGTCGGAATCCAACTGAGAGTCGTAGTCGGAATAATTGCTGGGGGTGATTATAACTCCAACCTCCCTAGATCCGATCTCGAGCGGCTCTGGGCCATATCCGAGTCGAATTCCAGGGGATCGGGTTTGCCGCGTGGGATGTTGTCTGAAGATATCCGTGGCGTTGCCGAGTCTGTACGGGAGATTGACGATCTCTTCCCTTCTTAGCTCGATCTAGGCCTGCTCAAGGCCGAGTCTGAGTCGAACACCGAAGGAAAGAGTTGTCCCGAGACCCGGACAAGATGAAGATTGCCGCAGTAAGTCGACGAGGATTACTGCAGCGTCGTGTGGGCCGACTGGCACGGAGTCGGCCGATTCCCTGGCAAATCGGATCGAGTCCGAGTCGGCCAAGGTGAGGTTGCTGAAGTCGTTGGCTACGAAGTCGAGGCTTCCGAATGAGATTGTATCTCCGGGGGAGAATATGCCGCCGTCGACTCCGGTTGCTAGATCCATTGAGCTTGTAGATGTAGATCTCGCCAAAGCCCCTACCTGGCGTGCCAATTGTTGATGTTTTACACCGGTAATAAATATATGGGGCTACTCGGCAGATGGAAACTTGATGGATTGCAAAGGAACACGGGGAATTTATATTAGTTCAGGCCCTCGATGTGAGGTAATACCCTACGTCCAATTGTGGTGTATTTTTCTTTGAGGATGTATGGTGGTAATTCTGGTGAACCAACTCAACCTGCCCTCAGGGGGCACCCTGCCTCCCCTTATATACTGGGGAACAGGGTTACAAGGTAGGAGTCCCAACCGGATTACGGCCAAGGGATCTCCTCTTAGAGATATAACACACCCAACTAGGACTATGTTTTCCTTATTGTACAAGGCAAAGTCTGCCAAGTGTGGCTATATCCCTAATTACAAGGCTAGGCCCATCCTCTATCCGAGTGGCCCATATGCTTGTCATGAGGTACCCGGGGCCCATGGCACCCACAATTAGCATAGGATTCGGCTGGCGACCCACATGGGGCGTACCCTACCCAGTAGTTTGGTACCCAAGCCCTAACTGGTGCTGGATGTCGGTTATTAGCCCCCATGGGGCGTACTAAGGTAAAGGTGACATACGTCTCCCAACTGGCACAAGTACTCGGTCAGTAGCCCTCATGGAGCATTCCGAGTGATTATTGAAGCATCGCACTCAAGTGTATCATGGCAGACTGGTCTAGCCCCCGAGCGTAGGAAACAGGCTTGTAACCATGAGTTTCTGTTACACGTATCTGGAACTAGCCCTGCATTATAAACATATCGGATGAGTAGCATCTACTGAAGAAAACAATCACCCGAAGAAAATTTATGTATTTTACAATAGATGTAAATATGTGTTACTCTTCTTATTGATATTAATTTCCCTGAGTAGTTGACCCCTTATGTTTAAACACTATGCCCAACTAGTCATAGCCCCCAATCGTCGAGAGTCGGCTCATGGCTATTTCCCAAACACGCGTTTTGGTTGATTTGAGTTTGCCTTTCATGGAGCAAAGCTTCACGGATTGGAATTTTTGTTACTCGAGTACTTCTGCAATCATTAAGAGCAAAAACAGAAAATGCATTGTATATACACCTGTTAGGTGTAAGCGGCTATGGCTTTGGCGAGGCCGAGTGAGGAATTGACGATCTCATCCCCCTAGATCCAATCCCGACTGGCACTAAGCCATATCTGAGTCAAACCATAGGGAAGTGAGTTACCTCGTGGCCCGTTTGGATGAGAATATCACATAAAGGAGGAAATATGTATCATAAAACAACTTAGTTGTTCAGTAGTGCACAAGTTGGGAGCAGGGATGCCATCCTTGCATTTGAGCTTTTGAACCCCCGAGCATGTCCTTGATTTTGGGGATTGAATTCCTCTTCTCAGAAAAACGCTTGATGAAGTCGCAAAGAGACTCATGTTTTCTCTAATGGCACTGGTATATATCATACTCGGATGGTGGCCTCTCGTAGTTTCCTTGGAAGTTAGCCACAAAGCGCTCATGGAGTTCCCCCCAGGAGCCAATAGACCGCCTGGTGTCGATGTTTTACACCGGTAATATGAATATGGGGCTACCCAGCGGATGGAAACTCGGTGGATTGCAAAGGAACTCAAGGAGATTTTATACTAGTTCAGGCCCTCGATGTGAGGAAATACCCTACGTCTAGTTGTGGTGTTGTTCCTTTGAGGATTTGTGTCAATCCATGATCTTATGCCCTCAGGGGGCACCCTGCCTCCCCTTATATACTGGGGGACAAGGGTAAAAGGTAGGAATCCCAGCCAGATACGGCCAAGGGATTTCTTCTTAGAGATACAATTTACCCGACTAGGACTGTATATTCCTTATCATACAAGGCGTAGTCTGTCGGGTGCTACTATATCTCTAATTACAAGTCTCGGCCCATCCTCTATCCGAGTGGCCCATATGCTTGTGATGAGGTACCCGGAGCCCATGGCCTCCACAGTAGCCCCTGAGACCTTCATAGTTGAGTCACAGCTGATGCCGAGTGCTCATCTTCCCCGGTGAAGATTGCCCGAATGCATTGCTTCTGAGTACTCTTTGTCCGAGTGCTTCTTCTTCCCAAGTCCTACTTCATGTCAGCTGGCAGCGAGGCTATGAAGGGCTTCATGTAGATATATGAATAGTGTGCGCCGAATAGGCACACCTATTAGGTGTAGCCCCCGACTTTGTGCTTAATTATAAAAACAATTAAACATAAAGTCAAAGATCTTTAACCTTGTAGTCTTTCCCGAGTAGTATACTACTGGTATATGAGACTCTTCGGTATCATGTCAACCGGAATATGATTTATAGTCTTTGCCGAGTAGGATACTACTCGTATATGGGACTCTTCAGCTTCATGTTAGCTGGAAAGGGTGTTTATAGTCCTTCCCGAGTGGCGTCCCACTTGGAAGTTAGACTCCTCAGCATCATGTCAGCTGGAAAGAATATTTATAGTCTCTCCCGAGTAGTGCACTACTCGGAAGTTAGACTCTTCAGCGTCATGTCGGCTGGAATAATGTTGCTCATGGCAACTGTTGGCCAAGCATGTAGGCCGAGTTCCACTTTATGAAATTAAATCCATTGCGTGGTCAGGTGTACTTGAGAGATACCTGCATCCCCAACTTTGACGAGGACTAGCTTGTGATCCTTATATGGATATATCCTCAATACCTGGTGGATAAAACAGATACCCAAACACATGTGTTTAGCAATTAGGCCATCATAAAGCATATCTGTTTACCTCATCGGTTCCTATTGGTAGCACCAGCACTGTGATTTTAACACAGCCAGTGAGCAGCCCACATTGAGCGTGCTACTGTAGAAACTCATGTCTTGGAGGCCCAGTACTGACTTTGTAGGTCCTAGCCCACGAATCGAAATCGGCTCTATAAAAGGCGGGGAGAGAGAGAAAAGATTCCATCATCTTCTCCAGTCCACCAATCGTTTCGTCTTCCAGCTTCCGCGCCAAAATTTCGCCTCCTGCTCCGCTAGGGTTAGCCATTGCTCACTCTTCCCCACTAAAACTCGGGCGATTCCGCTCCTCCTTATCCATTCCAAGCCCCCGACAGCCTTTTCCCCAAATCTCCTCGCCCCCAGCCATGCCGAGAGCGTCGGAGGTCCTAGAGTTGACCGATGAGGTGTGGCCGACTTCGGATTGTGGTCGGTCCAAGCTGGAGCGCTTGGAGAAGCAGCTAAGGTTGCAGAGCCACGCTGTCATCAACTAGCGTTCGGCCGAAGGGGAAACAGTTCCGGAGCCCCAGGAGGGTGAGACCGTCGTTTTCGCCTCTTTTTTCCACCGGGGTCTTTCTCTTCCTTCTTCCGAGTTCTTCCGCTAGCTTCTCGCTTTTTATGAACTCGAGTTGGTGAATCTGAATCCCAACTTGGTTATGCAAATCTCCCTTTTTGTGACTCTCTGTGAGTGCTTCCTGGGTGTGGAACCCCATTTGAATCTCTTTAGATATCTGTTCCATATCAAGCCCCAGCCCTCCAAGAATAAAATCTAAGTAATTGGGGGGGCCGGTATCTAACTCAGAAATGAGATGAAGACTTATATCAATATCCCTCTGAAATCTTCTCTCAAAGGCTGGCATAAGGAATGGTTTTACTGTTCCGATCTAGAGCCAAGCCTTCCCCCTTTCATGGGTTTGCCCCCAGTGGTCATTGTCAAGTGGTCGTCTCTACCCACCTCTGAAGAAATGGGGCAGGTCCTCAAACTTGCTGGCAGGATTGACATGCTGAAGAAAGCCGGGTTGACTGGTCCATGGGTGGCCAGACGTTTCTTGACTCAGAGCATGAGGCCATTGAAGCTGAGGTGCCACTTCGGCTGGGACTACAAGGGAAAAGGTGATCCCAGCCGGGAATATGTTGATCTGATAGACAAGTACAAAGTGACCGACACCCTGCTGGATTTCTTTGCCAGCGGGGTGGTCGAAACTGAAGATACAGGGCGTCCTGTGGCGACTTATAGCCAGAAGAGGCCGCACCCAAAGGTAACCCTTGCCGATGTTGTTTTTGTAGTTCATCTGTGGTGAATGCTTGCAGATATATGCCTAGGTTGGCTCCCGAATGTATAAAATGTATTGTTGAACTGGTTGCAGTCATGTGAGGAGTTTGATGATGACTCCCGAACGCTGTCGGCCATGAAGTCAAAGAAGAGGCCGAGAAGTCCTTCTGTTGCCCAGCCCAACTCCAAGAGAGTGGGGAAGAGACCCGTTGTAGATCAGGGCAAGAAGAAGGTTACGATACCGAGTGCCGCAGTCGGGAGTCTGAAGATAAAAGACACCGCCGGTACAACCCCTAGGCCGCCAAGTCCCAGGCTGGGACCAGCGCAATCGAGCTCAGCATCATCGAGCCCAATACACGTGCCGTCGAGTACAAGGCCAAGTCTAGCGCTGCCAGGCTTAGTAACATCGAGCCCAAGAATAGCGTCGCCGAGTACCTGGGCACCCCAGTCGGCCACACTGCGAGCGGGGCCAACCAGGTTAGAAACACCGCCACCGACCACCGTGCCCTCAGGCGCGATAGCAAGCGGCCCTCCAGTGCCCACCTCTGGATCACCCAGACAGTGACTTAAGTTCTCCAAGAGGTAGGTTGCTCTGGGTCTTCTGGAAATCTTGTTCGGCATGGTAGCATATTGATGTTTGACTCGTTATGTAGGAAGCGGGCTGACATTGATCTCAAGGAGACCGCTCTGGCTACCCCCGTCGTCGAGCCAGCCCCAGCCGAGCCAGCACCGGCAAGCTCACCTGCTGATCCGGCGATGGTCCCAGTTGCAGAAACTGAGACCGCCCCGACTGCAGGGCCGCCGATACCGGCCGACCAAGGGGCGGTTGTCGAGGCTGTCGCTCCAGACCCCGAGCCAATCCCCGAGGCCCTGCCGAGGTGAGGGCCAGGACCCCATCGCCGTCCTCGTCGCCATCGTCATCATCGTTGTCATCATCGTCGTTGTTGTTGTCACCACCTTTGGAAAGGCCAGACCTCCCCAGGCTCGAAGCCCCTCCCCGCAAGTTCCCGAGGACATTCCGCTGGACAAGCCCCGATGGAACTACGAGGAGTTACAAGCATGACAAGGTTGCAGCGGAGAAGGAGCGCGAAGACTTGCTTCATGCTGCAATCGCCGCGTCCCAGGGGATTAAGGTATGAATCTCGTCGTGTTGGAATCTTGGTAGTCCTCCTTGCACGAGTGTTCTGACGCTTGACTTCACTTCGCGCTATTTCTCCCCAAATACAAACCGGTTGACTGCTCGGATAGGATGAACGAGGTCCTGACCCGAGTTGCCCCCAGCTCCAAGAATTGGACCAGCTCCGGGCTTTAAAAGCCGAAGTGGAAGGGCGCAGCTAGGAGAGGGAATCTTGGCTGAGGGAGGCCGTTAATCAGCTTAGGACCGAGAATTGGGACCAAACCAAGAAAATTGGAAATAAGTCTCCCTGACTAATCTCTTAGTATATTTGTCCAGCTGTTTTGTTTTTCGACTGCCCAGTTGTGTCTTGACTACCATGCTGAGTGCTTGACTATTCTAATGTACAGCCCTCGAAGTCGAGCTGAAGTCCTGAACAGAGGGAGAAGTCCAGCTGAAGGAGGCCGAGAGAGTCAAGGCCGGGCTTGAAAAGGACAAGTCCAACCTGACAAGGGCCGTGGCCGAGCTTGAGAAAGAGAAGGCCGACTTGAAGAAGGCCAACACCAAGCTCAGGAAGGAAAAGGTTGAACTGGAAAAGGCCAAAGCCAAGTGGGAGGCCGACTACGAAAGTAAGTCTCTGCACTGACAATGATCTTAACCAATCCATTAAGTACTTCGTTTGTAGTTTGCCTGACAAGTTTACTTGTTGGTGAACCCGGGCAGCTGCTAGAGCCAATGCCCAAATCCAATTCCAGGCTTTTGTAGAGGAGATAGAAGTCATCAAGGAGTCACGGGAGATCCTTGCCGAATCCGTGAAAGGGCTCCTTGACATGACGGATCCTCGTCATGTGGGAACTAGCTCCAATACGGTGTCTCAGGTGCAGGCGCACCTTAACGAATTACTGAGTATCCTGAAGAGGTACTCGGATGAGTGTACTGTTGTCGGCGTGGCCCAAACCCTAGCGATGACCAAGTCCATCTACCCCAGGGCAGACATTGAAGCCATCGGAGAGGGATTCGCCGAGGAGATGACACCTGAGGAGGCGCTGGAGCTGATAGCCAAGGCGAGGCCGACTGCAGAGGTGATCACCCGAGACCTAGGTATGTAAGAACAGTCCATCATGCAGTCGGTGTATATGAATTTTTGTAAAGACATGTGTAAATATATGTGTGATGCCGCCAAGCTCTGAATTATTACTTAGTTGTCATTAGCTTTACCCGACTATATAATCTGCGCCGAGTTGGTCTATAGAAACTTAATAAAATCATTCACCGCAGAAAGCTGTACTCAGGCAAACATAACAAAGTCATTGCAAAACTTCATAACTTAAGTAAAACAGGCTCTTATATTATTGACAAAGCACATATAATACATGCAGCCCCCAACTCACTACTCGGTTGGAACAAGCGGCGTAGTGAGTCAGAGAAATCTGTACACATGGAAAAGTATAAAACTCAGGTATAGAAAGGACGTAGCTGTTCTATATTCCATGAGTTGCTAATGAGGGCACCGTTTTTGGTCTTCAGTCGGTAGGTGCCTGGCCGCATGACCTCGGCTATAATGAATGGCCCTTCCCATATTGGGGATAGTTTGTGCCTGTCTTTGGTGGTTTGTATTTTCCTCAAGACGAGATCTCCGACCAAAAAGGCGTGGCCACGGACATTGCGATTGTGGTAGCGACGCAGGCCTTGAAGATACCGTGCCGACTGGATTATTGCGATATCCCGTGCTTCTTCCAACTGATCTAATTCAACCAATCGGGTATTATTTGAGGTGTCTTCTGAGTAAGCCCGAACTCACGGAGAGCCAAACTCTAACTCGGTTGGTAGCATAGCCTCAGCACCGTAAACCCGAAAGAAAGGGGATTGCCCTGTTGCCCAACTAACCGTGGTTCTGAGAGACCAGAGAACAGATGGGAGCTCTTGTACCCACCGGCCCGCATATGGTTGTAGTCAGTCAGATATCCTGGCCTTGATACCTTGTAAGACCATACCATTGGCGCGTTCAACCTACCCGTTGCTCCACAGATGTACCACAGACGCATAGCAGATCTTGATGCCAAAGTCGTCGCAGAAATCTTGAAACACGCTGCCCATGAACTGAGTGCCGTTGTCCGTGATGATGCGGTTAGGGACCCCGAATCGGTATAATATACTCATGATGAAGTCCTTTGCTCGTGCCACTGTTATGGTAGCAACGGGTTTTGCCTCAATCCATTTCATGAATTTATCCACTGCGACGAACAGGTGTGTGAACCCTCCTGGCGCTTTCTTAAAAGGCCCGACCATGCCGAGCCCCCATACTGCGAAGGGCCAAGAGATTGGGATTGTTTGGAGTTCTTGGGCTGGGAGATTGATTTGTCTTGCATAGAACTGGCAGGCCTCACATGTGCGAATAATGTCTTTAGTGTCTGTTACTGCTATTGGCTAGAAAAATCCCTGCCGGTAAGCCTTTTTGACTAACGTCCTGGATGCGGCATGGTTGCCACATATGCTTGAGTGGATCAATTGCAGAATTTGCTTGCCCTCCTCGGTGGTGACATAGCGCATGAGGACACCGGATGCACTTCTTCGGTATAGGTCTTCTCCGATGACTAGGAAACTCTTGCTTCGACGTTTGATCTATTCGGCTTGACTGCGATCTTCTGGGAGTTCATCGTCCAGGAGGAATTTGAAAACAGGAGTCCGCCAGTCTTGACATATGTTCAATACTTCATCTGTTGCCAGGGTAGGTTCGCCTCCCGATGGCTCTAGCACTGGTTTCTTCTTGACTGATGGCTCCATAACTTGCTCGACAAAGATCCCTGTCGGGACCGCTTCTCGCTTAGATCCCATGTGGGCCAGTTTGTCTGCAGCATCGTTGTATTGTCATAGGACATGTGTTATCTCCAGCCCGTCGAACTTGTTTTCCAGCTTCCGGACCTCATGACAGTATGACATCATTGT
This sequence comes from Oryza meyeriana var. granulata, assembly GCA_003991445.1. NCBI lineage: Eukaryota > Viridiplantae > Streptophyta > Magnoliopsida > Poales > Poaceae > Oryza > Oryza meyeriana. Next base: position 184,015 of record RYFJ01001405.1, read on the forward strand.
ATCGTCGAGGCATGTCCAGTCTTTCATGACTTGGTTGACCACGAGTTGAGAATCTCCTCGCACAACCAGTCGGCAGATGCCAAGTGATATAGCAATGCAGAGGCCGTGGATAAGTGCCTCGTACTCAGCGATGTTGTGGGAAGCCGAGAAGTGGATCTAGAGAACGTACTTGAGTTTTTCATTGGTAGGGGACGTCAATACGACGCCGGCCCCAGCACCGCCGATCCGTAGAGAACCGTCGAAGTACATTGTCCAGTACTCTAGCTTCGCTATTGATGTAGGCATTTGAACTTCTGTCCACTCGGCCACAAAGTCGGCTAGAGCTTGTGATTTGATAGCTGTCCATGGCTAAAAGGTGATGTCGAATGCCATCAACTCAAGCAGCCATTTAGCGATTCGGCCGATGGCCTCGCGATTATGCAGGATATCCCCGAGTGGATACGATGTGACCACCGTGACTTGATGTGCTTGGAAATAATGCACCAGCTTTTGGACAGTGATGAGTAGGCCGTACAGCAGCTTCTGGACCTGCGGATATCTCATCTTCGAGTCGGCAAGGACCTCGCTGACAAAGTAGACTGGTCGTTGAATCTTCTGTATGTGACCCTATTCGGATTGCTCGACCACCAGCACCATACTGACTACTTGAGTAGTTGTGGCCAGATACAGCATTAATGGTTCTTGGGGCATTGGTGACGCCAACACGGGTGGTGATGTGAGAAATTTTTTGAAGTCTTCGAAGGCTTGCTGGGCTTCGGGAGTCCATTGGAAATTGTCTGCTTTCTTCAATAGCTTGAAAAAGGGCATGCCCCATTTGCCTAGCCGGGAAATAAACCGGCTGAGTGCCGCCATGCAGCCTGTAAGCTTCTGGACGTCGTTCTGGCTAGTCGGGGGTGCCATGTTCATGATTGCGTTGACTTTTCCGGGTTGGCTTCGATGCCGCGATGTGAGACGATGAAGCTGAGTAGCTTGCCGGATGGTACACCAAAGGCGCACTTTTCCGGATTCAGCTTCATCTTGAATCTTCAAAGATTGTGGAAGGTTTCTTCAAGGTCAGCGATGAGGTCTTCTTTGGACTTGGTCTTGATCACCACGTCGTCGACATAGGCCTCCACGTTGCGCCCGATCTATGTGTAGACACCATTGAATGGCTCGTTGATACTTTGCTCCAGCGTTTTTCAAACCGAATGGCATAGTGATGTAGCAGTACGCTCCAAACGGCGTGATAAAGGACGTCTTTAGGCAGTCCTCTTCCTTGAGGCTGATTTGGTGGTATCCCGAGTAACTGTCGAGAAAGCTGAGAAGTTTGCACCCTACGGTTGAATCCACCACCTGATCTATTCTAGGTAGACCAAATGGATCCTTGGGGCACGCCTTGTTGAGGTCGGTGTAGTTGACGCACATGCCCCATTTACCATTTTTCTTCTAGACTAGGACTGGGTTTGCTAGCCAATCCAAGTTATTGACCTCTTTGATGAACCCGGCTACGAGAAGCTTGGTTATCTCCTCCCGAATAGCATCTTTGCTGTCTTGGGTGAAGCACCGCAGCTGTTGCTTGACTGGCTTGGCGTCTGTCTTGACGTTGAGGGCGTGCTCGATCACCTCCCTTGTTACGCCCGGCATGTCGGACGGTTTCCACGCGAATATATCCTTGTTGGCTTGGAGGAGGTGACGAGCGCGTCTTCCTATTTGGGGTCCAGTCCGGTCTCGATTAGAGTAGTCTTGGAGGGGTCGGAAGGGTCCAAGGGGATCTTCTTCGTATCAGAGTCCGTTGAAATTCTCGACTTTGATGCTTTTTTGGCTGGGACCTGATCATCCTCAACTTCGGTTGTGGCGGCTTGCCGAATGTTGTTGCGTCCGACTGCTGCCTCTTGTGATTGAGCCAACTCGCAGCTCTCCTTGTCGCAGGTGAAGGCTTGCTTGACGTCGCTGCGGAGGGAGAGGACTCCTGCTGGCCCAGGCATTTTGAGCACCATCTAGGTATAGTGCGGTATCGCCATGAATTTGGCGAGCGCCGGTCGTCCGAGTATCGTGGGGTACGCGGTCTCGAAGTCGGCAACCTCGAAGCAGATGTTTTCTGTGTGGAAGTTATCCCGCGTGCCGAAAGTGACCGGCAAGGTTATCTGCCCGAGGGGTGTTGAAGAGAGGCCGGGAATTATCCCGTGGAAGGGCGCAGCACTCGGCCGCAGTTCTGAACGAGGGATTTTCATCTCATCCAGGGTCTTGGCGAAGAGGATATTGAGTGTGCTGCCTCCATCTATGATGGCCTTCTTCCGCTTGATATTCTTGACAACCGGGTCTAGGACGAGTGGGTAGCGCCCCGGGTGTGTGACCCGATCGGGGTGATCTGTGCGGTTGAAGGTGATGGGTGTTTCTGACCAACGCAAATATTGGGGGGCGTTTATTGTAGAGACCGCGTTGACGTCACGCGTTGTTATCTTCTGCTTCCGCTTGGACACGTACGCAGACGGTCCTCCGAAGATGTGGTTGAGCTCGGCTTGAGGATCTTGAAAATCGTCGGCCGGGCCCGAGTCTGGCTTGTCTTTCTCCTTGTCGGCACCAGAGGGTGAAGCCTACTCAGAAGCAAACTTCTTGAGCATGAAGCAGTCTTTGGCCGCGTGCTTGCCCATGGGGTGGAAGGGGCAAGGCCCATTCATGAATTTTTGGTAGTCATTGTTCCGTGGGGGCCACGACCGAGTGCGCTCCACATTGGCCACCTTGTTGTCCGACTTCTGCTTGCGGTTGCTGGACTTGTTCTGTGATGGCTCATTGTCAGTTTTTGCCTTTTGGTCTTTTTACCGGGGCTTTTTCTTCTCGTTGAGGGCCTCTGCGACTGCCTCGGCCGAGTCGGCGTATTTGTTTGCCATATCAAAGACAACCCTGACAGTGGCTGGAGGCTTCCGAGTGAATTTCACGATGAACGGGGCGTCCTTTACTCCCTTGCAGAAGGCGGCGATGACGACCACGTCCTTGATCATTGGGATTTGGTTGCGCTTCTCGGAGAACCTCTTGATGAATTCGTGCAGAGACTCGTTCTTCCTCTGGTGTAGCTGGTATAAATCGTGCTCGGAAGACGGCCTCTCGTAGGTCCCCTGGAAGTTCTCCCTGAGTTCTCCCCAGGAACCAATCAACAGCCTCAGGAGCCCTGTTAGCCATGTCCTCACTGAGTCGGCCAAGGCGACCGGGAGGTAGTTAGCCATGGCTTTATGGTCACCTCCGGCAGCTCGAATTGCTAGGGTGTATACGGTGAGCCAGGACTCGGGGTTGGTTTTGCCATCATATTTCTCGATCCCCGTAGGCTTGAAGCCCGACGGCCAATCAACATCCTGTAGCTCGTGGGTGAAAGCTGGAACAGCTTAATCTTCGTGAGGGCTCCGGCTCCAACCGTGGCGGTTAAACTGCTTGTGGTGAAGATCAAAACGCTCGTGCTTGTCCTCTAGTCGGCGGCGTTCATCCTCTTCATGTTGACAGCGCCAGGCATTAATGTCTTGTCAAAGGTCGTGTTGTAGACGAACTCGGAGGTCTTGGTCGAACCGGTGATCATTCTAGCGACACCGCTGATTGGAGGATGTTTGCTGAGTGATGTTTCCGAGTGATGCCGAGTGATGTTTGCCGTGACTCCTCGTGTGGCTGACTTGAGCCGACCGCCCGGCGTCATGATGATGTAGATGAGCCTGCTGCCTGAGAACCCGACTGGTTGGTCGGTACAAGTGTGTTGCCCAACTGCTGGTGCTGCTGACAGGCGGCAGCTGTAATCATCGCCTTGATCTTGGTGATAGTCAGGGTGGCCTAGTGATCAGGCCCAAGATAGAGTGTGTCCAGCAGGGTTGCAGTGGCCACGACATTCTGTTGCGGCATGATGAAGACGTCGTGGTCGCCAACTTTAGTTTGAGGATTTGCTGCTGAGCGGTTTGCCCAGCCTTGCGTAGCTCATCGTTGCGAGCCTCGCGGTCGGCCTCCTCCTGTTGCTGTAGTCGGCATGCCTCCTCCTGCTGCTCATCTTGTACTCAGCGTACCTCCAGCGAGGGGGGGGGTGGGGTTGATGCCATGAAAATCTCGTGGGGCAGAAGGAAACTTGCCATACTGGTGTCCGAACTAGTGTCTGAAGCATTGTTCGACTTGGAGTCAGAATCCAAATAATTGATCAGAGTAAGGACGACTCCGAATTCCCTAGATCCAATCTGGAGTGACTAGGAGCCACATCCAAGCCGGAGCCTAGAGGATCGGGTCAGCCGCGTGGGAGGTAGATCCGTGGCGTCGCCGGGTCTGCAAGGGAGATTGACGATCTCTCCCCCTCCTAGCCTGACCCGGGCTGGCTCGAGGCCCAGCGCGAGTCGGACGCCCAAGGAGAGAGTCATCCCAAGACTCGGCAATGTGGTAGATCACTGCAGCAAATCGACGAGGGTGGCTGTGGCGTCTTGTGAGCGGACTGGTACGGAGCCGGCTGGTTCCTCGGCCGGTTGGATTGGATTTGCATCGATTGCCAAACATGTCGACGACGAAGTCGAGGCTTCCGAACGTCATTGTGTCTCCAGGGGAAATTTGTCTCCATCGACTCTAGTTGCTGGATCCATCGAGCTTGTAGATGTGAAACATGCCGGAGCCCCTACCTAGCGCGCCAACTATCGATGTTTTACACCGGCAATATGAATATGGGGCTACCCGGTGGATGGAAACTTGGTGGATTGCAAAGGAACTCAAGGAGATTTTATACTGGTTCAGGCCCTCGATGTGAGGTAATACCCTATGTCCAGTTGTGGTGTTCTTCCTTTGAGGATTTGTGTCAATCTATGATCTTATGCCCTCAGGGGGCACCCTGCCTCCCCTTATATACTGGGGGACAGGGGTACAAGGTAGGAATCCTAGCTGGATACAGCCAAGGGATTTCTTCTTAGAGATACAATTTACCCGACTAGGACTGTATATTCCTTATCATACAAGGCAAAGTCTGTCGGGTGCTAGTATATCTCTAATTACAAGTCTCAGCCCATCCTCTATCCGAGTGGCCCATATGCTTGTGATGAGGTACCCGGAGCCCATGGCCTCCACACCTGGGAAGCCCCATCAACCACGTCCGTTCCGAGTCGGCTAGGGCGACTGGGAGGTAATTCACCATGGCTTTGTTGTCGCCTCCAGCTGCTCGGATTTGCAAGGTATGCACTGTAAGCCAGGATTCCGGGTTGGTCTTGCCATCGTACATCTCTATACTAGTCGGCTTGAAGCCAGATGGCCAGTCAACTTGTTGTAGCTCGTGTGTGAAGGCTGGAACTCCTTCATCTGAGAGGGGCTTCGACTTCAACTGCAACGATGAAACCGCTCGTGGTGGAGACCGAAGTGTTTGTGTTCGTCTTCAAGTCGGCGATGTTCATCTTCCTCGCGTTCTCGGCGTTGAGCATTGATGTTGTGGTGGAGATCTCATCATAATTGTTCTCGGTGTCTTGGTTATCCCAGTTGTCAGTGCCATGGGCCTCGGGTACCTCATAAGAAGCATTTGGGCCACTCGGACAGAGGATGGGCCTAACATTGTAATTAGGGATACAATAGGAATCGGCATGCATAACCCTGTACAACAGGGAAAAGATATAGTCCTAGTCAAGCACATTGTATTCCTAGAAGGAAATCCCTTGGTTAGAGTCCGACTGGGATTCCTACTCTATAACCCTGTCCCCCGGTATATAAGGGGAGGCAGGGCGCCCCCTGAGGGCAGGATCACTAGGATCACCAAGATCAGAATCATACAACCTAAAAGGCAATACACCACAACTGGAAGTAAGGTATTACCTCATCTCGAGGGCCTGAACTAGTATAAATCGTTCGTGTTCCTTTGCAATCCATTGAGTTTCGGTACGACGAGTAGCCCTATATATTTATTGCTGATACAAAACATCGACAGTTGGCGCACTAGGTAGGGGCATTGGTGAGATCATCTTCAACAAGCCTTATGGATCCACTCACTAGAGTTGATGGCATCAACTTCTTCCCTAGACAAACAATCACCTTCAGGAGCCTCAACTTCGTCGCCGACGAATTCAGCAACCTTACCCTGTCTGACTCGGATATGATCCGATCGGCCAGGGATCAAGCTGACTCCACGCCGGTCGGCCTACGTAACAATGCAGCGATCTTCAGTGACATGCTGCGGCAATCTCCAATATGCCCAAGTCTAGGGACAACTCTTTCTTTCAGTGTTCAACTCGGACTCGGTTTTGAGCCGGCCAAGATCGGGCTAAGCGAGGAGGAGATTGCCAATCTCCCATTCGGACTCGGCAATGCTGCAGATAACTTCAATCAGCATCTAACACGGCAAGCCCGATCCCCTGGAGTTCAACTCGGATACAGCTCAGAGTAGCTCGAGATTGGATCTAGGGCGGTTGGGGTCATTATTACCCCCCTCAACTATTCCGACTCTGACTCTAAGTCGGACAGCTGTTCAGCTAGCTTCACTCTGCCACGTGAAGTCTTTATGATATCCAAGGGTTCAACTCCCACTCAGGAGGCATGCTGACTACAAGAACAACAAGCGGAGGAAGCCAGCCGACTACGAGAATAATAGGAGGGAGACGCAAGATGCTTACAGGCCGAGCGCAATGCCCGCAACGATGATCTACGCAAGGCTGGGCGGACTGCTCAACAAGATATCCTCTAGACCCGAGTCGGCAACCATAGCATTTTTGTAACTCCTCAATAGAACGTTGTTGCCACTGCAACTCTACTGGATACACAGCAGTTTGGGCCTGATCAACAAACCACCCCAACGATAGCAAGGATAAAAGCCATGATCACCGCTGCCGCACGTCAGTAGTACCAACAGTCGGGCAATACCCTCATACCGACCAACTAGTCGGCTTCTCCAACAGCGATCTCATCTGCCTCAACACAACACCAAGCAGCCGGCTCTAGTCAGCCGCACACGGATTCACGCCACACGTCACTCGGCAACTCCAACAACGATCAGCGGTGCCGATATCAAGACAACCATCGGGACAACCCGGATCTCCGAGGCCGACTATGACGTGACCTCCGGTGAGACATCAACGCACGGCGTCGTGAACGTGAGGAAGACGTGCATCGTCGACAGGAAGACGAGAATGAGCGCTTCGGCCTCCACCACGAGCGGTTTCACCGCCGTAGTCGGAGTCAGAGTCCTCATGCAGATGAAGGAGTACCGGCCTTCACCCAGGAGTTGCAACAAGTCAACTGGCCATCATGCTTCAGGCTGATTGGAATTGAAAAATACAACGGGAAGACCAACCCCGAGTCCTGGGTCACAGTCTACACTCTGGCGATCTGAGCAGCTGGAGGAGATCACAAGGCCATGGCTAACTACCTCTCAGTCACTCTAGCCGACCCGGCGAGGACATGGCTTACAGGACTTCCTAAGAGATCCATCGGCTCTTGGGGAGAACGCCGGGAATGCTTCATTGCCAATTTCCAAGGGACGTACAAGAGGCCATCTTCTGAGTACGATCTGTATCAGTTGCATCAAAGGAAGAACAAGTCTCTTCGTGATTTCATCAAGAGGTTTTCTGAGAAGAGGAATTCAATCCCAATGATCAAGGACGAGGTCATCATCGCTGCCTTTCAAAAAGGAGTCAAAGATACCTCGTTCATCGCTAAATTTAGTCGGAAGCCTCCCAACTCGGTCAAGGCTTTGTTCGACATAGCGAACAAATACGCCAACTCGGCTGACGCTGTTGCTGAGGCCCTCGATGACTAAAAAAGCACCCCGATAGAAAGAGCAGAAGGACACCGATGATGTGGCCCCGACTAAGGTTGGGAACCGCAAACGCAAGTCGGATGACTTCATTGTGGTAGTTGATTACAACTGTCTTCGACCTCCTAGAACTGAAGATTATTAGAACTGAAAGTGACATGTTCGGGGGCACACAAGCTCAAATGCAAGGTTGGCATCCCCACTCCCAACTTGTCCAATACCGAACAGCTAAGTTGCTTTCTGATAAATATTCCTCACTTGGCCTTGCATGCCATAGCAGCTTACACCTAATAGGTGTACATTCTGCACATTTTCTATTTTTGCTCTTAATGATTGCGAAAGTACTTGAGTAGCATAAATTCCGGTCTGTGAAGCTTTACTCCATGAAAGACGAACTCAAGTCTCCCAAAACGCGTGTCTGGGAAAGAGCCATGAGCCGACTCCCGACGCTAGGGGGCTATGACTAGTCGGGCAGAGTGTTTAAACGTAAGGGGTCAACTACTCGGGGAAATTAATATCAATAAGAGGAGGAACACGTATTTACATCTATTTAAAATACATAAATTTTCTTCAGGTGATTGTTTTCTTCATTAGATGCTACTCATCCGATATGTTTATAATGCAGTGCTAGTTTTGGATACGCGTAACAGGAACTCAGGGCTATAAGCCTATCTCCTATGCTCGGGGGTTGGACCAGTTTGCCATGATACATTTGGAGTGTGACGCTACAAGAATTACTTGGAATGCTCCACGAGGGCTATTGTTCGAGTACTCGCGCCAGTCATGGCTCGAATGTCTCCTTTACTTTGGTATGCTCCATGTGGGCTAATAACTGACCTCCGGCACTAGTCAGGGCTTGGGTACCACTTGGCTGGGTAGGGTATGCCCCATGAGGGTCACCAGTCGAATCCTATGCTAATGCTAGGTTCGGGTACCTTATTGGGTCACAACTTTGCTAGGTAAGGTACGCCCCATGAGGGTCGCCAGACGAATCCTATGCTAATGTGAGGTTCGAGTACCTTATTTGGCTAATAACTGACCTCCGACACTAGTTGGAGCTCGGGTACCACTCTGCTGGGTAGGGTACGCCCCATGAGGGTCGCCAGCAAAATCCTATGCTGATGTAAGGTTCAGGTACCTTATTTGGCCATAACTCTGTTGGGTAGGGTACGCCCCAGAGGGTCATCAGCCAAATCCTAGGCTAATGCGAGGTTCGGGTACCATATTTGGCTACAATTTTGTCAGGTTGGGTATGCCCCAAGAGGGTCGCTAGCCGAATCCTACGCTAGCGCAGCGTTTGGGTACCTATTTGGCAAAAACATGGCAACAAGCCACTACTGGAGCTTTCAGTCAGGAGCAGCATCAAACCTAGAATCTACGGAGGTGCTCATTATTTTTCAAGACTGGGAGACTCCAATCATTCGATTTTCACTAGAAGATGAACTTCCTAAAGATTACAATGAAGCTGAGTAAATCAAGCGATGGAGCAAAACCTTTATCGTAGTCAAAGAAGACCTATATCGTCGAAGCGCATCTGGAGTTCTCATGCACTACGTCACACCTGAGGAGGGCAAGTAGATCCTGCAATATACCTACTCGGGTATCTATGGCAACGATGTTGCATCTAGAACGTAAGTCAGAAAAGCTTGCGGATAAGGATTCTTCTAGCTGATTGCGGTTACCGACGCTGAAGTACTCATCCTAACATGCGAGGGATGCCAATTTTATAGGGCTGCGCTGGGTAGGTCAGTTTAGGCCGGCTTATTCGGTAGTAGGCCAAAGATATGAGTTCTTAAATAGCATGCCCTATTGGGTCGCCCGCTGGTCGTGTTAAAATCATGATGCAGGTGCTATTTTACAAGAACTGATTAAATAATCAAATGCGCTTCATGCTAAGCCTACAGCCGGGTGTATACATTCGGGTATCTTGATTATTTACCAAGTATTGAGGAATCATCCTTATAAGGATCGACAGCTGGTCTCCATTAAAATTGGGGATGCAGGTATCTCTCAAGTACACCTGACCACATATTGGGTTAAAATCCATGAAGTGGCACTCGGCTTACGTGCTTAGCCAACAATTGCACTAAGCAAAAATTATTCCAACTGACATGACGCTAAGGAGTCTAATTTTTGGGTAGTATACTATTCGAAAAAGGCTAAAAGGTTAAAGATCTTTGACTTCATGCTTAATTGTTTCACAATTAAGCACAAAGTTGGGGGCTACACCTAATAGGTGTGCCTATTCGGCACACACTATTCATATTTTTCTATGAAGCCCTTCATAGCCTCGGTGCCAGCTGACATGAAGCAGGACTCAGAAGAAGAAGCACTCGGACAAAGAATACTCGGGAGCAATGCACTCGGGAATTCTTCACCATGGAGGATGAGCACTCGGCATCAGCTGTGACTCAACTATAAAGGTCTCAGGGGCTGCTGTCGGTGCCATGGGCCCCGGGTACCTCATGAGAAGCATTTGGGCCACTCGGACAGAGGATGGGCCTAACCTTGTAATTAGGGATACAATAGGACTCGGCATGCATAACCCTGTACGACAGGGAAAAGATATAGTCCTAGTCGGGCACATTGTATTCCTAGAAGAAAATCCCTTGGTCGGAGTCCGACTGGGATTCCTACTCTGTAACCCTGTCCCCAAGTATATAAGGGGAGGCAGGTCCCCCCCCCCCTGAGGGCAAGATCACCAGGATCACCAAGATTAGAATCATACAACCTCAAAGGCAATACACCACAACTGGACATAGGGTATTACCTCATCTCGAGGGCCTGAACCAGTATAAATCATTCGTGTTCCTTTGCAATCCATCGAGTTTCGGTCCGACGAGTAGCCCTATATATTTATTGCCGATACAAAACATCAACACCGGTGCTCGTCATGATGGTACCGCCATTGATCGTCATTGTGATGGCTGAGTGATGTGTGGTAGGACCCCAAGCGGAGCTAATCAAAGCCTGCTGCCCGGTGTCATGCTGCGGTTGATGAAGTCGCTGCATGTGAAGTCATTTTGTTAGATGGTTTGAGTGTGTCTCTAGACTGCTGTCCTTGTTGACATATCGCAACAGTGATCATTGCCTTGATCCTTGCAATAATCGGGGTAGCCTGGTGGTCAGGCCCGAGTTGCAAGGTGTCTAGTAGTGTGGCAGCAGCCATGACATTCTGTTGTGGGGTCACGAAGATGTCGTGGTCTCCAACTCGGGTTTGGAGGATTTCTTGTTGATCAGTCTACCCAGCCTTGCACAGATTGTCATGGCGAGCATCGTGCTTGGTTTGCAGGCATCTTGTGCCTTCCTCCTGTTGCTCACACAGTCGGTGGGCTTCCTCCTCTTGTTGGTCGTGAAGTCAGCGTGCGTCTTGTGTTAGAGTAGATCCCTTTGATGCCATGAACATTTCACGTGGTGGAGAGAAGCTCCCCGAGCTACTGTCCGACTGGTAGTTAGAATCAGCGTAGTTTAATGGTGTGATGACAACTCCAACCTCCCTGGACCCGATCTCGAGTGGCTCTGAGCTGTCGATGCTTTATATCAGAAATAATTATATGGGGCTACTCGTGAGACCTAAACTTGATGGATTGCAAAGGAACAAGAAACAATTTATCCTGGTTCAGGCCCTCAAGGTGAGGTAATACCGTACTTCCAGCTATGGTATATTGCCTTTGAGGTCTCTCTGCTGAGATTGTGATATATCCCAGGGGGCTTCCTATCCCTCCTTATATACCAGAGGAATGAGGATTACAGGGTAGGAAACCCAGTCAGATACGACCAAGGGTATTCCTTATCAGTACATAGAGAGTCTGGCTAGGACTATATCCCTTTCCTTGTCTTGCAAGGTAATATGAAGCCGAGTCATACTCTATCTCCAATTGTAGGGGCCAGCCCACCCTCTGTCCGAGTGGCTGTAATTGCCTTCCTTGAGGTACCCTGGGCCCATGGCCTCCACAATTTCCTTTTAGGAGCACAACGTAACCGGCTAGGACTATATCCCTTTCCTTGTCATGGAAGGTAACATACGCCAAGTCCTATCGTATTCCTAATTACATGATCAGGCCCATCCTCTATCCGAGTGGCCACAAAGCTTTCCATGAGGTACCCAGGGCCCATGGCCTCCACAGGTCCCGTCCTCCATGGCTAGTCTTACTAAACTTGGTTGGGGGACACCGGTCATGAGGAAGAGGCCTTCCCAAAGGGGGACAGTTTGTTCTTAATAGTGCGTGTGCGAACACGGCAGAACACGAGATCCCTGACCTCAAGTGACTGAATGCAAACGTTGCGCTGATGTAGTGCCTCAGGCTTTGCTAGTATCTAGCAGCATGCAGTGCAGTTCGTCATCGGTGCTCCTCAAGGTAGTCGATGTCGTCACGCCTTATGTCTTCTTGGCCATCTTCGGTGTACAAGTTCACCCGAGGCGAGCCTAGAGTGAGCTCAGAGGGGAGGAATGCCTCGGTGCCATACACAAGGAAGAATGACGTCTCGTCGGTGGTGCAGCTAGGTGTGGTCTTGTTGGCCGGTCGATCCAACCAGTCCCATGTTTCTTGAGCTCATTACATGTTTTGGTCTTCAGCCCCTTCAAGATTTCAGCATTAGCTCGCTCCGCCTTCCGTTACTCTTCTAGTGAGTGGGGGATGCGAAGAAGAGCTTGATCTCGACCTTTTTGCAGTAGTCCTCGAAATGGTCATTGGTGAACTGTGCGCCATTGTCGGTGATGATCCTGCTGGGGATGACAAAATGACTGGTGATGCCACGTATGAACAAGTGTCGAGTGCTTATTGATTATGGTGACTGGGAACGCCTCCGGCCATTTGATAAACTTGTCGATGGTGATGTAGCGGTACTCATAGGCCCCGAGAGCTTGGGGGAATGGACCCAAGATGTCCAGCCCTAAGGCCAACATGCCCCTGCTCAGAGGGCTAACACCCGAGCATGCAGCTTTGTGCGCCCAGGACTTTGAAATGGTCGCAGATGATGGATTCAGCTTCCACCACCCTTGCTTGGGTGGGAAACCCGCTAGCTTCAGGGTTGTGCGCATGCGCTCTAGGGGCCTAAACGTCCCGAATCCATGCACCGCCGCTTGGGGTGGCCGTGCCTCACATGTGACCAAGTAGCCCTACACACCACTGAGCATAGTTGTCCACTCGCAAAGATAGTTCCCAACTCTACTAGCATGCCTCATCGCCATTTTACCCTCAGCCCCTTGGGTTATAGACCTTGGCAACACATGAGGATAATCACGTAGCTCGAGGCTCCCTGGCTTTTTGTGGTGCCCGGGGTGAAACTGGCTAGGCCAAGCATCATAACCCATCACTGAGGCCTAGGCTGCCCTGACCTAGGGCCTGCCTGAGGACCTCCAGACTTAGTGATGCCCGGGGTGCTGTTCACTGGTCCAAGCACCGGCGCCAAGCGAACATGACTGAGCTACCACGACTTCCGAGACTACCTGCTCTAGTCGTCGCTCATTTGTGTATGGAAAGCGAGCAAGGGTGGTTTCATGTGATAAGACATCCACACGAGTGGGTGTAGGATCTGTGCGACCATTTGCTCGAGCTCCTGGAACCCGAAGTCGGGGATCTTGTTGTCATCACTTTCCGTGTGCTAGAACTCCTTAACAAACTGTTTTTGGTGCTCGGCGAGGCTCTTCACTGCCCGGCACTCTGTGAGGTCGTGCCGGTCGGTCTCGTGGACCGAGCACCACTTGCTAGGCTTCTTCTCAGCTGGTGCAGGGGTGGTCCTCTTCTTCTTGCTGCTGCCACTGGCGTCCTCGTGTGGTAGCTTGCGTGGCTTGTCGCCCATGGCCAGGACGAAGTCCTGGGCGGGGCACTTCTCCTTCCTCCTCCTCTCTCGTCTCTCAGCGTAGTGGGAGGAACTAGTGCCATCAGCAGGGGCCTGCTCTGGGTGTGGGGCGTGCCATGCCCTGGCCTCCGCCATCTTGGTGCATTTGTGGGCCAACGTGAACTGCTGCGCGGTGATCTTGACATCGTGGGTGCCCAACTTCTCGAGCATGCACTCGTTGCGAACACCTTGCTGGAATGCAAGGATCACAACATGTGGGGGATCCGTGGGATAGTGCTGTGAACCTAGCTGAAGCATTGAGTGTATTGCCTCAGCGTCTCGCCTTCCCACTGCTGAACGACAGGGATTGCATGCCAGGGCATGGAAATGTGCCCTGGAAGTTGGCCACGAACTGGTGGCACAGGTCGTCCCATGAGCAGATGGTGCTCAGGGGAAGGTTCAAGAGCCAGGACTGTGCCTGAGCCTTCAAGGCCACAGGGAAGTAATTGGCCATTACCTTCTTGGTCCCGCCTGCTGTCACACCCTAAGTTTTCCCCTTAATAGAGCCACAAAAATCATTAAAGAAATTGCCAAAAGAAATTATTTAATAAGGCAAGAGGAAAGATGCAAGGGTGAAAATATTAAACAATAATTTATTATGGCTGGAAATATTTTTCTTGTATTCGCCATGCCAAAATACATTAACAAGATTTTTAATGGAATTTTCAGAGAACCAGAAGTATTTTTAATAATTCAAAATGCCTTATCAGAATTAAATTCCATCTGGAAATCTCTTTCTTCTTTTCTTTTTCTTTTAATTTCCTTTTCCTAGTCGGCCACCACAGCCCACTCCCTATTCCCTCCCGCGTCGTGGCCTACTTTCTTCCCCCCTCGCTCTGCCCGACCCATGCTGGCCCAGCCAGCCCGGCGTCGTTCTCCACTCCTACTGCTAGCATGTTGGACCAGGGCCCACAAGGTAGGACCATCCCTAAACTCCAGCTGAATCGGCCGGAGGGGATCGAGCTCTGCCCAGCCACTGATCTCTTGCCTGTTGCTGCGTCCTCGCGTCTTCGCCCTCCGATCAACGCCATGGACATTGTCGCTCCATGTCCCCGCGTCCATTTTCCCCTCTTCCCCGCGGAAACCGAGCATGGATCACCCCCACGTAGCTACTCTCTCTCCTCTCTCTCTCCATGAAATTCTGCCACCCCAACCACGATCTCCACCACGCCAGGCTATAAAAACCGTCCTCATGCTCCATTTCACCTTTTCCCTCAACCTCCCGCACTCGCTGAGCCCTCAAACATGCCGCGCACCGAGATTCCATAGCTCTGCCGTCGCTTGCCATCTCTAGCCACCCGCCGCCATCGTGCACAACTGCAAAAGCTTCGCACAGCCACGCCACTGCCTTTGCTGCATCCAATAGGTCGCCGGCCACAGGTTCTCCGCCCCTCTCCACCACCGAAGCCCCATTTCCTCACGTGAGGTGAACCCTGCCGCCGCAAAGTCGCTTCGACCTCGCTTTTCCACCACGCACTTCCCTCGTTTTCCTTTCTAATTCCCTCAACATTTCCTCCCGGATGTTCCCAACCCCGTTTGCCACTCCATCGCCGTTGATCGCCACCGGAACACATCGTCGCCCTCAGACCCGTGCTTCATTGCCGCCGAATCCTCTCCCCTGTCATCCTTCGTCACTTTCTTGTCGCTGCAAACCCTCGATGGGCCCCCTGTCTTCTTCCCCGTCCTCTCTGCTGTCCGCCACCGCCGTCCGCGCACTAGATGGTCGCCGGCAGCGACCATCGGGTCACGCGCGCAGCCGCTCTGCCGGTCCTGGCCGGCGGGCATGTTCGCCGCCACCCTGGCCGTTTGATCTACCTCAGCCGATCGGGCCATCTGCATGGCGCCCATCACAACCGCCTGTGCCCTGCCACATCAGCACCGTGTCGGCAAATCCATCCGCCTAGCTGCCACATCGGCAGCCACGTGGCACAGCCGCTCCCGGCTGTAGTGTACGTGGTCAACTGTTCACCCACAGCCTTGAATTACCGACTTGTGGGGACCGCCTGTCGGTATTGGCCCCCTCCCAGTTGGCTGACACCATATATATTATCTAATGCGCAATAATTAATTAAGGCATTTCTTTTGTATAGTGAAAACATAGAGAATCTTTGAAAGTTCATAACCAATTCATACGAGCTCCGATTCATTCCATTTCAAATTGCATTAAATCTAGAAAATGCCAAGAATCCTTTAAAAATGGTTATAGCTCCTGTTTTAGTGTTATTATGTACTGTTTTATTATTTATGAATTGTTTGTCGATAGAAACTGACGTTTTCGAAGTGGTCGCTGAGGTTGTAAAACTTGAGCAAGGCAAGTTACATCACTAATCCTGAACATATTGTACCTATTTATGCAAACTATATGCTTTGCTTAAATAAAATTGCATGTTTACTGTTTCATGTGGATCGAGAATGACCTATGTATTATATAGTTGATCCTAGCTTGTTAAACCTGCTCTTTTGTTAACCTGGGTAATAATATGTTTAGAGTGTAACTTTGGCTTTGCTTAGCCGTGCTTAGACTAAACTAGATCACTTTGGGGGAATAATTACTCATTACAATATTATTGTTCGATCTTGTGTCGTGATGATGGAACTTTGGTAATTGATACTTATATAACTAAAATATGACCTTAATGGTGGGCTTGGGGTGCATGGTTTTCTTGGTCGCACCCATGGCAGTTAAGGACCGATTCGCAGGAAACCTTTGAAAAGAATTCTGTACTTACCACAAGCCAGCATGGGCAACGGTTGGGCTTGTAGCGTAGCTCTTGCCTCTCCTACGCACTATTTGGTGAGGATGAGTGTGATGGAGTTGGGTTGGCTCGGTTTATGGATTGATCGGCTTCCAGATCCATCGTGGTGCAAGTGGGGTAACCTGATCGACACAGTGTGCCCTATCGGCAGGTGCAACATCAACGTTATGTGGATGGTTGGGATGGAGTTACGTGAACAGTCCTATCACAGCCTCTTCACGGGGTGCCATGGTGGCACGCTAGTGCACGGGAACATGTGTGGGGCTGTATCTTGTGGGTACAATTGTACACCTCTGGCTAGAGTTAAAACTATTCAAATAGCCATGCCCGCGGTTATGGGCGACCGATCGAGATTCACCATGATTAGTGTCACCTTAATAAACTTGACCAAAAATATTGTTTAGAATTAGGATGGATGGTTTGGGCTTGTTCAACGTGGTGTAGTGTTGATCAGTGGTAGTTTAATACTGCTTATTATACCAACTGTTTTACAACTACGACTATTTACAACGGCTTTATGCAAATGAGCCCCAAAGCATTTCTCTATCTCCCGTGCATTGCTGCATTTTGTGGGTGTGACTTTTTGAGTACTGTGGGTGGTACTCAGTCTTGCTCCCTTTCCGCCTTAGAGAAGGAGTTCTACTCTGATGAAGACTAGCAGGATGAGTAGGCTTTTACTGCCATCAAGCTGCCTGTAGACTAGAGCCTCTACGCAGCTTAGTTTATTTATCTTTATCGTTTACCGCTACATTTTGTAAGACTCTTATTATGTTTGTAAGACGCACTCTGTTTGACAACTTTGTTTGTGTGTCTCCTGTCTTTTCCTGGCAGGGATTTAATACACATATTGTTCAGAATTCTACATGTGAATTTTGGGGCATGGCAAGTTGGTATCAGAGCTGAACTTGACCAAAGGACAACCCAAATGGAAACCCTAAGAGCCCTCTGAAGCTTCTCATCTGCATATGTCTTTTTGCACTTGGAGTTGTTTCAGGAAAATTTGGGAGTCGCCTCTTATTTCGGGACAAAAATCTTGGCCTTTACTTGACTGAAATTTTTGAGTCAGGTCAAATCTAGGATTGGAATTTTATTGGACAGTCATGTCAATTCAGTCGAAACTTTAGTAAAATATTGGTCGATCAGGGGAAATGTTTAATTTAGTCATTGCAAAAAAAATTTTGCTCATCCTATAATTATTATCTAATTAATTCTGCACTATTTTATTTGGCTAAGTCATGTCGTTAAGTTTCTATTGTTGTTCATGCAAAAATTATTCCATGCATAAAATTGTTGTTTTATTTCTAAATAATTTATCGTTTATTTCCCTTGGATCTAACCATACTTTGATTCTCCCTCCTTGTCTTCTATAGATGGCCAGCCTTCCGAACCAGCATGGTGACAACTTGGGTGGCTTTCTGGAAGAGCCCCGGATGATGGCCTTCAGCATTGGCTACAGTCACGCCCTAGAGCACATAGCTATCGAGCCACAGCAAGGCGAGCTACCTCATCGCATCCACCTAGAGTCGCCTAGTGAGCAGTACCTTCTTGCCATGATGGAGATTTGTGGGCATACCTTCGACCATGCCTGCCAGGAGGGTGTTTTCCGCCTTGTTGTAGAGCTACGCCGGAAGCACTCCAGACTCCACACGATCGCCTACGTTACCTCCCTAGCCGGCACACTACCAGCAGTACAGCACCTACCAGTCATCTGAGTAGGAGAACAACACCACCATCGTCCACCTGTGTCGAGCTCTGTGTGCCATGGACTTAATGCACACCAACTGTGTGCAGCGCACGACAGGGATGACACTAACCGCATGACCATCATCGGGTTTAAGAGCAAGGTTGACTGCCTGAAGAAGGAGGTCACCGAGCTCAAGGGACAGCCGCCACCAGGTAGAGCCAGGATCTGTTTGACCCCTAGGAAAAGGACCCTTCCCTCGGTGTGCATTCAGTTGGCTCCTAGGAAGGAGCCACCCACACTCGATGCAGTGCCTGCGGCAGATCCAGCACCAGAACCAGCTCCAGCACCACCGGGTGGCATAATCAACGTGACATCCGGCAACAGTGGCTCCCAGGGCAACACTAGCATCGACGGGGGCATCACTTCCACTGACAACAACAGCTCCTTCAGTGGGTCCCATAACCATAGTGAGCCCAGCTCTCTGTCGCGTAGCAATAGAGGCTACATGAGTGGCTCTAGGAGCAGGTTGGACGAGGACATGGGTGACGAGCAGGAGCCAGAGTATGACTCAGACGACCGTAGGAGCTGCTTAGAGCACTAGAGGCATCGTCCTTAGCTTTTATCGTTTTTATTAGTTTGCTTCCATGTTAGTTGCTGTGCCAGGATGTTTGCTTGGGGTCTAGTCCGTAGTCCATACTGTTTGGCTTGTGGTATGGCTGCCTTAATTAGGAGTTGAACTGCTTTTGAGTTGTTTCCAATTATGCACATCAGACCATTTAGTTTAGTAACTTTAATGTAATCCCTTGTTCTTTCCCTTCTTCCCTTCTGTTTCCCGTCACCCTTTAGATGGTGAACATCAGGACCGACTCCCGTGCTACCAACGATACCAGTGCCACTAACCAGCAGGACGGGGCACCAGCCAACAACAGGATGGCAAACCATGTGCCACCCCCATTGCCAGAAAACTGAACTCCGGCGCAAGTGTTGGCTAACCAAAACTAGATGCTGGCCATCATGATGAACCAAATGCAGCACAACAACCAGCAGCAGCAGGCACACCTACCTGCCACACCCCAACAGTCCAAGCTGCCAGAGTTTCTACGGGTCAGGCCACCTATGTTCTCAAGCACCACCAACCCCATGGACGCTAACAACTGGTGTTGGCGATTGAGAAGAAGTTCAACCTGCTCCAATGCAATGATCCAAGGCCCCACCTCTACGTGGTGGGATAACTTTCTCATGACCCGTGCTACAAGGACAAAGGTCACCTGCATAGAATTCTTCCACAACTTCTGAAATTCCCAAGTTTCGGCAGGCATTGTGGCACAAAAGAAGAGCGAGTTCCATGCACTGGTGCAAGGGAACAAAACCATCACCGAGTACCTGCACGACTTCAACAGACTGGTGCGCTACATGCAAAGGATGTCTGCACTGATGCGGAACGACAGGATAAATTCGTGGAGGGACTGGACGATGAGCTGTCCAACCAGCTTCTCTCCAACGACTACCCGGACTTTGAGAAGTTGGTGGACAAGGTGATCCGCCAAGAGGACCAGCACAACAAGATGGACTGCAAAAGAAAGGTGGTCCAAATCAGAGCCAACCACAGGCCAATCAGAGGTCGAGGGTGATGCTGGGGAATAAGGGTGGACCTTCCACCGTGATCGTCTGCTAGTACCATCCTTTCCACCCTGGACACTTCAGGGGCAGCAGCAGCAACAGTGGGCGGCACAACTGGCACACAGCTCCATGCCTGCCAATGGCGCTAGCTCAACAGGGGCAGCCCAACAAAGATACTGGAGGAAAAACCCTCATCTACTTCAACTGCAATGAGCTGGCCACTTTGCGAACAAGTGCCCAAGCCAAAGCGCATGGGTCCCAGGCTAGCAGCTCCACATAACCCCAATGCCAACCACAATGTGATCAAGGGGTGTGTTAACCACGTCTCAGCTAAGGCACAGGCAGCACTAGAGGTGGTACTAGGTATGTTTCTTGTTAAATCAACGTGGAAACCGCATGACCACAACTTAAGATCCCCATGCGTGTTCACACCCATGGAAACCGCATGACCACAACTCATAATAGCCCCTCAGAGAATATAGAAATCCAAGGGTCACCTTTTCTAGCCAACCTCATCCTTGAATCCAAAGACCTAGATGTCATCTTGGGAATGGATTGGTTGACTTGGCAAAAGGGAGTTATCAACTGTGCCATCACGGTGACCTGTGCAAGAGAAGAAGTGGTTACCTTAAAGTCACTAGTGCCACAACATTAAGGAGTCAGTCTAAATCAGGCCATAGTTGAGGAGCAACCTGAATGTGGGAAGAAACCAGACAGGAAGGTAGAGGATATTCCAACAGTAGGGAGTATCCAAATGTCGATGTTTTACACCGGCAATATGAATATGGGGCTATTCAGCGGATGGAAACTCAGTGGATTGCAAAGGAACACAGGGAGGTTTATACTGGTTCAGGCCCTCGATATGAGGTAATACCCTACGTCCAGTTTGGGGTGTATTCCTTTGAGGAATTATGGTGGCGATTCTGATGAACCGTATGAACCTGCCCTCATAGGGTGCCCTGCCTCCCCTTATATGCTGGGGGACAGGGTTACAAGGTAGGAGTCCCAACCGGATTACGGCCAAGGGATTTCCTTCTAGAGATACAACGTGCCTGACTAGGACTGTATATTCCTTATTGTACAAGGCAAAGTCTGCTGGGTCCTATCATATCTCTATTACAAGACTAGGCCCATCCTCTATCCGAGTGGCCCATATGCTTTTCATGAGGTACCTGGGGCCCATGGCCTCCACACCGAACGTCTTTCCTGGAGATCTACCAGGGATGCCACTGGAAAGAGAAATTGGGTTCAGAATCGAGCTAGCATCTGGGACAGCTCCAATATAGAAGAGGCCATATAGAATGCACTGAACAAGATGATAGAAATCGAGAAACAAGTTGATAATCTACTACAGAAGGGCTACATCCGACCGAGCATGTCACCTTGGGGGTGCACCGGTCATTTTTGTGGAGAAGAAAGACAAAATGAAACGGATGTGTGTGGACTACCGTGCACTAAATGACATTACAACCAAGAACAAGTATCCATTGCCAAGGATCGATGACCTCTTCGACTAGTTGGAGGGAGCTACCATTTTCTCCAAGATAAACCTGCGATCAGGATACCATCAGCTGAGAATCCATGAGGAAGATATTCCGAAGACAGCCTTAACCACTCGGTACGGGCTGTACGAGTGCACAGTTATGTCCTTTGGACTCACCAACGCACTGGCCTTCTTCATGAATTTGATGAACAAGGTGTTTATTTGATTTCTAGACAAGTTCATGGTGGTTTTCGTCGACAACATCCTTATTATATACTCAATGTTAGTAGAGGAGCATGAACAGCACCTCCGGCTAGTGCTCAAGAAATTGAGGGAGCACTAGCTTTATGCCAAGTTTAGCAAGTATGATGTCTGGTTGAATGAAATGCAATTCCTCGGACATGTCATCAATGCTCGAGGAGTTGCTGTGGATCCTACGAACATGGAGTCAGTTACCAACTAGAAACGACCGAAGAAGGTGACACAGGTTCAGATTTTTCTCGGACTCGCGGGCTACTACCGCTAGTTCATTGAGAACTTCTCGAAGATTGCAAGGCCCATGACACAACTGTTGAAGAAGGGTGTGAAATTTGTTTGGATAGTCGAGTGCAACAACAGTTTTGAGGAACTAAAAAAGAGGTTGGTGTCTGTGCTAGTGTTAATCTTGCTAGACCCGAAGAAGGATTTCCATGTGTATTGCAATGCATCCCGCCAAGGGCTTGGATGTATGTTGATGCAAGAAGGCAGGCTGTTGTCTACTTGTCTCGCCAGTTGCGTCCTCACGAGGTCAAGTACCCGACACATGACCTAGAACTGGCAGTTGTGGTTCATGCCTTGAAGATTTGGCGGCATTACCTTATCGGTAACCGCAATGAAATCTCCACAGACCACAAAAGTTTGAAGTACATCTTCATCCAGCTAGATTTGAACCTCCATCAAAGAAGGTGGCTAGAATTAATTAAGGATTATGATGTGGGAATACACTATCACCCCGGCAAGGCTAATGTGGTAGCAGATGCCCTGAGCAGAAAGAGCTATTGCAACACCGCTTGGGCAGAAATAATGTGCAACAAGATTCAACAAGACTTTGAACATCTGAATCTGGGCACTCTCACCCCCGGATTCATGGCAGCCCTAGATGCTTGACCCACACTTTTTGACCAGGTTCATGAAGCTCAAACGAATGACCCAGAAATCATAGAACTCAAGAAGAACATGAGAGTTGGAAAGGCCTAGGGTTTTACCGAAGACGAACACAGGACAGTCTAGATGGGAGAACGGTTATGTGTTCCAGAGAACAAAGAACTAAAAGATCTGATACTCTTGGCAGCTCATGGGACACAATACTCGATTCACCTTGGGAGTACCAAAATGTATCAAGGACTCAAGACAAAGTTTTGGTGGGCTAGTATGAGACGAGAAATAGCAGAATTCGTGGCACTCTGCGATGTATGCTAGCGTGAAGGCAGAACACCAAAGTCCAACAGGGTTGCTACAACCGCTCAAAGTTCTAGAATGGAAATGGGAAGAGATCGGGATGGATTTTATCACCAGTTTGCCCTAGACATCGTCAAGGTATGATTCAATTTGGATGATCATTGATTGACTCACCAAGGTCGCCCACTTCATCCCTGTACACACCACTTACACGGGCAAGAAATTAGTGGAACTTTACATGGTCCATTTAATGTGCCTACATGGTGTACCCAAAAGGATAGTATCTGACCATAGAAGCTAGTTCACTTCAAAATTCTGGTAGAAGCTACAGGCAGAATTGGGAACTCGTCTAAACTTCACCACAGCGTACCATCTACAAACAGATGGGCAGACAAAGAGAGTCAACTAGATACTGGAAGACATGTTGAGATCATGCAGAAATCTCTTACAACAACAGTTATCAGGCCAGTTTACAAATGGCACGGTTTGAGGCACTATATGGCAGGAAATGACGTACTCCTCTCTATTGGGACCAGACTGGTGAACATCAGGTATTTGGGACAGATGCTCTCAAAGAAGCCGAGTGTGGAGGCCATGGGCCCCGGGTAACTCAAGGAGGGAAATTACGGCCACTCGGACAGAGGGCCGGTCCCTACAATTGGAGATAGAGTAGGACTTGTCTTCATATTACCTTGCATGACAAGTAAAGGAATATAGTCCTAGCCAGATACTCTATGTACTAATAAGGAAAGCCCTTGGTTGTATCCGACTAGGTTTCCTACCCTATAATCCTCATCCCTCTAGTATATAAGGAGGGGTAGGGAGCCCCCTGGGGCATATCACAATCTCACCAGAGAATATAGCGAAAGCAATACACCACAACTGGAAGTAGAGTATTACCTCACCCCGATGGCCTGAACCAGTATAAATCTCGTGTGTCCTTTCGAATCCATCAAGTTTAGGTCCAACGAATAGCCCTATATAATTATTGCCGATACAAGACATCGACACCGGGGAGAAAGTACCTATCATCCAGGAAAGGTTGAAGGCAGATCAGTCTCGACAGAAGAGTTATGCTGATAATCACTGCATGGACCTATGTTTTGAGGAAGGGGACTACGTGTACCTGCAAGGCACTCCACTACGAGGTGTACACAGGTTCTAAACAAAAGGAAAGTTATCACCACATTTTGTGGGACCTTACCAGCTCTTGGCCCACAAAGGAAGTTGCGTATCGGTTGGATGTTCCATCAACAATAGCAGGCATCCATGATGTGTTTCACGTCTCCCAGTTAAACAAATGCTTGAGGGTACCCGCTGAACAAGCTGATGCCAAATACGTCAAAATCTAGGAGGATCTTACCTATGTGGAGAGACCTAAATGGATTCTAGAGGTCAGTGAAAGAAACAATAGAAACAGGGTGATCAGATTCTGTAAGGTACAGTGGAGCCACCATTTGGAGGATGAGGCCACTTGGGAACGGGAGGACAAACTGAAGTCCGCCCATCTGCACCTCTTCGCCACCTCCTCCGAATCTCGAGGACGAGATTCTGTTTAGGGGGTAGGTTTGTCACACCCTGAGATTTCCCCTTAATGGAACCACAAAAATCATTAAAGAAATTGCCAAAATAAATTATTTAATAAGGCAAGAGAAAAGATGCAAGGGAGAAATATTAAATAATAATTTATTATGGCTAGGAATATTTTTCTTGTATTCGCCATGCCAAAAACATTAATAGGATTTTTATTGGAATTTTCAGGGCACCGGGAGTATTTTTAATTATTCAAAATGCTTTATTGGAATTAAATTCCAACTAGAAATCTCTTTCTTCTTTTCTTTTTCTTTCCTTTTCACAGTGGGCCGCCTCGGCCCACTCCCTTTTCCCTCCTGCGCCGCGGCCTACTTTCTTCCTCCTCGCTCTGCCCGACCCTGTGGGCACCCCAGAAGTGCATTATGAAGAGTAACTATTACGGCAACGAGAACTATCTAGATGGATGGGGTCTCGAATAAAACCTGAATAAATGCGGTAACCATCCATCCTTATTGCAGACTTGCCATAATCTTTACCCACTCACAATACAAATCCAAAATGCCGAGAAGTGTACAAAAGAGATAATCATAAGGATAGCTTGCCAGTCCTCCCCGTCATACGCCCGTCAAACCACTCGATGGCGGCGACCAAACACGATACGTACCCCAGAGGACTCGAACCACAATAGCTATCCCCCAACCATCTCAATTATACACAACTCATACTCATGTTTAGCTAGTCCCCAGGAAAGCGACTAACCTCACACTTTCATCGCAAGCAATTGATAAACATCACAAGTACTCTAAATATGGATAAACGAACAGCAGGGTTATAGATATTACATAGAGGGTTCATACCCTTCCATCACAAAGTGACACAAAAGATTTGCAGCGGAAATAAACGCAAAGCAAAAACCAGTGGTGCCGAAACCCATACCACAGGACAACTGACTGGGGATAGAGCATAACTTCGACTACATATTATCCTCGCCACCCTCGGCGGGATAATAGTAGAGCACACCATCTTCGCCGTTATCCTCACCTGAAAAGATGCAACGTGAGTACGAATGGTACTCCGCAAGACTTACACAATAATAATAGTACAAAGGAAGCATGCTGGTTTCTACATCAAGGAAGAAGGCTATATTGATTTGATTTTGCACAAAGCTGATTTTATTGAGCAAGTAATACTTGAAACTATAAGCATTTTGTGAAATAACTCCATCTGAAATTTTAAGACAGCAAGCTTATAGTTCTGAAAATGAAATATAAATGAGCACCAACTATGCTCTAAACATTACCCACGGGTCACCATTGTCCAAACAATTATGCTACACAAGCATATCCTTTCTCATGACTAAACCAAGTCATAATCATCATCTATGGGCTACCATTGCCCAAACAATTATGCTACACAGGCATATTCTTTCTCATGACTAAACCAAGTCATATTTAATATCCAAAAATCCCTTATATAAACCCATCCATCCATGACTATCCTAAGTCATGGTAACCACATAACCCAAGTTGGATGCTAACATGAGTAACTAACACATCAAGCGGTCGTCCTGTAACCGTGGACACGGCTATTCGAATAGTTCTTACTCTGATCAGAGGTGTACATCTTTACCCACACGACGTGATAGAAGCCCAACGGCTACACTCTAGTTTGATACGTACATATCTGTACCCACACTCTACACATTGAGTGCGGACTAGAGGTCACAACAAAACCTTTCGCACGCTTAGCCCCAACCACCTAAACCACGTTTGGGCCCCCGACAACTTAGTCGTGCGTGTGTGATGACTAAGGCGGGCTTACCGTCGTGGGAGGCACCTCCGGCCATAGCCAGGCGCGCTCGAGGTCCTCCAACGGAAATCCCTCCTCACGACTGACGGACGGGCGTAGATGGCCACAGCCTCCCGTGCTACTGAGTTAAGCCGTCCCACTCCCGGCGTCTGGAAGTACGTAGGGTGCTTGAATAGATGTCAACATGTTCGGTCCTTAACGACCCAGACGGAGCTACGTGCATCGGGGAAACACCATCCCTTCATCGCCCTATCATCCGTCCAAGTCAAACATATTCTTAATTAATTATTAGAAGTTATTCTTGTCAGATTTTAACCCATCTATTCGCATTCAACTAATTTTGAACCGATAGCTCCATCTATCGGATTTTGCTAAGTCTAGAATAAGCATGGCTAACCATTCGGTAAAATAAAAGTATCCCAAAGTCCTTAACCAGTGGTGACAATGTATAAACATGGCATCAATAACCAAGGAATGGAAATGCATACAATTGGGTAATATTGACTCTACCCGTTTTCCCATTTTAAATAGACTGAAGCATGCATATAGATATTGTTTTCGCAAACAAATCAATTTATTAAAAACATAGGTTCAATATGCTTAGACGCTTGCCTTGCTGCAGCGAGGGGTCACACTCAGGCTCTGGATGAACTTCCACGTACTCCGTATCCTCAAAATCTATCGATAAGAAGCAATATGCAAATAAGAAGCAATTAAACATGTCTATGCCACATGATCAAATAATTATGAAATAATTACAGTAGGTATGGCATGTCCTAACAAGATTTTAGGAGAAAGAATCAAGTCATTTGTATCTCTGGATTGGGAGATACAAAAATAACAAGGTAGAAGGGCTGAAAATGGCAGTTTCGTAATTATTTATTTTGAACCCTTAAGTTATTATATTTAACTGACATTTTCTATGAACATTTCAAGGAATAAAGTATTTTTATATAAAAGAGCATAACCTACTGGTTCTAACAAAATTTAGTTTACTGAAATTCGATTTAAAATGAATTAGATATGAATTTTACAAGTTTAACCAAAAGAAAGGTTACTAAATTACTTAGGCCTATTTTGGGAGGTATTTTTATCAAATACAAATTGTCCACAGTAAGTTCACAATTTTCTGAGTTTAACAAAAGTGGTTTCACATTTTTAAATGTTAGGATGAATTTTCTAGAAATTTATAAATTCCTAGGTTACAAATAGGTATATAAAAGATATCCCCATTTTTGAAGAAAAATCCTACAGCGAAGTTCTCACTTTTTATTTTACCAAATTAAAGAGCACAATTTTATAAATCCACAGAAATTTGGTTTACCTCAAAAGGAGTTACAGTGAATTTTATAGAAATATTTCAATCTCCTAGGCACCAAATAAGTTACTATTGCTTCTTTAATTTCTAGAGGTATTTTCTGTACAGAAGCTGTCATATTTTATTTTACAATATTAAAGTTCACAAATTTACAGAATTCACAAAATTGGTTTCATTCAAAAATGAGTTAAAGTGACAAAGATATGGATTTACAAACTTGAGCTATTTTTTTGTTGGAAGAATATTTCAGTTAAACATTTTTCTTCTTTTTCTTTTTCTCTCTTTCTCTCTTACAGGTGGGGTCAGCGCGGCATAGAGACAGAACAGAGCAGGCGCACGGGACAACAGAACGGACCGTCCGTTCCCGAAGTGGATGGTCCGGCGGCGGCAGGAATCCAATGGCTCACAGCGCTGGCTTACTCCGGTGGATCTGCAGTCAAGGCGAAAGGTTCCCGGGGTCAGTGGCTTCCTAAAGACGACTCCTATGCGAGGAATCGGACTGAGACCTACCAGAGAGAGAGAGAACTCGACGGCGGTGACACAGATTGGCGCCGGGGAAGACAGAGGCCGATCTCGAGCTTCACTGCGCTATAACCCGATTCCTTCGGCTGGCAGTCTCCTGGAGACAAGGCGATGCTGGAGGCGCAAGGGCTCGGCCGACAACGTACTAGATCAGCCGGAACAGCGAGATGACGCCGGCGGCGGCGCTGCAGATTGGAGAGCGAATCACGGCGGCTTCGACCGGCGATCCTAGGGCAACCAAGTATGAAAATGGAACAATCAGAAGGTGCTCATCATGTTCTGGCTAAGGGAAGAGGATGGATTTCACCAGAGGAAACTCAGTTTCGGTCGAACACTCATGGCAGCGGAGGAGATGACTTCACCGCCGGTGATCTTTGGGGATTTTGTCGATTTTCTCGGTGGGAGCGTGAAGAGGATGAGGAGGAGGTTCTTCTGGCGAAGTTTGAGTCGAGATGGTCGAGGTTTCCCAGATCAGTGCTTATCTCAGTGTCCCTGTGAGCTGTGAGGGAGAAGGAGAAGGAGGCAGCGACACCTGTGCCATGCAGTGCTGAGCTGCTCCATTCCACAGTGGTCCTTGGTGGGTCCCACATGTAAGACCACATTTTCCTACACAATTTTGGCTAGGTATAGTCTATGAATTGTGGGTCCTTGTAGTGATATTCTAGGTGACATGGAGGAGGATGGTAGGATTCTGGGTGAAACACTCTGTCCCATGTTGTGCTATGACTGACCAGTGGGCCAGGGTCCTGTGGGTCCCATTGGTCAGTGACTTGAGAGAGGAGAAATCTCCAGAAACTAAGTCTTGCTAGCTGTCAAGCAGGCAGTCTTTGCATTACTGTTTCACTAAGTTAATGAGGAGCATAATTCATGGGAAAATTACTGGAGGTAAAGAAAGATGTGTTTAACCTGCTGACCAAAAATCGTTGCTAGAGGAGGTCTGGTTCATCTCTGGTGAAAAAGCAAAGTAGGCATACTAATCCAGTCTTTCTGCAGTTTAGTTCATTTCTCCAGTGCCTTGATCTTATCATTTTATGTGTTTTCTTTGGGAGATAAATTAATCCAAAATTCCTGATGATAGGGTTCATGTTGGCACACACTTTGGCAAAAGGGCTCTGTCTAATTAGTCTTTATTTTCATGTGGTGAATTTTAGAAGTAAACCAATTTATTTCAGCTAGCTTCCTAGCTTTGCTGATTTGAGGGATTTTGTTGAAGTATTTATTGAAGTGATAAAATTATGTAAAATTTATAGGGCCTTACTCACATCACCTGACATGTTTAGGAATTTTTGTGGGATTTTTAGATATATAGAACTTGGGAAGTGACAACTAGCACAAAGCAAAGGATTAGCTAGGGCTTAACACGAATTACCTTAATTTAGATTTAGGGCTGTGACAGACCCGAGCCGGCCTAGCCCGCCCGGCGTTGTCCTCCCCTCCTGTCGCTGACTTGTGGCACCGGGGCCCACATGTCAGGGCAATCCCTAACGTCCGGCTGAATTGGCCGGAGGGGATCTGTCACACCCTGAGTTTCCCCATAAATAGAGCCACACAAAATATATTAAAGAAAAAGCCTCAAAAAATTATTTTAAAAGGCCAAGGGAATTAAGTAAATAAGTAAAATGCAAAATAATAAATTATCATGGCTGGGAATATTTTTCCTATATTCTCCTTGCCAAAATACACTAACAGGATTTTTGTGGGAATTTTTAGAGCACTGGAAGTATTTTTAATAAATCAAAACAAATTATCAGAATTAAAATCCTTCTGGAAATCCCATTTTCTTTTCTTTTCTTTCCCTTTCTCCTTTTCTTTTCCATTCTTCCCACTAGGCCACCGGCCCAGTACTATGTCTCGGCCTGCCGCAACCCCTGCACGCACGCCCCCTCCCCATGGGCCCCACCCGTCAGCCAGTGTCCGCTCCCCCGTGTAGTTCCCCTCACTGCTCCCGCTGACATGTGGGACTGAGGCCCCACATGTCAGCTTCGTCCCCAACCTCCGGCCGAATCGGTCGGGGAAGAGTGAGCCGCCTCGACCGTCCGATCCGCCCACGTTGCTGCCTCCTCATGCCTCGGCCCTTGATTCAAACGCCGTGGACCGCGTCCCCGTGCCATTCCCCCACTTCTCCACCTTCTTCGCGCATGCCCACGGGCGAATTTCGCCGATCCTGCCATCGCCGCCGCCCCACGTCCCCATGAAATTCAGCCAACTCAGCCATGAACGCCCGCAGCCGAGTACATAAAACCTTCCCCTGCCCCGTCCTCACTTTCCCCTCAGTTGCCCACATCTGCCGAGTACCCTAACCCCTTCCGCCCCAAGCTCCCGAATCGTCGCCGCGCTCCGCCGACTCCAGTCACACGTCGTCGTTGCTACGGTCGTCGTTGACTACCACGTTCGTGCTTGTTGACACCAAAAATCACCGGCAGCGTTGCGAATGAGCCGATGATATGGTTCAGCGCACTAGACACGCGAAGGCCTAGGAGATTTGCTTAACTCCAGTGCAGGTCCTAAATTTGAGGTTCACGGGCGTGCCAGTCAATTTGACCCTGCAATTGACAAGGAGATAGAAAATATTAGATCAAGGAGCCAATCGGCTGAAATCCGAATTGGACTCGTCTCATCGGCCGATTGCCGGATATGGACTTAGAGTGCTTATTACATCGACTGGAACGCCGATGATGGCATAGATGGATAAAATAAGTAAAACCATGTGGCTAAGGAACCAATAACAATATAAATAAATAAACTAGCCGATTACTGATATAACGTGTATCGGCCGAAAAGCCGATAACGGTTTTGTTAGCGTGCCAAAAACGTGTTGAATATGCAATCGGGCCTTAATTAATAAGAAGATAATCTATCGGCTAGGGCACTCCGATAGAAACATTGCATAAACACCCATGGCTTTAACAAGGATAAATCTATCATTATTCAATCTAGTAGGTCAAACATATCTCACTGCAGCACAGATTGATAACGATAAAAGAATCTCATAGGCCATATAGATCTGATTGCCATCGTTGATGTTGATATATGATTGATAACTTATCGGGCTATACATCCGATAAAAAATCGCAAAATACCCGATCAAACCACATAATAACTTATCACCAAAGTTCGACCTAACCGATTGCAGGCACAACCCCGATGGATAAGTTACACCCAGGTAGCGATAAAATTCATGCACGGCGGTGGATTGTGACTATATCTACTCGACCTATGAATCAAACCTAAAAAAAACTGAAATGACCATAGACAGACAGTATATCGTGGTAAAGCCGACTACCGTGCTTGGCCTATGAGATTTCAAGCCTACAGATTTTTCATCATTGTCGAAACTCAACGCATCCCTTTCAAGAACTCCGCCATGCTAGAAGCGATTGGATCAACAGCTCAGATCATGGCTTCCTATCAAACTCCCGGTGGAGGAAACTGGTAACATCAGAGTCTCGGCCGCAAAGAAAACTCTCTGGGACGAAAGCATATCATATCATAGCCACTGCATCAATCTCTCCCTAGCCAGATGATTAAGAATCTGAATCCCTTTTTGTCGTGCTACGGCCTTCGTATTTCTGGTTAGACGCCCTCAACGTGTTCCTACTTATTTGGACATGGGCCGATGACCCCAACTGATGGAATGTAACCATGGCTTACCTGCCTCAACACAACGAGCTTAACATGCAAACCCCCTCAACTTCCAATTTAAGCCTCTATCGGCTTCAAACAAAGAACATCGGGGTCTTGGTCCAAGTACATATCAATCCATAACAAAGGACTTGAGACCAGTTCGATGATCGGACACGTCGTCTTTCGCTGAACATGGTTAGAAACGGTTTGGTCGGCGTGCAAACCCTGGTCCAATCAACCTAAATATGTCAATGTTTGGCTAGAAGTTTAGCTGATCGAAATCAGTCCCTTGGTGGCAAGTCTTTTTGGCGCCACTTAATTCTAGCATGCTTGCATCAGTGCTGGTTAGTCAAGCTATCGGCCGGTCAGCAGTCCATTATCGGGGGTCCTTGGTGGTTTGTAACAGTTATGGCTCAACATTGTACACATCCAAGGCAATTCCTGAGACACCTCCTAACTAAAACTTCCTAGCCGATCACAAGAACGATACAGGAACCATCTATCTGCGATGTGCATTCCTTTGTCGCGAAGCTGCCATCGGCCCTCCCTGGCTGCAAGATGACTTCCTTATTCGACCTAGCCAACTGTGGTTTCAAAGGGTCTTTATTTTATGGCTTCAACCTAATGGCGGAGAACTCGCCACACGTGAGGGTGTTCGTCCCGGTCATTGCATATTCACTGCATATCAGCTCCATAGGTGTGAGCTTGTATGCCCTCTGCCGAACACTATCTTGCCTCCACACTTGACGTTCTGGCCGATGATGAATCTGGTTGAAGACCATATTATTAGTCTTAAACATTGACCCTCACTTTCATATTCCCTGAGTTCTTTTCTCACCATACTATCTTTTCGCCTTCTCTCTTATTTTCGGCGCTCCATACACATCATACTCTCTCATTTATCTATGCTTTTTCTCATAAACACTCAATCTGGAGATTCTCGCGACTTTCCCGTCCTTAGGCGTGCTCAGGAACGCTCTGGTCAACGCGTCCCATTACGGGCTTTGTTCCTTCATCATTTGGATAAACTCCAGGTCGACCCGAATTCTCTGTTCAAACACGCCACGTCTCAGCTTTCACCAACATCCACACGAGCAGTCTCAGCCTGGCACATATAACTCTCTCAATATTAGTGGTGCTTCCTCAGACTATGGACCGCGAATTACGAGCTAGCTACCAGTGACATAGCGTCACCCTATCTTTGGGCATCCATACGCGCGCATGTAGTTGACCGAGTCAATGCCACTTAGACTCTTGCTCCCGAAATACCAACGCTGTGCTTTTTCTACAGGCACGACTGGTGGTCAAGAACTTCTGAGTGTCACCACAATCGAACACACCTAATATACACACATTCCCTACAATCGAAGTCCAGAGTCCTAAAAATTTCAACATAGTCTCCTACTGGCGATATCTCAAACTCCCCTACCTACTGGTGTCTTGACATCTGATTGAAAGGTAATTTATTCCACCATCCTTTAATCATTTAACCTTTTGTCGTGGGACTCATCTCTTATCTACGTATTCTCGATAATCAGTTGCTTTAAGTGTACAATTGTCTGATTGGCATGGAAGCCAGGCGCTGGATATCAGAACTCAAGCACAGTGGCTCTACCCACGTGACATCGAATTCCTGGACAATTTCACAGGTATACCAAACCACATCGGCATTTCACCCACGATACTGTACGGAGTCGACGCATGAAGTATTGCCGTGCTGACGGCCCTTTTCTTACTCAAAGCTAACCCAGGTCCGAACCTTACTTCTCGTGGGTGCCTAATGCCCACGGCCGACAGGTGTACGCAAAACGCATTCAGAAGATCGTCCTGGCATCTCGCCCCTCAGAAGACAGAACACACGAAAGCTCTCCCGCACACCTCAGTCGCCCTTCTATTATCTGCTGAGTGATGGTGCCTCCTGCTATTGGAAACCAACATCGGACTACCCTTCATCTCCGCGGTAAGTGTCGGTACTGTGCTAAGTCTTGACTCACTATCTATTCATCTTCTGAGTCTCTCCGATCTCTCTCAACTAAAATAAGTCCAACCGAGTCCGCTTCATTATTCATAGCTCCATGAGTCATCGGCTTCCGAACCTCAACCTACTCACCTATACATTCTTCACATCCTCTGCACCTACATCAGCGCCAAGAGTCGACATCCACAGCGAACTCCTGGGATGGACTTTCTGCTAAGTCTACATAATCTAGTTTAAACCACATGGACCAGCGAGACCTAGTCCTGAAACCGATTTACTATGAACTCAAACTCCGCGAGCAAGTGCCCTATTCCCAATAATCATCTCTCGCGGCTACACAGGTACATCAGGCACTATCGCCCTAAACATAGGTATATATGTATTGGATGGCAAAATTCCCACAACCGGATAACTCAACCAGCTTCTTCTTAATGCACGATTGCCCGGAATGTATCACTTGCCTCAACAGCCCACCCCCCGTATTGGCCACCAGCCTTAGCGGCGCCTCAGGTACAATACAGCTTTTCTCTTTTCCACACAACCCACACATCTTTATATCTCTCCACATAAACTCGTGATCTACTGATCGCACTCTTCTAAACTGATGTTTTGAACCTGCCGTAGATACCTCTTACGAGAGTGTTCGATCTCTCATAATCCACTAGCATCTTAACCTATCCGCAGACATACTAACGTGCCGCCGCATAAAGTACCTTGGACGCACAGTACACTTTGGTATTCATGCGAAACATTCAGACCGCCGCACCGAATAACCAAACCATCTTATTTCGCTCAGGTACCCGACAACGTGCGTGTTCATTATGTGGGTCTATCAATGGTAGGGAATAGACTTGCAATATGAATACACTATGGGAAAAGTAGGACAATCAACTACCGTTTCGCTGTGCCTATCCGCAGTGCCGGTACTGCACCTCGCAATCCCCGACTTGACGAGCGGATTGTGGTTCGGAGGATTGTGGGCCGATCCGAGCAGATTTGTTTACAGATTGAGCATCACTTTGCCCGAAGAGCTCATC
Source organism: Oryza meyeriana var. granulata (assembly GCA_003991445.1). Taxonomy (NCBI): domain Eukaryota; kingdom Viridiplantae; phylum Streptophyta; class Magnoliopsida; order Poales; family Poaceae; genus Oryza; species Oryza meyeriana. The sequence continues at coordinate 218,371 of RYFJ01001405.1, forward strand.
GACGCATTTGACCCTTGCTAGCA